>CM077151.1:64801608-64974108 GCA_039583875.1 Platanthera guangdongensis
CGGTTGTCCTCGCTCTTTGGAATTTCAGCGCCACCTCTCCGAGGGCCATCTTCATCAGTTTCTTGCTGCTCTGCGTCCTGAGTTTTCTCTTCCTGCCGCTCAGCTCCTTCATCGGGTCCCACTTCCTACTCTGGATGACGCCTGATTGCTCTGCTCGATGAAGAGACTCGTCTCCTCCGCCCCAGTGGCCCTCCATCCCCCCTTTCCCGCTTGATACTGCTTTTGCAGTTCCTCCGCGTCACAGTGTTGTTACTTGTAACTACTGCAAGAAGGTGGGGCATATGAAGTCTGCTTGCCCCACTCGTCCCCTCGATCTGATGAGCACAGAACTTCTGACCATCGCCGTGACGGCCGTGGTCGGGGACGAGGTCGTGGTCCCGGCTCTCACCCCACTGCTGCTGCTGCTACCGATCCTGCAACGATTAGAGGAGCTGATACTCCAGTCACCACCTATTCAATCTGCCTCCTCTGCCAGCTCCTGCCGGAACACAGTCTCTCAGCGCTTTGGTACTACTGCTGCTCAAATTCCTCGAATGCACTTGATATTTGACTCTGGGGCCTCCTGCCACTCACCTCCGACTCCCGCACCCTAACCAACTGCACCTCCTCCCCCACTCCCTTCAGGTCACCACTGCTGATGGGGGATCTCTTCCTATTCTGCGATCTGCTCCATCACCCCGACCTCGCCCCTCCTGGACGACTTACTCTCTCAAACGTTCCACCATGCCCTCGGCTACACATGAACATCATTTCGTCAGCTCCCTCCTGTGATCTCGGTCTAACGGTTTTATTCTCTTCTTCTGATTGCGTTGTACAGGATTCACGGACAGCTCAGAGGATTGGACGGGGTCGTAGGACTGGTGGCCTGTATCAGATGAAGTATCTTCATGTTCTCCCCCCCCACCTCAGCTTCGACCCTCTCTGTTAATCTGATGTCGACTTGTGGCACGGACGTTAGGACATCTGTCTACTGATCGACTCCGAAGTGTTATCCGCTCTGGAGCTTTGGGTCGTGTCTCCCCTTCCCCCCTCTCTGTTTGTACCGGCTGTCGTTTGTCAAAGCACCTTGCTCTACCATTTACAAGTAGTGCTCTCAAACGACACCCTTTTGATTTAGTTCACTCTGATATTGGGCCCCAGCGACACTTGCTTCACATTTGGGTATCTTTATTATGTTAGTTTCATTGATGATTTTTCACGTGTGCTTGGGTTTATCTCCTTCGAAATCGTTTGACATACCCGACGTGTATCGCACGTTCACCCTCTATGCTCACACTCAGTTTGAGCTTCGCATGAAATCTTTCGATTGACTGTGCTCAAGAGGTTCTCTCCTCCACCATGCGCGATATCCTCCAATCGCATGACACCCTCCACCAACAATCTTGCCCGCACACCCATGAACAAAATGGGGTTGTTGAACGAAAACATCGTCACATTATCGAAACAGCTCGTGCTCTCCTCATCTCTGCCTCAGCTCCTCACTCCTTCTGGGCCGAAGCCATTCTCACCGCTATTCACCTCATCAACATCACTCCTTCCACGACCATCTCTGGCGTAACTCCTTATGAACGACTTCATTCCCGCCCACCGACATATGCCTCTCTGCGAACGTTTGGGTGCACCTGCTTCGTTCTCCTTCCCGCTCCTGAACGTAACAAACTCTCAGCTCGCTCAACTCGTTGTGTTCACCTCGGCCTTAGCCACCACCACAAAGGCTATCGTTGTTACGATCCGGTGACTCGTGCATTCGCATTTCTCGACATGTCTCCTTCGTCGAACATGAAATGTTCTTCTCTTCCACACCACAAACCTCACCTCCCAACCCTCCATTGCTCCACCACTTTCTCTTCCGCTACTTCCTTCTATTCCCACTCGCCCCAGGACTCAACTTGCCCATCCTACATTATCACCAACTCGTCCTCTGCCCGAGGTCCCTCCTTCAACATCAGCTCCCTCCTCCGGCGCCCACATCCCATCCTCCTGCTACTGCTTCTGATACGGCTCTGTCTGACGCTCTGTCTGCCTCTGCAACCGTGGATCCTGCTCCTCCTCGACGTAACCCTGCTCGCCATCGCCATCCACTGCTTGCTACGACCCAACTTCTGACCGCTCTCACCCTTCTGCCTCACCACGGCTACCTCTTATTCCCCTGCTTTTCAGGCCTCCTCACCGCTCTCCACGCACACGGGAGCCCCAGTCATACCAAGAGGCATTGGAAAACTCGAATGGCAGCAGGCCATGTCACTTGAACTTCAAGCCTTTTGCAGGACTCACACTTGGGATCTTGTTCCTTGTCCTCCTGGTGTTACCCCTATCAGCTGCAAATGGATTTTCAAAGTTAAGACTCGTCCGAACGGTTCTATTGAGTGTCATAAAGCCCGCTTAGTTGCTCGCGGGTTTCACAGGAACATGAATCGACTATGACAAAACTTTGCACCGGTTGCCCGGATGACAACCGTTCGCACCTTACTTGTGTCGCAGCTGCCCGAAACTGGCTCCTCCATCAGATGGATGTAACCAATGCCTTTCTACATGGCGATCTCACCGAAGTTGTATACATGACACCACCCCCCCCGGTCTCTCGCTCCCCTGCCATGTCTGCCACCTCCGTCGGGCCCTCTATCGTCTCAAACAGGCTACTCGTGCCTGGTTGAGTGCTTCCGCACAGCGGTTCTAAAGGCTGGTTTTATGAACGACAGACTGATCATGCCTTGTTTACACGCACCTCCGCTCAGGGTTACGTCATCCTGCTCTTGTATGTGGATGACATGATTATCACCAGAGATGACCACGTCACCATTGCCTCTCTTCAGAAACACCTACGCAGTCAATTCGAGATGAAGGACATGGGCCCCCTTCGTTACTTCCTTGGGTTAGAGATTTCCCGCTCCAAACGCGGCATTCTGTCTCTCAGCAGAAATACATCTCGGATATTCTCTCTGTGGCGCTCTCTCAGACAACCGCACTGTTGACACCCCAATTGAGCTAAATCTGAAACTCCTTCCCACAGATGGGCAAACGCTGCCGATGTCTCCCGATATCGGCGCCTTGTCGGGATGCTAGTCTATCTCACTATGACTAAACCGGACATTGCTTACGCTGTTAGCTTCGTCAGTCAATTTGTTCAAGCTCCTCGCTCAGCTCACTGTGTCGCGGTCCTCCGGATACTCCGCTATCTTCGCGCCTCTGTCAGTCGCTCGTTATTCTCTCTGCCACTTCGCCACTCACCCGCCGAGCATTTTTGGATGCTGACTGGGCGGGGGATGCTACAACTCGTCGCTCCACTACTAGGTTCTGCATTTTCCTGGGCGACTCTCTGATCTCCTGGCGTAGTAAGAAACAAGAATCCATTGCGCGCTCCAGCACGGAGGCTGAGTATCGTGTCATGACTTCCACCACTGCTGAAATAGTTTGGCTCTGTCGTCTTCTTCGTGATCTTGGTGTGCAAATAACAGGGACCCACTCCCTATTCTGTGACAATCAAAGCGTCATTCAAATCGCCTCCAATCCGTGTTCCATGAACGGACAAAACACATGAGATCGATTGTCACTTTACTCGTCAGGAATTCCTCGCCAACACTATCTCTCTAACGTTCATTGCCTCTGAAGAACAAGTTGCAGACTTCCTCATCAAGTCTCTCACAACTGCAAGATTCCGTTATCTTATTAGCAAACTCTCGTTCATGATCCACCGTGAGTTTGAGAGGGTATGTTAAATATTGTATTTAATATTGTATTTAATATTGCATTTATTGTCCTTTTCTTTTAGTCCCACATTGTCTAGATGGGCTCTTTCCCCTTGCTCTTCTCCTATATATGTAAGACCTATTTGGTCCCTTGAAGTGTACAATATAAATACAGTTACATATCTAGCACCATTGTCAGTATCTCGACAGTGGAAAGATGATGAAAGCAAGGAGTTAAAACAGAGGGGCAGAATATGAAATGTTTACTTTTCATTCAATTTCAATTATAGTTATACACAAACATTGATAGTTTAAATGCTCTATCTTGAATAGAGTTCTTTATATAACGGGAATAGCTAGAGGTCGATGAAGGGACTGTGAAGGGCCTGGAGGCTCTTTTTTAATAAAGATGAGACCTAAAACAGGAAGTGTGGATTTCCATTTTTATGGCAAAGATGAAACTTCAAAACTCAGGAAAAGCCTTCATGTACATGATTGTATAAGTTAGAATGTCACCACTGCAACGAAATTCAGAGGGCTTTTTGCACTATGCACCCCCTATTTGCACCATTTGACACTTTGCACCCCAAATTTTAAATAAGGCACTTTGCACCCCCCATTTGCCATAACTTGGCACTTTGCACCCTAGGCTAACTTTAGAGGGGTAGTTTTGTCCATCTCATTTAAATGACAGCTTTTGGGCTTCACATCTTCATCCCGTCATTTCTCATCCACGCCGACGTTTTCCTCTCCAGTAGGCTGATAACCTAGGTCATCCATTGGAGCGCCGAAATCGCCAGAGAACTGAGCTCGTTGGAGCGCCGTGCTTTCATGGAAGCTGAGATCCTCCAAGGCTGGGCTCGTCGGAGTGTTAAGCTGTCGAAACTTCAAGGTCATCGGAACCTTAAGGTAGTCGGAAATCTACAGCGATGGTGAAGTTTTCCAGTGGAGAAAGGTAAGCCTTAGAACAATCCATTTTACTCTTTTTCTAGCTATGAATTTTTCAACACTGTTTTCAAATTCAGCTACTTGTGATATCTGAGTTGTGCAAATTGAAGTTCAAGGAGCAGTCAATAATTGACCGCAATCCTCACCAGGTGATTCTCCCTTTCATGCACTATTTATGGGTACAGTGAATCTTAAATTTGGTTTGATGGCTTTAATGGAGTCCCTTGAACCTATTATTTAGCTTTCTCTTCTCCTTGTGGTTTTATTGAATGATGATCTCCTTTGCTGATATGCTTCATTGTTTGGTATAATAAGGAACTTTATGCTTCATATAGCATCAGACTAGTTTTAGGTGTGAATGCAGAGGGTTACCTAATTCCTAATCAAGGTGCAGCTTGAGTAGGGACTAATTCAGTTTAACGAAAATAGGGAGAACTAGCCCAACTCTAATCGGTTCCTCTTTGTGTGCTAAATGTGGACTAGTTTATGGTTGAATCCAAACCTAAATTAATTCAAACATCACCAACTTGCATAAGTAAGTTTGTGCTCCACAATGATTAGAGAAATCTCATTTAGTGTTTTTTCCTCTTTTTTCAGATTTCGTCGTTCATTTAGGAGCATACGCAACGCATTTATCCCCAAATCTGAGGTATTGTCTGTTTTTTTTTTCCATTTTCAGTCCACATTTATTTCCAGATTTCTTATAATTTTTTTTATTGAGATTTATGTTTTCGGTATTCAGTTCACATTCAATCGACATGTCTAATCCCGGAGTTGTTGAGTGCAAAACATGTTGATTGATGAAGAAGAATTAGATATTGATAGTAGTAGTGATTCACTATGCCTGGATAAGGAATCAGATCAAGATATTCGTCATTTAGTGATGATTTGCAAGATAGTGAATTTGAGATGGATGCTTTGTTAGACGATAATAATGTAGAGAATGAAATTGAAGTGGTTGGTGAAAGAGTGGAAACAAAAAAACCTTGAAAACGAACGTCGGAATACATATAAGGGAGCTTGGTAGTCATTCCTCATCTAGTTCACGAAAAGGAATGCAAGTTTATCAAGAAGATGAAAATGATTCTGATTTTGAGTTCGACGTGGGATTGTGTTCAATAGTGCTTCTGACTTTCGGATACCGTTAGATGTACGCTACAAAACAAGGAAGGCCTTTAAAGTTCACTAAAATTGTAGCGACAAGATTCAGGTAACATGTGAATGTGGTTGGATTATGTTTACTTCGTTCATGTCGAAGACTGAAAAAACTTTTCAAGTTAAAACAATCAAAGGTGAACATACATGTTATAGAGTTCCAAACTCCCGACATTGTAACTCTAAGTTTCTTGCGAGGAAGTATGAGCACAACATTAGGAGCAATCCAGAGTGGCCCGCAAGTTCGATGCAGGAAATAATACAGAAGGACACTAAAACATCTTTAAGTTTTGGAAGATGTATAGGGTCAAAAAACATGCCCTCTAAATTAATTAGTGGCACAGAGATGGAGCAATATGCAAAACTTTGGGATTACATCGAAGAGATTTATAGGACCAATCCTGGAACTACAATTAAAATAAATGCAAGCATGATGTGACCTCACAAACATGTATTTTTAAAAGATTATATATATGTTGGGATGCATTGAAGAGAGGTTTTATGGCAGGATGTAGACCTATTATAGGTTTAGATGAGACTCATTTGAAAACATCAACTGGTGAAGTATTATTATGCGCTGTTGGGGTTGATGGTAATAATAATATGTTCCCTATTGCTTATGCGGTTATTTTAAAAGAAAATACAAAGACTTGACGGTGGTTTATTAGTCTTCTAATAGAGGACTTGTGCATGAAAAAACACATCACTGGTCAATAATTTCAGATAAGCAGAAAGGGCTAATGAAAGCAGTTAGTGAGTTATTACCAAATGCAGAACATAGGTTTTGTTTGCGGCATATGTACAACAACTGCAAACAAAAACATAGAGGCATGCAACTAAAAGATTTGCTATGAAGGCAGCATCCGCCACTAGGCTTGTAGATTTCAATAGCGAGATGGAGAAGTTGAAAGCATGCGACAAAAAAGCATACGAATGGGTAAGAGAAATACATGAAAGACATGGGCAAAATCTCACTTTAGCACTTGGCCTAAATGTGACATGTTATTAAATAATTTTTGTGAGGCATTCAACAAAGTAATTTTAAATGCAAGGGATAAGCCTATAATTACTATGTTAAAGACTATAAGGGTGTTGCTCATGACGAGACTACACACCCAAAGAGACAAAATTTTCAAGTTTAATGGAGATATATTTCATTCCATACAACGAATTTTAGAGAATAACAAAAAAAAATGCACACAATTACATCTTAGTGTGGAATGGACATGACAAATTTGAAATTGAAGGGTGGACGGGAGACAAATGGACGGTTGATTTGAGTTCAAGAAGTTGTAGTTGCAGGCGATGGGATCTAAACGGGTATTCCTTGTGTGCATGCAACATCATGCATATTTTATCGGAGAGAAAAGTTGAAGACTATGTTGCCCATTGGTATAGAAGAGAAATGTTTATGAGGGCATATGAACACTTATTGAATCCTAGAAAATCACATAAAGAGTGGTCGTTAGCCAATTTGAATCCAATTGTGCCGTGGTGTAATGTTGACAAGAAGCCCGGAAGACCATCTAAACATGCTAGGAGAAAAGAGAAAGATGAGTTACAAGAGAAAAAAATATGGAGTAAATAGACATGGTATGAAGTATGCGTGCTCCAACTGTGGGATGAGAGGACATACCAAAAAGAGTTGTATTGAGCCCCCCAACAGTGAAGATGCAATGACTAGTACAAGATCAAAGCAACCGGTAAATATTAAGTCATCTTTTTCTCTTTTATCATTTTATATTATTCACATGTTTCTTTAATCATTGACATGTTAATATGCAGGTGAGGAGGAAATCGTGATCGTGAACATGATTGTCAAGAGAGGGAGATAATCGTGGACTGCTACTGTTTGGACTGCATTATATTTGAATGCATTATGTTTTGGACGACACTATGTTTTGGACTGCATTATGTTTGGACTAAATTATGTTTTGGGACTGTATTATGCTTTAGATAATCATGGGTTGTATTAAGTATTGGACTGCTACTGTAATATTGTATTCTCTTTTGAAAATTATGTAATATGTGCTGCTAATTCTTGGGTGCAAAATGACATTGTAATATGCACTCAATAAGGAATGGACATCATTCCTTACATTGACGTTAATGTAATATTGTTTGTTCGCAATGATGTAATGCAGGTGCTAATTTTTTGTAATATGAGTGTTAATATTCGATTTTGAAGGCATAATTTTTTATAAAAATTATCGCAAAATGACATTATAAAAATTCGGGGTGCAAAGTGCCAGCGTAAAGAATTCGGGGTGTAAAACGCCAATGTAAGGAATTCAGGGTGTCAAACGCCAATGAAAAATTTCAGGGTGCAAAATACCAATTTTAAGAATTCGGGTGCAAAATGCCAATATATGTCATTTCAGCAAATTTTGGACAAAACTATCCCTCTGAAATTAAGTCTAGGGTGCAAAGTGCCAAAGTTATGGCAAATGGGGGGTGCAAAGTGACTTATTTAAAAATTGGGGTGCAAAGTGCCAAAATAGTGCAAATGGGGGGTGCAAAGTGCCAAAAAGCCAATTCAGAGTTTTTGATCTTAATTCTACCAATTCATGTTATCAGAAGCTTCATATTGCAAAATTTTTCGGGGAAAATGTGTTCTGGAAAAAGAACTGAGATAGCAAAGTACAAAAAAAACTATGGAATTTTGAGGTACCTTTAGCAAGCCGGTCGACGCCCACCTCCAGCGCCACTGGAGAAGAGAAAACAGTAGATATTAGGCCCATCGCCTTGGCCTCGACAGCTGAGACCCTCCGGCCAGTAAGCGAGATGTTGACAGCGTTTCCGTAGCCAATAATATGAGGCAGGCGCTGGAGTGACCCGAGATCGGCGGCGAGGGCGAGATCGACCTCCTTGACTTCAAAGAAGGCGTCATCAGAACAGCAGCGGATGTCGCAGGCGGCAGCTAAGTCAACGCCGCCGCCGACGCAGGCGCCATGGATAGCAGCGATGACGGGCTTCCGACAGTGCTCGATGGCAGAGACGGCGGCCTGGAAGGAGAGGATGCGGCCGCGGAGGAAATCAGCGGAGGCGGCCGGATCGGCGGAGGGAAGGGAAGGGGAGAGAGAGCGGAGGACTGAGAAGTCGATTCCGGAGCAGAAGTGGGATCCGCGGGCAGCGAGGACGACGGTGCGAGCAGATGGGAGAACGGAGAGTAGCGAGAGGGCGCGCGGGAGATCGGAGAAGAAGGAACAGTGAGCGCGTTATGCCGGGCGGCGGTGTTCAGGTAGATGTGGTAGACAGGGACGGCCGGGTCCTTCTGGATTACCTCCAGTGTCTGGAATCCTCGCCGGAGCTCCTCCGCTGCCGCACTTACCTCTGCTTCTGATGCTCCCATTCTCGCAGTCCGCGCTCGGCGGAAAAAAATTATAGAATGTAGCAATTAGAAAATCAAGACTCAAGAGCATTGTTAAGATAAGTGCACTGTAGTATTGGCAATGTGTATCATAAAATCACTTAATTCAAGATCTAAACTTCTTCCTAAATTCATAACTAAGGGTACTCATTATTTGTGCACCGCAATTTCTTCTCTCAACCCTAGCCCCTTGAAGACGATTCCGCCTGGTCGTGCCCTCCGCCGCTTCAACCCTCGCCGCCAGCGCCGACTCCTGTCGCGTTTTTCACGATCGACGCTGCTTCCGCCGCTTCAACGTCGTTGCTTCCACCGCTGCTTCCGCCCTAGCACACGTCGTCGCTTCAACTTCGTTGTCTTCTTCTTCCGCCCTCCGTCGCTGCTTCAACCCTCGCCATGCCCCTCCGCTGTTTCTTCCGCCGGCCAGACACACCAATTTGTCTAGTTCATTTCCTTCAGAGTCCGGAGAAAAATTAATTCCTTTAATCTGTTTCAGCCAGCATTTCAAAAATCGAAACTTTTTTGATTTGGCGCATGGTAAGTTGAAGTACAACTTCTCCAGAAAAATGGCTGAATCAAAGTCATCATTCTGACTAAACACTTTTTCTATGAAGCAGATTTTTGTTTGTTTTGTTTCCCATTCTACTGTCATAAGAAAAAAATTTCAGCAGATAATGAAATATAAATATTTCTAGGAAAGATGCTAAGAAACGCATAATTCAAAGTGAAGGACTTCAAAATGCCAGAAACTAAGCTCTTGCTGTCATCGGAGAGACAGAAACTAAAGCAGGGCAGTTCTTATTATAAAGAAAAGTAAGAACAATCTATCAAATAGGCAATTGAGAACAGTTTTTGTAAAAATCCATGTTATTTTTTGATCGTTGGTTTTTCAAATTTGAATATAATCTATGTTTTGTCCTATTTATCATTTATTTTATAAAAAAATATTGTGGTCAATTGATACATTAAACTAATCTTGTTAGTTTGCTATTAACAAAAATACGGTGCACATAACAATTATGTGTGCACCTATCGTAGTGCGGTGCTATTAACAAAAAAAATGCACATAGCGAAAATTGTAGTGCACTTAACAATACTCAAAATCAATTTATCACCTAAATGGCAAAAAATACACCTAAAAATCACAAAAAAAAACAAGTCCTATACACAAGTGGGCCTCACACATTAAAACAATAATACCTCTCGGTCAAATTTTTGTTACCTGCAGTGATCACCACCGGCCTATTGCTTTTAATTGTATGTCTTTCTTTGAGGAGTTCAACATAAAAAAAATTATTTCTTGTTCTTTAGAAATCCAAATGTATATTTGCTTGGTAAATATTTGACCTACAAACTAATTCATCACCTTGAAAGGCTTTGAGCTTATAACAACAAGATCTACAAGAATGTATGTCATCTTGATTATGAGCGATATTTTTTTGTAACATTTGTCATCATATTAACATGGGGGTTAAGGCTCCATTTGGTTCGGCGGTGGCGGATCGATCCAACGGGTGGAAACCGAGAGTTCGAACCGGAGGGGGGAGGTGGCTGCTCCAAACAGAGCTTTTTGCGGCGTTTCTCAAGGCGGACGGGTGGAAACAGAGCAAACGTCACCGGAGGTTCATTTGTTTACCTTCCTTCCGACGGCGTTTGCTCAAAACAGAGCTACTAAACTCCCAAACAAATAGAGTCTAAATTGTCATTCGTTAACGCACACCTAAGGAACTTCATCCACGTTTATGTTCAAATGGATGATGTTTGTTAGGTGAACCTTAACAAATGACGATTTAACTCATGCATTTACGACCGCCACCAACATGGCAGACGGAGCCTTGAGGGGGAGGCAATTGTTCGAAATGGAGCGTTTTGCACCATTTCGAATGGCGCGACGGGAGGACACATTGCAAATGTTGTCAGTTTGTCACCGGCCATTTAGTTTGCCGCCTGCGGCGGCATTTGCCGCAAACACCTGCTCCAAACATTGTGCCAAACGAGACCTAAGATATATTATCACAATCGGTCTCCCAAACAATCTAAGGGTCCAAGCAGGTTGGCCTAACGAGCAAATATTGGATACATGTTTCGCTTATGTAACCATATTTATATTCTCTGCTCAAACCATCAAATTTCCAACAAAGCTTATATTACTGAGGTCTAACATGACTATTTCTAGACACCTCGCTCACAATAAGGATGTTCATTACACAAAAGGAATGACATAAATATATTATAACACATGTTTTTGGTCGTAGCCTTATTACAACTGTTTCAGTTAATAAAAGTGACTTCATACATCGGCACGCAGGCCGCCCACACATGAAATAGTACAGTTCGCTTTTTGGGCCTTTGAGGGCCAGCCAACTGCACCACATGGGCTTCAACCCGCTACTTTCCACATGGCTCTCCAGCACCTGCATAAAAGGGCCCACCAAAACGTGGTAAACAAAGCAACAGTCAGCATTTTGCTGACCCGTTTATAATGATCACACCCCTTACTCGGGGCAGCATTTCTCTATCCCTGCAAACAAGGCATAGCATATATATATAGTGGAAACAACAAAGTGCATTTAAGCACCATTCACCACAGACGTTGACTCAACGACCGCATGCCTCGTGCACACAGGGCACATTTTCTATGTATCGGGCTCCCCCGTGTAACACCACAGTTCAGAGGTATATGACTTAACAGTAACTTTGTCATTCAGAGGTCCTTAATTTAACAACTATGTCGTTTAGAGGTAATTAACTTAACGACGAATTGCTCATTCAAAGGTACTTAACTTAACAACTCAGTCGTTCAGAGGTACTTAATTTGATGGCACAGTAATTGTCCATTAAGGCACAATTCATCATAAGCCACACGGCTCTTTACCGCTTCAGGCTGGTACACATCATTTATGAGCCATTTAGGCTCACAGCTTCACATACAATGACCCGCATGTCTCTTCCATACAGGCCACACAAAATTCCAGCTCACTGGGAGCTATCGCCTGGCGACACTCACTGTCGCCCGGCGACATCAACAATTCACAAAACTGAGATCATTCCTGGGTATTTTCCTGGAAATTCTTTCAGTACTTTGGTGCAGCATCTTGCGTACCCGGTGAATCCGGATTTCACACGTACGTTACACATATATCCACAGAGTCTTCTCTGGCACGCAAACACAAAACATCATCAATCCAGACTAACCTGTCCAGATGGGCTTCACACAGCATGTCTATTTTGTACTCTACATTTCCGGATCTAAATGCAGGAATATATGTGGATCAAATCGATCTTCCTGTTGGAATCTACACTTCTTCTCCTTTTGGTGAGGGGATCCATGCAAATATGCATATTGAGGACTTCACTTGTCCGACAAAAAATCGTTACCCTTGTATTTCTCTTCGGAGCCATGGGGAAGCTTTTTTGCACCCATGTAAAGGAGCACGTCACTCTCCTCTTTGCGGATTTATCTTCGGCTCTGGCCTCCGACCACAAGATCTCCTTCAGCGAGCTCACAAAGCTCAGCCCAACACTTCCTTAGTTTCTTTTTCCTTTTCACTCAAGGAAGATCAAGAAATGAAGAGAGGGAGAGAGAATGAAACCTCCTTCATATTCTTCTCTAGTTAAGTGGATTCAGGATTAATCCAGCCACATGATCTCTCAATCAAAACAAAGCAAAGGCCAGGATTTGAGTAAACTAGTCAACTTTGGCAATATCGCCTGGCGATATCGATTGTCGCTTTGACCCAGGACAACCACTGCTTATTGGCCGCTTAACAGCCAATCTGACATGTGTCATACGCCACATGTCTTATCGCCCGTCGACACTCACTATAGCCTGCGATATCACCCCACTCAACGCGTTCAGGCGTCGAATGCGTTGAGAGCGTTGAGCGCCGACTCAACGCTTTATTGTTATCGCCATCCGATGATACCCACTATCACCCGGCGTTAACAAAGGAAGTAACTCACTCAACGCTTCTAGGCGTCGAGTGCCTCGAGCTCACTCAATGTTTTATGGCGTTGAGTGTCATCACTATCGTCATTTGGCGATACCCACTGTCGTCACTCGGCGATATCAGTTCGATGATTTGTCAAAACCATTGAGTTCGTCGAGCGCGGATCGATGAGCGCCAGTATCGCCATCAGGCGATACCCACTGTCGCCCGACGACAATGACAAAAGTTATGCTGTCAATTTTGGGGGTGCTACAACCCTCCCCTCCTTACAGAAATTTCGTCCCGAAATTTGCTCACAGCTATAAGGAAGACATCAACTTAAAAGTTACAACAACTTATTATTCATACAAATAATGTTATAGCGATTTATACAAACAACTCGGGATATTTATCACGCGTGGTCTGCTCACGCTTCCATGTCAGCTCGTCACGATCATAATTGTCTCACCAGACTTTGATCATCCTGATTGCCTTATTCCGTAGTTGTTTGATCTATGTATCCTCGATCCGAATGGGCTTAACTTTCGTTGTTAGACTACTATCGACCGGTACTTGATCCGCAACAACCACTTGAGTTGGTTTTTTCACAGCTTTTCGCAGCACCGATATGTGAAACACATCGTACAAACCACTTAGCTCCGTAGATAGAGCTAACTGATAGGCAGCGTCTCCAACTCGTTCCACCACTTCAAACGGACCAAGGTACCTCGGACTTAACTTCATCAAGCGCCGAACCCTGGACACGCCATTGAATGACTTGATTTTCAAATATACCCAATCGCCCACCGCGAATTTCACGTTCTGATTCGTGGCATTGCAGTACTTTGCCTTCCTATCTTGGACTATCAATAGCCTCTCCCGGATATAGTTTATCGTCGAATTAGCTTCTTCGACTTCCTTACGCTTATATAATTTAGACTCGTCTATTTCCACCCAAGCTAACGGTGTACGGCACGTCCTACCATGCAAAGCTTCAAACGGTGCCATATTTATGCTAGCTTGATAGCTATTATTGTAGGCGAACTCTACCATATAGAGATGATCTTCTCATCTCTTCCCAAAATCCAAGGCGCGCATTCAGAGCATGTCCTCCATCGTACTGTTGGTCCTCTAAGTTTGGTCATCCGTTTGTGGATAAAAGGTCGTACTGAATTGTAATTTTGTCCCCAACAACTGATGGATTAGCCTCCAATCATTCAAAGTGAAGTGTCCGTCTCGATCACTTACGATGCTATGAGGAAAACTGTGTAATCGTACTATTTGTTCAACATAAAGCTTTGTCAAAACTTCCACTGAATCGTCCCTCTTATTCGGAATGAAATGAGCCACTTTAGTCAACCGGTCCACGATCACCCAAACCAAATCGTTACCGTGTTGAGACCTCAGCAAACGTGAACGAAATTCATCAAAATATCATTAAACTTCAATTCTGGAATAGGTAGCGACTTCAGGAAACCTTCAGGCTTCTGGCATTCAGCTTTCACTAAGGCACAAGTCTGAGATTTAGCCACGTAAAGTGTAATGTCTTTCTTCATGCCGGCCACCAGAACAGCTTTTTCATATCTTTATATATTTTTGTGCTCCCTGGGTGAATTGAGTACTTTGTAAAATGAGCTTCATACATCAATTAATCTCTTAACTCACTCATATTCGGGTCGCACAAATGATCATATTTTCGCAAAAGATCGTCATCCCAGGAGAATTGGCCATTTACTCCATCCACTGCATAGTGTTGCAAACTTTCATCATGTTCCGTTGCATGTCGAACCTTGTCTGCAAGGTCATAATGTACCTCCGTCGAGGTTAAGCACGCATTTGCTGTGGAATTCTTGTCAATACAAGAAATCTCTAAAGCTTCCAACTCCTGGATCAGACGCTCATCATGCATCTGCAACCAATTTGCCCATGCTGGAGTCCTCCGACTCAAGGCATCTGCGACCACGTTTCCCTTCCCGGGAGTATAGTGTATTTGGAAGGTGTTGTCCCCGAGAAACTCCATTCACCTTCGTTGTTGCATGTTCAGATCCTTCTGAGCCAACAAATATTTTAGGCTCATATGGTCCGTGAATATATCCACTTTCACGCCATATAAATAATGACGCCACAGTTTAAGTGCAAAAATCACCGCCGCCAACTCCAAGTCATGGCCGGGATAGTTCCGTTCATACACTTTCAACTGGCGTGAGCCATAAGCGATTACCTTGCCAAACTGAAGAAGAACGCAGCCTAAGCCTCTCTGTGACGCATCACTATAAATTTCAAAGCCATCTGTACCACATGGAGACGTCAAGATGGGCGCTGTGGTTAAGCGACTTTTCAGCTCTTCAAAAGCTCGCGCGCACTCCGACGTCCAAACGAACTTCTGATCCTTCCTTGTTAATGTGGTAAGGCGATCCGTGGGAAGTTTTCTACAAAATGTCTGTAGTAGCATGCCAGTCCAAGGAAACACCTGACTTCGGCCATAGAATACAACACCAGTCACTCCCTCATGGCTCTTATATTTAACGGATCCACCGCAATGCCATCTCCACTCACCACATGGCCAAAAAAATCCATTGACAACAGCCATAACTCACACTTTGAGAACTTGGCATAAAGCTTATTTCTCCTCAGGGTGTACAATGTAACAACCCAACTTTTTCAGCAAGCAAAATTTTGGGTGACACGGCCTGGTACACGGGCGTGTCCCAGGGCGTGTCCTGCTCGGGTGCGGAGTCATGCCGAGATCGACGAAAGTCATTCGACGAAAAGTTTTGGGCGGTCACGCCCTGGAACACGGGCGTGACAGAGGGCGTATCCCGCTCGGGTTCGGCGTCAGGTCGACGAAATGCTGTGTTCAACGAATTGAGTTCGACGATTTAGCAAAGTCTTCGTGGGCTGGCAGAATCATCAAACGCGGAATCATCGAACGCGGAATCGTCGAATGGAGATCATTGAACGCTGGGCCAATCGTCGAGCGCTGGCCAACTCGACAAGTGATGGCAAATCGTCGAACGGAAATCATCGAATGCTGGGGAAATCGTCGCACGGAAATCGTCGACCGCGGAATCGTCGAACGAAAATCATCGAACGCGCTGTCTGATGATCGTTGGTGAGCTCGACGATCGCTGGCGAGCTCGACGATCGCTGTCTGATCGTCAAGCACTGATCATCGAGCGCAGACCTGTGTCACGGGCGTGACTTTGGGCGTGTCCCGTGGCGGTGACCTGTTTTGTGGATAAGACGGGTTGAGCACCGCTTTGAGTACATGGCCTGTGACACGGGCGTGTCACAGGGCGTGTCAGACGCGAAAATCGTTTTTCCCGATTTTTCGTAGCCATCCATTCCCTTCAGCTGAGATTCAAGGGCTGAGTTTCTTTCCTGCTTCCTTAAGGCCGAGACTTGGACAGAAAGTCTCATTTTATGTTGGCCATTATCTTTCTTCTATTCTAGAGAGAGAAAGGGAAAGGAAGACGGAGAAGAAGAAGAGGGGTTGTTCGGTGGTGGAGCTTGTGAGTGTCAAGAGGTGATCCGAGGCCATTTTGCGGAGGAAAAGCTCTTCCTAGGCAGCTAGGAACTTCTTGGCACCAAAGCGGGTTTAAGGCGACTTTTCTTCCTAGTCATGTGAAGGCTTTCTTTTGACATACGTTTGTGATTCCCCACCAAGAGGTGGCTGATTTTGGGAGTCTTTAGGTTGATTCATGAAATCCCCTTTGTTGGCATATAGATCCGGAAATGGAGTACGGAATAGGCATGCTGTGTGAAGCCCATCTGGACAGGTTGATCTGGATTGGTGATGTTGCATACGAATCGGAGAAAACTCCGTGATAAACATGTAGTTTAAGGAGTCAACGGGTTATGCCTGTGAAGGGTAGTAGCAGGAAGTACTTGAGTGGTAGTCCAGGAAATATCTGTGTTATGCTTGTGCTATTGGGTCGTACCTGTGAATGAGTAACATGAAGTACTGGTGTGACCAGGAAAGGCCCTTTGTGATGCTTGATGTCGTAGGTGGTACCTGTGAAGAGAGTAGCAGGAAATACTGGTGTGCCCAGGAAAGACCCCTGACATTTGTGATATTGCAGTGTCGTACCTGTGAACGAGTAACAGGAAGTACTGGTGTGCCCAGAAAAGACCCGCTAATGTTGTGAGATGAATGAGTGTAATGAAATATCCAGGCTTGAATGCCACGAACAGGATTGGTGAGACCGACCCGCGCCTTTGATTAAGCCGCGAGTACGCCGTACTCGGTGAAGGCAAGGCAATTTGAGCAACGGGGGCTGGAGGATCCGACCTGCATTATGTCCATCCGACGTGGACCAGAAGGTGCGGTCTGTTGGAGCGCATATCGAGAGTCTTAGGCCTGCGTGCCATGACACAATGGGGGGCTACGGGCCATCCCGGTGTTGAAGACTAGAACTCCGGCTGCACGCCATGGAGTAAATACTCAAGTGAGTTGTCGTTGGGCTGTGGCCCTGATACGATGGTGGGGAACTGATTTGCCAGTACACCAAGAATGTGCCCTGAGTGCACGGACCGTTGGGCCGGGTGGTTGACGGTTGTGATGGCATGTGTGCGTGAAAGCACATTATATGAGATTTATTGTCATGCTTGTGATATGATGTGCCTGCAAGAAAGATTACCGCTGCCCCGAGAAAAGGGGTAGGGTCGTTATAATTTGGTCAGCTGAACGCTGACCGTTGCTTCTATTTGCCACCGTTGGGTGGATTGTCCCTGTACAGGTGCTGGAGAGCCAAGCGGGACGCATAAAGGTTGATGTCCATGCTGCTGCTACTGCTGCTGCTAGCCCTTGAAGGCTAATTGGATGAATGTTGTGTTTTCTTTTAATGTGGCCGGCCTGCGCGCCAATGTTTAGGCCATTGTTTGAAAGTCATGTAAGGCCAAAAGGCCAACTTTCGTATTGTTGTAAGACATTCCTATTATATATATGCAATGTGGAGTTGTTTTATATGTTGTACATTCAAGTGTGGAGTTCAAAGTGTTAGTATAGGCTTCCGCTAGAATGCATTGTGTTAAAGTGCGCTGCGCTACTCTGGTATCATCCCGTACCTTCACCGCCTGTTTTGTGATATATGTTGTGGGGCCCTGTGTAAGACCCCCCCTCCCCCTTACCAAGGAGGGCTACCGGATCTTATGCCCAGAACCGTCATCTTACGGTGGCACTAACTCACGGGTTAGTCGACACCGCAACACGCCGATTCTGCCAGCTAGTACGATCATTAACCTGTAGGCCAATATGAGAAGAAACAAGTAAAACTGAACGTGTAAACCATCAGTCCACAAGCCACATAGTACAATCATGTAAATGAAATGAAAAGTACATCACAATAGTCCACAATAGAGTACAAATGAAAGAGTAAGAAGGGCTTATGCCCAGTACATCAAAATCACTCTCTCTCAAAATAGTAAATGCGGAAGCTAAACTAGAACATCAGATCTCGCCCCACCTGAGGACGCACAGTAGTGGTAGTAGCCTGCTGAAGCAGTATCTGCTCCTCATGTCCTGCCTCCTCGATGTGCTGGTGCTCCATCTCCACGGGCTCCTAAAAATAGTTGGTCGCCGACCATTAGTCAAAAAGACTAAGTCGTTTCCTCCGCGCCTCGCCCCGCAGCTCCTAGGCACCGAGCGGGAGGACGAAGCGGAGGACAACAAAAAGGGTAGCAAGGTGGAAGCAGGTGACAATATCTAACTAGAGTTGTAATAAGTAATGTAATCATACTCTAGCAATTCTAAGTACGGTACAAGTAATAAGTAAGAGCAGTGCAGTAAAGGAAAGTAAAGAAACAGTAGTATGAACAAGTAAATAAGCTAAGCTACCACTATGCTATCATCACAAACGTACCCTAACTTATATAAATGCCCATACAAATATATAAGTTAGGATTTCCAGGAAATTTAACTTATCATATAAAAGAGCCCATACTAATTTATATAATAAGGATCTATGAAGCGTATGACCTAATATGAATGAATGATATGATGCAATTTTATGCGCAGGTAAGTGCAACTCACACACAACGACTCTGTGATCACATACCTTTAGTTCCCACTTTTTGAGAGCTAGCATCACTCTCGGGTACCACCGATGTGGCTACGGCAGCAACGGAGCGGGCGTCTCCGCTTCTAGACCGGTATGCACACTACCAAGCCTTAGACCCCTCTCATACGCCTCTATACACGTCCAAGGTGCACTCTAGAGTCTCGCGTACGTACTTTGCTGACAAACCCGTCAGTCTTGTTGGGTCGGATGTGCGTTATCGGGGATCGTCCTCCAGACCGCAGTGTAAAACAACCCACTGGCCCCTCTAACTCTCACAACCGCCTGGTGCACCGTACTGCCATCGGTGTGACGAACGGCCAGTACTGCATGCCCCGCCACGATATTTATGCACATGCAAGTAATTCATACCGAGCCTCCCGCTCGCAGGACCAAACCCGTCCTGAATCCCTCAAACCCAAACCCGGGTGAGATCGCACATCAGTGCCTTTATACCAACTCCCTCCAACCCTAGACGGGTGAGCATATATCATGAATCTCTCCAACCCCCACACGGGCGAGAAGGTACAACAATGTCCTAACCTATTAAACTACTCTTGTCTACGGTTTATTATACTTAGAGATTTAAGGTTAATCTCAGGACTGCCCCCGGTATTCCCTATGAAGGGCTCTCAAGGGGCACTAGGAACTGTGTTGGGATTACGCGCAGCGTTCCCTTTCGCAAGGATATTTATTTTAGTTGATGGCTACCCATGTATCTCCCCAGCTCTCCTTATTGCTTTAGTACAACCCTAGTGACTTAAGGTGTTACTGGGAAGCCGACGGTCTTCCGCCGACCCCCACTCCAGATGCTAACTAAGACTTGCACTTTTGATCCCTCACTAAGACAACTCTACCCACCAGGGTTACTCATGTTGAACTCTCTTACTTCTGCCGATAATCAATCCCCTAGTAACCCCTAAGGCAAGACCTATTTGTGTTATATGCAGATCATGTCCTATGGTAACCCTAAAAATATGATCTTCCAATCCTTAAGGCATCTTGCCTCTAAATATTTATCCTAGGGTGTTATAGACTAGGGGAACTACCCTATAAATTCTCATAATTTTTTCTCGGTCAATTAGTCCTTTAATTAAATCTTTTAATTTAAACACTAGGTCATTTTACACATGAAGTAGTATGATTAAGTATCCACTGACCTAGGAAATTTTTCCTGAGATGTATATTGATAAAATATTGCTGCCTACAGAGTTTCATAATTTTCCTTAAATTATTTATTCTCATTTCCTATTTAATATCAATTCCACACAAATTCCATTTTCCAAATGAAGCATATGCATTATGTACTCAAAAATTCCAGGAAAATTATAGAACTTTTAGGACACTAATTTATGACTATTGGCAGAGTATCATCAACATTTATTGTGAAATGGCCTATAAAATTCCATTATAACATATTTACCAAAATGTCATTGTATTAATTTAACAAACAACAATGCATCCATTAATTCTGAGAAATTCATGCAAAACTAATAATACCATTTTATGGCAGTAGAATAAATTCCAAAGTTTTCAGAGGTATATATCCATTATTTCAAGAATTAATAAAATAAGGGTAAAATGGGCAATTTAAGACATCTACTCCAAAAGTCCTTCAACACAGAGGAAACATATTTTTCCTAAGTAAAATGTGACATTATCTATGCCTTGACAAAATGTAGGATTTGTACTTGAGGAAAACCTATTTTCCAATTTTATTTCCAAAATAGCTATATTTAGAATAAATTCCAATAAATGGAATTTTTGAGTCCAAAAATTTCATGATTAATTTGAGGGATGAAATTTACCCTAATGAACCACTGTAAATAATTCCAAGACCTTTGCATGTCACCATTGGGCTAAATACACCATATTTGCATTTTTGCTAATTGCACACCAAGTCATAACATAAGCTAACACATGCAAGTGGATTCTCCAACATGCAGTGAACCCAAGGTGCTGAAACTTTTATCATGCACCAAGGATGTCCCCACTGACCTACCACCAAAATTTGGGACCATGGGGAGGTGTAGAACTCCTTATATTTCATTTATTTGTATTTTGATATTTTGGCAAAAACTATAGGAAAATATTCTCTACAAATTCCTAAATTTTGGCAGGAGCTAAGTATGCCCTAATCATGCATGTGCCCAAAACTTGGGGCCATGGTGATTAATAGTTTGACCTGGGCATCCTATTTAATTTCTGCCCTACTCTAGGACCAGTCCTAGGAGAAATGTCCTACAGGACTGTACACTACACCAAATTACATGTTTAGGGTGGCAAATTAAAGATAATACCCTTGGCTACATTTTTCATTAAGAGACTAAGTTCTGGAAATGCCTCTAAGAGGCCTAAATTTAACATGCAAGATGGCTGAAAAAGTGTGACAGATATTTCACTATTCATCAAATATTAAATTAAAACATTTAATCTATTGCACGAATCTTAAAGCTAAACCGACGGAATCGGTTCATCGTCCCCGATGGTTTGATAGCCACGATTGCTTCTTAGTGGACGATGTTGGCTGGCATTTCCGGCCAGCTGAGCCACCACCACCGCCGGTGGATATCGCCACCACCTTCGTTAAGGTGGGGGCTAGCGTTTCCCGGCGGTGGGGCCGCCGGAGTTGGCTCCTCCGGTGAAACCCGAGCAAGAAGAATAAAGCTCGGTTTTCTCCATTTCCTATCATGGCATCGGGATCGATTGAGCCCGATATCTCCCTAGATTGACCTAGAAACCTAGTACGGGAAGAGGCGAGGTGAAACGGACCTGAATTGAGGCTGGCTGCGGGTCAGGCGGTGGTTTGCCGTGGTGGTGGTGCGCCGGCGAGCTCCACCCCGAAAACTCAATTCTCCACCATTCTCCATGATTAAGCAGTCGAATTCCACTCCTTTCTGTCTCCTGAAGCT
This sequence comes from Platanthera guangdongensis, assembly GCA_039583875.1. Taxonomy (NCBI): domain Eukaryota; kingdom Viridiplantae; phylum Streptophyta; class Magnoliopsida; order Asparagales; family Orchidaceae; genus Platanthera; species Platanthera guangdongensis. The sequence continues at coordinate 64,823,662 of CM077151.1, forward strand.
GTTGGTGAGGTCTATTTGGACTGAGGTGGAGTATATGGGGAGGTATTTCCTATGAGAGCTCGGTTTGAGCTTTGTTTGCTCCGCCCAGCTACCAAGTGGCTCACAGCCCTGGTTTTCTGCTGGAAATGGAGAGGGGAGGTTGGCCACCTGGTTTTGGGCAGCCAAAACTAACTGATGGGGTGGTCATGTGGCCACCATTTCCTTCATTTCCCTTTCTCTCTCCTCTTCTCCTAAAAATCCCAATTTTACCCCCTTGCATGTATTCTCTCTCCTGATTTAGAGGGTAGGACTGGTCTTGTTCACTTGGGCTGACTATGGGCCAATTTTGGTGGGCTTGGTCCAAGGAGAAATGGCTTGGCCTTCATTTCACTCCTTTAGGTCAATTGTTGACTTGTTGACTTGGGGAGTTGACTTGGTCAACCATGGTGGGTGGACTGACCCTACTTGGTGGAAATGGGTCTAGTGGCACCACCCAACTTGGTTTGGATCAAGGGGGTGCCCCACTTAGGTTAATTAGGCCTATGAGTGTGGGTTTGACCAAATTAAGCTTAAGGTTGACTTTGGTCAATTGGGGTCAAAATGTTGACCCAGTGACATACCCTAGGGTCCACTTGGATTGTCTTTAGGGTTAGGGCAATGTGGTGGGGTCATGGTGTGGCTAGGGTCCCCACTTAGGCTAGTTTGACCTAGTTTGACTATGGTTTTATAGTGGGCCCCACATGGCCACCACCCACTACCTAGGGCCAAACATAGTTGGTCTTCCTTAAATCTCACCCATGCCTAACCCAATATAAGTTGAGGGGTCCAAGAGTAACATGGGTTGTTACAAATTCCAATAAACAAGAAAATAATTTCGTCCTCGAAATTTAAGTTCGGGTCTACGGGGTTCTATTTGCAAGAATCATCAAGAAATTTAAAGACATAACTTAAATGTACCTGATGCGAATAGCTCCGGGTGTTGCTCCAGCATCAGATCCCTCGGCTCCCAAGTGTGCTCCTCCCGTCCATGGTTGGACCACAGCACCTTCACAAGAGGGACCTTCTTCTTCCGCAACACTCGGATGGGTGTATCGTCAATCCGGATCGGTTCCAATCTCACTGATCTGTCAGGCTCTACCGGTCCGGCTGTAGTAGTAATGTGCTGCTCTGGCCGAAGGAAGCTCTTCGCAAGGAAGATACATGGAAGACGTCATGTAATGCACCCAACTCCGGTGGCAGCTGCAGTCGGTAAGCTAAGGGGCCGATCCGCTCCAGGATCAGGTAGGGCCCCATGTATCGTGGACTGAGCTTCTTGTGCCTCCGCACCCGAGAAACACCGTGTACTGGACGTATCTTCAAGAATACCCTGTCTCCAACCTGGAACTCCACCTTCCGGTGCGAGCATCATAATACTTTGCCTACCTGCTCTGGGCCTCCAGTAGCCGATCCCTGATCAATCGAATCTGAGCCTCAGTATCCTGTATATAATCAGATCCCAGAGCCCTGGTATCCACATCCTGAACCCATGATAGCGGTGTCCGGCATCTCCTCCCATAAAGCGCCTCGTATGGAGCCATCCTGATGCTAGCCTGGTGGCTGTTATTATACGAGAACTCGATCAATGGAAGCAGCCTCTCCCAAGGCTTCCCCGTATCCAATATGCATAGTCTGAGCAGGTCCTCCATGGTCCGGATGGTCCGCTCGGTCTGTCCGTCGGTCTGCGGATGGAAGGCGGTACTAAAGGTAAGCCGAGATCCCAAGTAAGCATGTACGGCCCTCCACTCGCTCGAGGTGAACCGACCATCACGGTCCGAAACAATAGTCCTGGGGATGCCATGATATCTGACGTACTGCTCCACAAATAATCTTACCAGAACTGCAACTGGGGCATCCTTTCGAACGGAATAAACCGCGCTACCTTGGTCAATCTATCCACTATAACCCATATAGAATCATGCCCAGAGTGGGAGCGAGGCAATCCGTGTACAAAGTCCATAGCAATGTCCTCGAACTTCCACTCTGGAACTGGCAGTGGCTGTAGTAAACCTCCCGGGCTCTTGCATTCTACCTTCACACGCTGGCAGGTCTCGCAATGGGTCACAAAGTCCGTGATCTCCCTCTTCATCCCGGGCCAATACATAGACCTCCGCAAATCTACCCACATCTTGGTGATGCCGGGGTGCACTGAATATCTCGAGCAATGTGCCTCTCAGAGTATGTCATCCCGGATACTGCCCCCTGCTGGTATGTAGATGCGCCCCCGGAACCGAAGAAGATCATCCTGTAACATGTAGTCCTCGACCTTGCCCCTCTCTAAGGCACTGAAAATGGCTGTAACGCAGCATCCAACCTCTGATGTGCTCGGATGCGCTCCTGTATATCATCGTCGCTGATCACTGAGCTCAAATACTCTCTATATACAACTGGCTCGGTCTCGGACACCATGGTAATGTGCATGTCCTCCATCATCTGTAGCAGCTCTATAGACATCAATCGGGGCTCCGGTCCAGAAGTGCCGGCCCTCCTGCTCAAGGCATCCACAACCGTGTTCGCTTTTCCCGGGTGATAGTGGATCTTGTAATCATAATCACAGAGGAACTCTAGCCACCTCCTCTGTCTCAGGTTTAGGTCCTTCTGCGTATCGATATACTTGAGATTCTTGTGATCTGAAAAGATGTCACAATGAATCCCATATAAGTAATGCCTCCATATCTTTAGGGCGAAAACCACAGCCCCGAGCTCTAGGTCATGTACTGGATAGTTATGCTCATGCTTCTTCAACTGTCTCGAAGCATAAGCAATAACGTGTCCATGCTGCATCAGGACTGCACCCATCCCCTGATAAGAGGCGTCTGTGTAGATCTGGAATCCTTCGCTCCCGGATGGAAGCGCAAGAATGGGGGATGAGATGAGTCGGTCCTTCAGCTCCTGAAAAGCCGTCTCACACCGCTCTGACCAAACAAAATCTGTGTCCTTCTTCGTCAAGGACGTGAGGGGGAGTGTTATCCTCGAGAACCCCTCCACGAACTTGCGGTAATAGCCTGCTAGTCCCAAGAAACTGCGGATGTCAGATGCGGTCTTCGGTCGTGGCCAATCCCTCACTGTCTCTATCTTGGCTGGGTCCACTGCTAACCCAGCTCCACTGATCGTGTGCCCCAGGAAAGCCACCTCCTGTAACCAGAACTGGCACTTTGAAAATTTTGCGTACATCTGGGTCTCCCTCAGCCTCTGCAAGACCTGTGCCAAGTGCTCCGTATGCTCCTCCTGAGTCCGAGAATATATAAGGATGTCGTCGATGAATACAATCACGAAGCGGTCTAAGAAAGGCTCGAAAACACGGTTCATTAGACTCATGAATGCAGCAGGAGCATTCGTGAGCCCAAAAGGCATCACCGTGAACTCGTATAATCCATAGCGCAAACTGAATGCCGTCTTCGGTATGTCCTCTTCCCTGATACGGAGCTGATAGTAGCCGGATCGCAAATCTAACTTGGAGAACCAGAAGGCTCCCTGTAGCTGGTCAAATAACTCATCTATCCGAGGTAGAGGATAGGTGTTGCGGACCGTCAACCGGTTCAGCTCCCGGTAATCTATACATAATCGCAGTGATCCGTCCTTCTTCTTCACAAAGAGAACTGGCGCTCCCCATGACGATGAACTAGGCCGCACAAATCCTGACTCGACTAGCTCCTGTAGTTGAGTCCTGAACTCTGCTAACTCCCTGGGAGCCATCCTGTAGGGTGCCCGTGACACCGGCCTCGCTCCCGGTACTAGCTGAATCCTGAAATCCAAGTCTCTAGCAGGTGGTAGCCCGGGCAATTTCTCTGGGAATATGTCGGAGAAATCCCGGACCACCGGAATATCTGAGATAGTCGCTCCTGTTCCCACCATCTCGAAGCAGACAAGATAAACTTCTTCACCCTGCTCATGGGCCTTCACAGCCTGTACAGAAGATAACAGTAGGTGGCAAATAGGCTGGATACCTTCAACGATAACATGAGAGTCGCCATGTCTTAGCGTGATCCTCCTGGACGGACAATCTATCTGGGCATGGTTCCGATGCAACCAGGTCATGCCCAAGATCAAGTCAAAATCCTGCAGCTTCAGAATAGTTGCCGGCGCCTCAAATGCCTTGCCGCCAATCTCGGCCTCCATATCACAATGTGCAGTGGTCCGCAGCTCCGACCCATCGGGTAGACGCACCCTCATCTCTAGTCCAGGAAACCTCTCCACGCCTTCGAGTCCGTCGATGAAGGTCTCGGATACAAACTAGTGTGAAGCACCCGTGTCGAAGAGAGTATGAGCGGGCTTGCCGCTGATCATAACTATGCCTGAGGTTTGTTTATGTGAAAGTTAATTGTTATCCTATAGTTCCAGGTACTATATATATATATATCATTGAAAATCCAAGAAAATTCATAATTAACTTCAAGTACCTGTGATAACCTCCTCAGAATTCCTCGGCTCTGTGAGGTCCAAGGCGTATATCTGCTCCTGCTCGCGTCTCCTGTCGTGATATCCCCGACCTCGGCCTCGTCCTCGGCCCCGTCCTCGGCCCTGCTGTACTGGGGCCACTGGAGGTAGAGGAGGAGGAGGGGGATGGAATCAGTGCGGGCACTCCGACCTGATGTGCCCGGGCTGGCGACATCCGTAACAAACCACTTGTCGGTGGCCTCGGTCATCCTGTCTCCTCGGATCATGCATCTGTAGAGGTGGGGGAGCCAATGCTGGAGGAGGCCCCTGCTCCTGCCTGAAGTTGGGACGACGACGTCCCCCACCCTTCCTGTATCCGATGGTCCTGCCTCTCTGAGAGCCCCTACTGCTCTCACCTGATGTCGACCCATCAAATGGTCTCTTCCCTCCGGCTCGCACCATCAGCTGGTCAGCCTCCAGCTTCTTCGCCATCTCGATGATCTGCCTAGATGTGCCATGAGAAATGAATAGCAAGGCCTGCCTCAAATCGTCCCTGAGGCCCCGGTAGAACCTCTTTGCATACCTCCTATCGTCGGTGTCCTGAATCCCCGCGAACCTGGCCAAGTGGGAGAACTCTCTCTAGTACTCTATCACCGATCTAGTCCCCTGCTTGAGGTTCAAAAACCTCTCCTCCAAAGCATCTCTGTCCGTAGCAGAGACGAAGTGCTCCAGAAACACATCGCCAAACTCCTCCCATGATATCTCTGACAGGTCAAAGTCCGCATAAGTAGACTCCCGGACTGATTTCCACCATCTCTTCGCATGGGCCTCTAGCACAGAGGTGGCTAGAGGTACTGCCTGGCCGACTGGGCAGCTGATGCCCGCTAAGATCTCGTGTATGGCCTCCAGCCATTCTTCCGTCTTCACCGCATCCTCTGTCCCACGGTACGTCGGTGGGGACAGGCTCTTGAATGCACTCAGCCAGCTCGACCCCGGATTTGGCTGTGGAGCCGGGACTTGCTGGGCTCTGAAGGCATCCAGAATCGCCGTCAAGGTCTGCCCCAACTCCGTCTGTAGGAATGGAGTGGCAGCTGGAGGGGGAGGAGCCACATTTTGCGGTGCTGCGACCTGTGGAGGTTGCATAAAGGTAAGGTTAAAACAAAATTGGCCTAACTCATTGTACTTTGTGGACCATTTATGTGACTTTACACATGGGCACACCACTGCTTCCGCTTCATAGTTTGTCCGCAAACTAATGCTCGGGCGGGGGTGGTCCCATGTTGTGGACTTCTTTCTCATATGATCGTTGTTCAAGTGATACCAGTTTGTAAGACCCCCCTCCCTCTTACCAAGGAGGGCTACCAGATCTTATGCCCAGAACCGCCGTCTTACGGTGGCACTAACTCACGGGTTAGTCGACACCGCAACACGCCAATTCTGCCGGCTAGTACGATCATTTAACCTGTAGGCCAATATGAGAAGAAAGAAGTAAAACTGAACGTGTAAACCATCAGTCCACAAGCCACATAGTACAATCATGTAAATGAAATGAAAAGTACATCACAATAGTCCACAATAGAGTACAAATGAAAGAGTAAGAAGGGCTTATGCCCAGTACATCAAAATCACTCTCTCTCAAAATAGTAAATGCGGAAGCTAAACTAGAACATCAGATCTCGTCCCACCTGAGGACGCATAGTAGTGGTAGTAGCCTGCTGAAGCGGTATCTGCTCCTCATGTCCTGCCTCCTCGACGTGTTGGTGCTCCACCTCCACGGGCTCCTAAAAATAGTTGGTCACCGACCATTAGTCAAAAAGACTAAGTCGTTTCCTCCGCGCCTCGCCCCACAGCTCCTAGGCACCGAGCGGGAGGACGAAGCAGAGGACAACAAAAAGGGTAGCAAGGTGGAAGCAGGTGATAATATCTAACTCGAGTTGTAATAAGTAATGTAATCCTACTCTAGCAATTCTAAGTACGGTACAAGTAATAAGTAAGAGCAGTGCAGTAAAGGAAAGTAAAGAAACAGTAGTATGAACAAGTAAATAAGCTAAGCTACCACTATGCTATCATCACAAACGTACCCTAACTTATATAAATGCCCATACAAATATATAAGTTAGGATTTCCAGGAAATTTAACTTATCATATAAAAGAGCCCATACTAATTTATATGATAAGGATCTATGAAGCGTATGACCTAATATAAATGAATGATATGATGCAATTTTATGCGCAGGCAAGTGCAACTCACACACAACGACTCTGTGATCACAAACCTTTAGTTCCCACTTTTTGAGAGCTAGCATCACTCTCGGGTACCACCGCTGTGGCTACGGCAGCAGCGGAGCGGGCGTCTCCGCTTCTAGACCGGTATGCACACTACCAAGCCTTAGACCCCTCTCATACGCCTCTGTACACGTCCAAGGTGCACTCTAGAGTCTCGCGTACGTACTTTGCTGACAAACCCGTCAGTCTTGTTGGGTCGGATGTGCGTTATCGGGGATCGTCCTCCAGACCACAGTGTAAAACAACCCACTGGCCCCTCTAACTCTCACAACCGCCTGGTGCACCGTACTGTCATCGGTGTGACGAACATCCAGTACCGCATGCCCCGACATGATATTTATGCACATGCAAGTAATTCATACCGAGCCTCCCGCTCGCAGGACCAAACCCGTCCTGAATCCCTCAAACCCAAACCCGGGTGAGATCGCACATTAGTGCCTTTATACCAACTCCCTCCAACCCTAGACGGGGAGCATATATCATGAATCTCTCCAACCCCCACACGGGCGAGAAGGTACAACAATGTCCTAACCTATTAAACTACTCTTGTCTACGGTTTATTATACTTAGAGATTTAAGGTTAATCCCAGTACTGCCCCCGGTATTCCCTGTGAAGGGCTCTCAAGGGGCACTAGGAACTGTGTTGGGATTACGCCCAGCGTTCCCTTTCGCAAGGATATTTATTTTAGTTGATGGCTACCCATGTATCTCCCCAGCTCTCCTTATTGCTTTAGTACAACCCTAGTGACTTAAGGTGTTATCGGGAAGCCGACGGTCTTCCGCCGACCCCCACTCCAGATGCTAACTAAGACTTGCACTTTTGATCCCTCACTAATACAACTCTACCCACCAGGGTTACTCATGTTGAACTCTCTTACTTCTGCCGATAATCAATCCCCTGGTAACCCCTAAGGCAAGACCTATTTGTGTTATATGCAGACCATGTCCTATGGTTACCCTAAAATGTGATCTTCCAATCCTTAAGGCATCTTGCCTCTAAATATTTATCCTAGGGTGGTATAGACTAGGGGAACTACCCTATAAATTCTCATAATTTTTCTCGGCCAATTAGTCCTTTAATTAAATCTTTTAATTTAAACACTAGGTCATTTTACACATGAAGTAGTATGATTAAGTATCCACTGACCTAGGAAATTTTTCCTGAGATGTATATTGATAAAATATTACTGCATACAGAGTTTCATAAGTTTCCTTAAATTATTTATTCCATTTCCTATTTAATATCAATTCCACACAAATTCCATTTTCCAAATGAAGCATAGACATTATGTACTCAAAAATTCCAGGAAAATTATAGAACTTTTAGGACACTAATTTATGACTATTGGCAGAGTATCATCAACATTTATTGTGAAATGGCCTATAAAATTCCATTATAACATATTTACCAAAATGCCATTGTATTAATTTAACAAACAACAATGCATCCATTAATTCTGAGAAATTCATGCAAAACTAATAATACCATTTTATGGCAGTAGAATAAATTCCAAAGTTTTCAGAGGTATATATCCATTATTTCAAGAATTAATAAAATAAGGGTAAAATGGGCAATTTAAGACATCTACTCCAAAAGTCCTTCAAAACAGAGGAAACATATTTTTCCTAAGTCAAATGTGACATTATCTATGCCTTGGCAAAATTGTAGGATTTGTACTTGAGGAAAACCTATTTTCCAATTTTATTTCCAAAATAGCTATATTTAGAATAAATTCCAATAAATGGAATTTTTGAGTCCAAAAATTTCATGATTAATTTGAGGGATGAAATTTACCCTAATGAACCACTGTAAATAATTCCAAGACCTTTGCATGTCACCATTGGGATAAATACACCATATTTGCATTTTTGCTAATTGCACACCAAGTCATAACATAAGCTAACACATGCAAGTGGATTCTCCAACATGCAGTTAACCCAAGGTGCTGAAAATTTTATCATGCACCAAGGATGTCCCCACTGACCTACCACCAAAATTTGGGACCATGGGGAGGTGTAGAACTCCTTATATTTCATTTATTTGTATTTTGATATTTTGGCAAAAACTATAGGAAAATATTCTCTACAAATTCCTAAATTTTGGCAGGAGCTAAGTATGCCCTAATCATGCATGTGCCCAAAAATTGGGGCCATGGTGATTAATAGTTTGACCTGGGCATCCTATTTAATTTCTGCCCTACTCTAGGACCAGTCCTAGGAGAAATGTCCTACAGGACTGTACACTACCCCAAATTACATGTTTAGGGTGGCAAATTAAAGATAAGACTCTTGGCTACATTTTTAATTAAGAGACTAAGTTCTGGAAATGCCTCTAAGAGGCCTAAATTTAACATGCAAGGTGGCTGCAAAAGTGTGACAAATATTTCACTATTCATCAAATATTAAATTAAAACATTTAATCTATTGCACGAATCTTAAAGCTAAACCGACGGAATCGGTTCATCGTCCCGATGGTTTGACGGCCACGATTGCTTCTTACTGGACGATGTTGGCTGGCATTTTCCGGCCAGGTGAGCCACCACCACCGCCGGCGGATATCGCCACCACCTTCGTTAAGGTGGGGGCTAGCGTTTCCCGGCGGTGGGGCCGCCGGAGTTGGCTCCTCCGGCGAACCCGAGCAAGAAGAATAAAGCTCGGTTTTCTCCATTCCTCTCATGGCATCGGGCTCGATTGAGCCCGATATCTCCCTAGATTGATCTAGAAACCTAGTACGTGAAGAGGCGAGGTGAAACGGACCTGAATCGAGGCTTGGCTGCGGGTCAGGCGGCGGTTTGCCGTGGTGGTGGTGCGCCGGCGAGCTCCACCCCGAAAACTCAATTCTCCACCATTCTCCATGATTAAGCAGTCGAATTCCACTCCTTTCTGTCTCCTGAAGCTGTTGGTGAGGTCTATTTGGACTGAGGTGGAGTATATGGGGAGGTATTTCTTATGAGAGCTCGGTTTGAGCTTTGTTTGCTCCGCCCAGCTGCCAAGTGGCTCACAGCCCTGGTTTTCTGCTGGAAATGGAGAGGGGAGGTCGGCCACCTGGTTTTGGGCAGCCAAAACTAACTGATGGGGTGGCCATGTGGCCACCATTTTCTTCATTTCCCTTTCTCTCTCCTCTTCTCCTAAAAATCCCAATTTTACCCCCTTGCATGTATTCTCTCTCCTGATTTAGAGGGGTAGGACTGGTCTTGTTCACTTGGGCTGACTATGGGCCAATTTTGGTGGGCTTGGTCCAAGGGGAAATGGCTTGGCCTTCATTTCACTCCTTTAGGTCATTTGTTGACTTGTTGACTTGGGGAGTTGACTTGGTCAACCATGGTGGGTGGACTGACCCTACTTGGTGGAAATGGGTATAGTGGACACCACCCAACTTGGTTTGGGTCAAGGGGGTGCCCCACTTAGGTTAATTAGGCCTATGAGTGTGAGTTTGACCAAATTAAGCCCAAGGTTGACTTTGGTCAATTGGGGTCAAAATGTTGACCCAGTGACATACCCTAGGGTCCACTTGGATTGTCTTTAGCGTTAGGGCAATATGGTGGGGTCATGGTGTGGCTAGGGTCCCCACTTAGGCTAGTTTGACCTAGTTTGACTATGGTTTTATAGTGGGCCCCACATGGCCACCACCCACTACCTAGGGCCAAACATAGTTGGTCTTCCTTAAATCTCACCCATGCCTAACCCAAACTAAGTTGAGGGGTCCAAGAGTAACATGGGATGTTACACCCTGGTCGGACCTTCTTGTAACAACCCCATCCGTTCATATGGTATATCCTAGAAGGTCCGGCTGGGGCCCCACATCATATATCACAAAATAGGCGGTGAAGGTACGGGATGATATCAGAGCAGCGCAGCGCATCTTAACACACTACATTCTAGTGGAAGCCTATCATCGCACTTGAACTCCACACTTGAATGTCCAACATATAAACCAACTCCACATTTTATATGTCATATGAATGTCTTACAACATGTAAACATCATTGGCCTTATGACCTTACAAGGCTTTCAAACAGTGGCCTAAACATTGGCGCACAGGCCGGCCACAATAAAAGAAAAATATAACAAGCATTCCAAATAGCCTTCGAGGGCTAGCAGCAGCAACAACAGGGACCTCAACCTTTATGCGTCTCGCTTGGCTCTCCAGCACCTGTACAGGGACAATCCACCCAACGGTGGCAAACATAAGCAACGGTCATCGTTCAGCTGACCAAATTATAACGACCCTACCCCTTTTCTCGGGGCAGCGGTAATCTTCCCTGCAGACATAACATATCACAAGCATGGCAAGATATCTCATATAAGGTGGTTTCACGCACACATGTCATCACAACCGTTTGCAACCCTGCCCAACGGTCTGTGCACTCAGGGCACATTCTTGGTGTTCTGGCAAAGCACTTGCCCACCACCGCATCAGGGTCACAACCCAATGGTAACTCTCTTGAGCATTTACTCCATGGCGTGCAGCCGGAGTTCTAGTCTTACTACACCGGGATGGCCCGTAGCCCCCATTGTGTCATGGCGCGCAGGTGTAAGACTCTTGCTATGCGCTCCAACAAACCACACCTTCTAGTCAACGTCGGACGGACATAACGCAGGTCAGATCCTCCACCCCCGTTGCTCTAATCATCTTGTCTTCACCGAGTACAGCGTACTCGCGGTTTAATCAAAGGCGCGGGTCGGTCTCACCAATCCTGTTCTTGGCATTCAGCATGGGTATTTTTAGTACACCCATTCATCTCACAATCTTAGCGGGTCTTTCCTGGGCACACCAGTACTTCTTGTTCCTCGTTCACAGGTACGACACCGCAACATCACAAATATCAGGGGACTTTCCTGGGCATACCAGTACTTCTTGTTACTCTCTTCACAGGTACCACCTACGACATCAAGCATCACAAAGGGCCTTTCCTGGTCACACCAGTACTTCCTGTTACTCATTCACAGGTACGACCCAATAGCATAAACATACACGGATATTTTCCTGGACTACCACTTCAGTACTTCCTGCCACTACCCTTCACAAGCATAACCCGTTGACTCCTTACACTACACGTTTATCACAGAGTCTTCTCCGATTCATTTGCAACATCACCAATCCAAACCAACCTGTCCATATGGGCTTCACACAGCATGTCTATTCCGTACTCCAATTCTGGATCTATATGCCAACAAAAGGGGATTTCATGAATCACCCAAAGATTTCCAACATCAACCACCTCTTGGTGGGGGAAACACAAACATATGCCAAAAAGGAAGCCTTCACATGGCTAGGAAGAAAAGTCGTTACCCTTGAAGACCTCTTTGGTGCCATGAGCTCTAAGCTAGCTCGAACGACTCACAAGAGCTTTTCCTCCGTAACGTCGGCCTCAGATCTCTCGTCGGTAAACCGCAGCACCATCGATGCTCATCCCCCTCTCCTCCTCCTCCTTCTTCCTCTCTCTTTCTCTCTAGAAGTGTAGTAAGAGAAAGTCAAAAGCCAAATGAGTTTTCCCAACCCATTCTCGGCCTTAAGAGGACAGGGAGGCCTCTCAGCCCTTGGATCCAAGCTGAAGGAATGGATGACCACAATTTTGCCAGAAAAGCCTCATTTTTGCCTGACACGCCCGTATCCCAGGCCGTGTGCCTCAAGCGGTGTTCAATCGACTTACCCAAACCAGTAACACGCCCATAAGACACGCCGGTGTCATGGGCCTCAAGTGATTGCGGATGATCGTGTGCCGGTGGAGTATGGGCTAACAATGAGAGTTAGACCCATTCAGATCGAGGATCGAGCCGAGCAATAGTTGCAGAACAAGACGGTCGGCATGGTGAAAGTCCGGTGGGACAACTGCAGCCGTGAGGAACTTACATGGGAGAGAGAGCAAACCATGCGAGAGGAGTTTCCCGAGCTTTTTCTGTAATCCGTGGAGAGAATGTTGTTGTCACATGAGAATTTTAATGTGATCACTATTTGGTTGTTGATTGCTGGTTGCCTTCCTGTGTACTAATTTCGAGGACAAAATTTTTGTAGGAGGGGAGGGTTGTAACAGCCCAATTTTTATCAGCAAACAAATTTTCGTGTGACACGGCCTAGGACACGGGCGTGTCCCAGGGCGTGTCCTTCTGTCGACGAATGTTGCTCGACAATCGTCGAGTGTCGAGTGTCGAGATGTGGTCGACGTTTGTCGAGCAGTGAACACGGCCTGTGACACGGGCGTGTCACAGGGCGTGTCCCTTTGGTTCGACGACCTCAGCCCGACGACTTTGAGCTGGGGCGTGTCGCGTGCCGTGTATGGGCACACGACCTAGGACACGGGCGTGTTAGAGGTCGTGTGAGTCTCGGGTGATTTTGAGATTTTTCAGCCTGATAAACATGGCCACAGACACTGGCGTGTATGAAGTGATAACATTAAAATTCTCATGTGACAACAACATTCTCTCCACGGATTACAGAAACAGCTCGGGAAACTCCTCTCGCATGGTTTGCTCTCTCACCTATGTAAGTTCCTCACGGCCGCAGTTGTCCCACCGGACTTTCACCATGCCGACCGTCTTGTTCCGCAACAATTTCTCGGCTCGATCCTCGATCTGAATGGGTCTAACTCTCGTTGTTAGCTCATACTCCACCGGCATATGATCATCCACGATCACTTGAACTGGATCTTTAACGGCCTTCTGAAGCACCGAGATGTGAAAGACATCATGTAATCCACGCAAGTCTACCGATAGAGCTAGCCGATATGCCGCCTCTCTGACGCGCTCAACCACTTCAAAGGGACCCAAAAATCTTGGACTCAACTTTTTCAAACGTCGAATCCTGAAGACACCTTTGAAGGGCTTGATCTTCAAGTAGACTCAATCGCCAACCGCAAATTCCACGTTCCGGTGCTTGGCGTTGTAGTACTTTGCTTGACGATCTTGGGCTATAAGTAGCCTCTCTCGAATAGTCCGAATGGTTGAATTTGCTTCATCAACCTCATTTGGTTTATAAACTCGAGCTTCGCCCGCTTCTACCCAAGCCAAGGGAGTACGACACTTCCTTCCATATAGTGCTTCATATGGTGCCATCCCAATCCACGCCTGGTAGTTGTTATTATACGCAAACTCCACCATATAGAGATGATCTTCCCATCTCTTTCCGAAGTCGAGGGCGCACATCCGGAGCATGTCCTCCATCGTTCTGTTGGTCCGTTCAGTTTGGCCATCCGTTTGGGGATGAAAGGCCGTACTGAAAGTCAACTTCGTGCCCAACAGTCGGTGAACTAGCCTCCAGTCATTTGACGTGAATCGCCCATCTCGATCACTGACGATGCTCCGAGGAACACCGTGAAGCCGTACAATCTGGTCAACATATAATTTTGCCAAACTTTCGACTGAATCATCCCGCCTGTTCGGGAGAAAATGTGCCACTTTAGTTAGCCGGTCAACAATCACCCAAATGAAATCATTTCCTCGCTGCGATCTCGACAATCCGTGCACAAAATCCATGGAAATATCATCAAATTTCCACTCTGGGATCGACGGCGACTTCAAATAACCACCCGTCTTTTGGCATTCTGCCTTCACCATCGCACATGTTTGGCATTTGGCCACATAGAGGGCAACATCTCTCTTTAGCCCTGGCCACCATAATAGCGTTTTCATATCTTTGTGCTCCCGGGGTGAATGAAATACTTTGTATAATGCGCTTCATACATCACGTCTTCCCTCAATTTACCCACATTTGGGACGCACAACCGGCCCTCTTTTCGCAAGAGACCGTCATTGCAGGAGAATTTGCCCTCTGGCCCTTCGTTACCATAGCGTAAGAGATCTTCATCCAACTCTGTTGCCCGTCAAACTCTGTCCGCAAGGTCACATTGCACCTCCGTCCAGTTCAAACATGCATTGGTAGTGGCATTTTTTCCACACAATATATCTCTAATGCTTCCAACTCCTGGATAAGACGTTCATCATGCCTTTGTAACCAACTCGCTCTAGCCGGAGCCCTCCGACTCAAGACATCCGCGACAACATTCCCCTTCCCGGGAGTATAGTGAATTTCAAAAGTGTAGTCCCCAAGGAACTCCAACCACCTTCGTTATCGCATGTTCAAATCTTTCTGCTCCAATAGGTACTTTATGCTCTTGTGATCTGTATAGATTACAACCTTCACTCCATACAGGTAGTGTCGCCACAACTTTAGTACAAAAATCACTGACGCTAACTCTAAGTCATGGACGGGATAATTTCGCTCATGCACCTTCAGCTGGCGTGAGCCATAAGCAATTACTTTTCCATTCTGCAGAAGAACGCAGCCCAAGCCGCTTCCTGAGGCATCACTGTAAATAACAAATCCATCGGTCCCACTTGGCGAAGACAACACCGACGCCGTGGTCAACCGAACCTTCAGCTCTTCAAAAGCTTGTGCGCACTCTGGAGTCCAAATGAACTTCTGATCTTTTCACGTCAACGTGGTTAGCGGCAAAGCAATCTGCGAGAAGTTTTCTACAAATCTTCGGTAGTAGCCCGCAAGTCCAAGGAAACTCCTGACCTCGGCCACGGAAGACAACATTGGCTACTCTTGTATGACCCTTATCTTCACTGGATCCACTGCAATGCCCGCTCCACTCACCACATGGCCCAGAAAAGCCACCGATGATAGCCAAAACTCGCACTTCGAGAACTTGGCATAGAGCTGATTTTGCCTCAATGTATTCAACACCAACCGTAAATGAGTCTCATGCTCAGCTTCTGACTTCGAGTACACCAGGATATCATCAATGAACACGATCACAAACAGATCCAGGTACTCTCGGAACGTGCGGTGCATCAAATCCATAAACACCGAGGGCGTATTGCATAGTCCAAATGACATGACTGTGAACTCATAGTGCCCGTAACGTGTTCCAAATGAGGTTTTGGGAATGTCACCTTCCCGAATTCTCAACTGATAATACCAGACTTCAGGTCCAACTTCGAATAGACGGTCGAGCCCACCAGCTGATCGAATAACTCATCAATCTGGGATATCAGATATTTATTCTTCTCGGTCAGCTTATTCAGTTCACGGTAGTCAATACATAACCGCAACCCACCATATTTCTTCTTTACAAAAAAACACAGGCGCGCTCCAAGGTGACATGCTTGGGCGTATATAACATTGCCCCAGCAATTCTTGTAGTTGGACCTTCAACTCAGCCATCTCTTTCGGCGCGACGCGATATGGCGAGCGGGCCACAGGTTTCGCACCTGGCACCAAATCGATCGTGAAGTCAATCTCCCGCTAGGGTGGTAGCCCAGGGAGATCCATGGGAAACACATCTGGAAATTCCGCCACAATCGGAACCGCGCACATACTGGCCTTAGGCTCAACATCCTGAATCAGTGCGAAGTAACACTCTGCACCCTTCCGAACAGCCTTGACTACCTGGAGTGCAGACATCAACATCCCGCCCACTCCGTGCATACCCGCGAACTCTGTCTCCTATTCGGTATTATGGACAAATGTGATCTCTTTGGACTGACAATCAATCCTGGCATGCTGCTCCGCAAGCCAATCCATACCAAAAATCACGTCAAATTCCGATATCGGCAATAGAGAAGCAGTCAAACGAAAATCTCGACTTCCTATTTAGACCGCCACATCGCAAGCTTGATCCGCAAGCATCCAACAGCCATTCGGCAACACCACTCTGACGCTATCTGTCTTTGCACGACTAGGTATCCCAAGCCGTGCTATGAACTCGCTAGACAGAAAAGAATGCAACACACCCGTATCAAACAGTGCTCGCGCTAGCGTGTCCCGAATCAGCACAAAGCCTATGACAATCATGTCACACACACAAACCACAAACACATATGCATGAAGCAAAGCATACCAGCAATAGTATATGCAAAACTAAACTCATACCTGTGACGACGTCACTCTGCTTGATGGCCTCCTGCAGGCCAAGATTATAGACCCGGGGTTGCGCCTGTGAGGCAGATGAGTCCACGATTGCCTTGCCCTTCTCCGCATACGACGCTCCCGCCTTCTTTTCAGTCTTTGGCGGCATCCGACAATCTCGAGCGATATGCCCCACCCAGCCACAATTATAGCAGATACGAGTATCCGACTTTGAGGTAGCCCCCGACGTTACTCCCGATGTAACAGATGAAGGAGTTTGTCCACTTGTCTTGGACGTCTTGCCCCATTTCTTCTTATAAAATGGTTTCCCAGATCGGGGCACCTTCCACTCCAGTTGCGTCACAGCCAAAGATCTCTTCCCCTGCACCCTCTTCATATCCTTTTCCAGCGCGCTCGCAGTGCCGACCAACGCCTGGAAGCCTTGGTTCACAGAATTAGAAACCAGGAACCTCAACTCGTCCCTCAGTCCTTCATAGAATCGATTTGTCTTCCTCTGCTCATCAGCAAAAATAGAACCCGCATACCGCCCTAAGCGAGTAAACTCATGCAGGTACGCGTCAACACTGCCATCACCTTGCATCAGCCTTTGGAATTCATTCTCCATGGCAATCCGTTGCGCCGCAAGAAGGTGCTTCGCTAGGAAGAGTCGGGAGAATTCTTCCATCGATACTTGTGTTAAGGGACGACCCGCCAAGTGATGTAACTCCATCTCATCACACCACAATCTAGCTTCTCCTTCAAGCAGGAAGGTAGCTAAGGTGACTTTCTAATGCTCCTCCGATCCAATCGCCGTCATGATTCGCTTGAAGCGCGATAGCCAATCCTCAGCCTGCGTAGGAGTTCTCGCTCCCGAGAATGTAGGCGGGTGGAAACTCATAAACCGCGTCAGCTGCTTCTCAGCCGCTCGAGGAGCCACATCCATTACAGGTTCAGGCCTTGCCGCCACCTATTCTGGCCTCACAGCCGGTTGTTCCTGCCCAAGTGGCCGACCTTAGATCATGGCAAATAAAGCCTCAGCAACTAAACGCACATGTTTTGCAGACGGTGGAGGTGTAGGCACCGCGGCTGGTATCGTACTTTCATCTGAATGTGGGGCTCTGACTGCCCAGCTCCACTCCGTGTCACCTAAAGGTGGACAAGACACACACAGTAGCGGCCTTACACAAGCAAACAACACAAAACAGGAACACGCAGGTTTCCCAAATACAACAATTTGCATTCCTATCATGGACATTCGGAGTTCACTCGTATAAACATGGTTTGCACAAACACGTGCTCGCTACCCCACAAAAGAAGTCGACCACGACTTCAAGAGGAAAAGACCGAGATAGCCGATACTAAAAATGTAACAACCTCATCCATTCATATGGTATATCCTAGAAGGTCCGGCCAGGGCCCCACAACATATATCATAAAACAGACGGTGAAGGTACGGGATGATATCAGAGCAGCGCAACGCATCTTAACACACTACATTCTAGCGGAAGCCTATCATCACACTTGAACTCCACACTTGAATGTCCAACATATAAACCAACTCCACATTTTATATGTCATAGAAATGTCTTACAACATGTAAACATCATTGGCCTTATGGCCTTACAAGGCTTTCAAACAGTGGCCTAAACATTGGCGCGCAGGCCGGCCACAATAAAAGAAAAACATAACAAGCATTCCAAATAGCCTTCGAGGGCTAGCAGCAGCAGCAGCAACAGCAGGGACCTCAACCTTTATGCGTCCCGCTTGGCTCTCCAGCACCTGTACAGGGACAATCCACCCAACGGTGGCAAACAGAAGCAACGGTCAGCGTTCAGCTGACCAAATTATAACGACCCTACCCCTTTTCTCGGGGCAGCGGTAATCTTCCCTGCAGGCATAACATATCACAAGCATGGCAAGATATCTCATATAAGGTGCTTTCACGCACACATGCCATCACAACCGTTTGCCACCCGTACCAATGGTCCATGCAGTCAGGGCACATTCTTGGTGTTCTGGCAAAGCACTTGCCCACCACCGTATCAGGGTCACAACCCAACGGTAACTCTCTTGAGCATTTACTCCATGGCGTGCAGCCGGAGTTCTAGTCTTACTACACCGGGATGGCCCGTAGCCCCCCATTGTGTCATGGAGCGCAGGCCTAAGACTCTTGTTATGCGCTCCAACAGACCACACCTTCTGGTCCACGTCGGACGGACATAACGCAGGTCGGATCCTCCACCCCCCGTTGCTCAAATCGTCTTGCCTTCACCGAGTACGGCGTACTCGCGACTTAATCAAAGGCGCGGGTCGGTCTCACCAATCCTGTTCTTGGCATTCAGCCTGGGTATTTTTAGTACACCCATTCATCTCACAATCTTAGCGGGTCTTTCCTGGGCACACCAGTACTTCCTGTTCCTCGTTCACAGGTACGACACCGCAACATCACAAATGTCAGGGGTCTTTCCTAGGCATAACGGTACTTCATGTTACTCTCTTCACAAGTACCACCTATGACATCAAGCATCACAAAGGGCCTTTCCTGGTCACACCAGTACTTCCTGTTACTCATTCACAGGTACGACCCAATAACATAAACATACACGGATATTTTCCTGGACTACCACTCCTGTACTTCCTGCTACTACCCTTCACAGGCATAACCCGTTGACTCATTACACTACACGTTTATCACGGAGTCTTCTCCGATTCGTATGCAACATCACCAATCCATACCAACCTGTCCAGATGGGCTTCACACAGCATGCCTATTCCGTACTCCAATTCCGGATCTATATGCCAACAAAAGGGGATTTCATGAATCACCCAAAGATTTCCAACATCAGCCACCTCTTGGTGGGGGAAACACAAACATATGCCAAAAAGGAAGCCTTCATATGGCTAGGAAGAAAAGTCGTTACCCTTGAAGACCTCTTTGGTGCCATGAGATCTAAGCTGGCTCCAACAACTCACAAGAGCTTTTCCTCCATAACGTCGGCCTTGGATCTCTCGACGGTAAACCACAGCACCACCGGTGCTCAGCCCCCTCTCCTCCTCCTCCTTCTTCCTCTCTATTTCTCTCTCTAGAAGTGTAGTAAGAGAAAGTCAAAAGCCAAATGAGTTTCCCCAACCCATTCTCGGCCTTAAGAGGATAGGGAGGCCTCCTAGCCCTTGGATCCAGGCTGAAGGAATGGATGGCCACAATTTTGCCAGAAAAGCCTCATTTTTGCCTGACACGGCCTGTGACACGCCCGTGTCCCAGGCAGTGTGCCTCAAGCGGTGTTCAACCGACTTACCCAGACCAGTAACACGCCCATAAGACACGCCGGTGTCATGGGCCTCAAGTGATCGCGGATGATTGTGTGCCAGTGGAGTATGGTATAACAACGAGAGTTAGACCCATTCAGATCAAGGAACGAGCCGAGAAACAGTTGCGAAACAAGATGGTCGGCATGGTGAAAGTCCGGTGGGACAACTGCGGCCGTGAGGAACTTACATGGGAGAGAGAGCAAACCATGCGAGAGGAGTTTCCCGAGCTGTTTCTGTAATCCGTGGAGAGAATATTGTTGTCATATGAGAATTTTAATGTCCCAACAGATCGAGGACTTATGTTTGTGATTCTCAACGATCGCTGTCGAGCTCAACGATCGCTGGCGAGCTCAACGATTGTTGCCTGATCGTCGAGAGCAGATCGTCGAGCGTAGACCTGTGTCACGGGCATGACTTTGGGCATGTCCCGTGGCGGTGACCTGTTTTGGGGATAAGGCGGGTTGAGCACCGCTTTGAGTACACGACCTGTGACATGGGCGTGTCACAGGGCGTGTCGGACACGAAAATCATCTTTCCCGATTTTTCATAGCCGTCCATTCCCTTCAGCTGAGATTCAAGGGCTGAGTTTCTTTCCTGCTTCCTTAAGGCCGAGACTTGGACAAAAAGTCTCATTTTATGTTGGCCATTATCTTTCTTCTATTCTAGAGAGAGAAAGGGAAAGGAAGACGGAGAAGAAGAAGAGGGGTTGTTCGGTGGTGGAGCTTGTGAGTGTCAAGCGGTGATCCGAGGCCATTTTTGCGGAGGAAAAGCTCTTGGGCTTCAATTCCACTTTTCTTCCTAGCCATGCGAAGGCTTCCTTTTTGGCATACGTTTGTGATTCCCCCACCAAGAGGTGGCTGGTTTTGGGAGTCTTTGAGTTGATTCATGAAATCCCTTTGTTGGCATATAGATCCGGAAATGGAGTACGGAATAGGCATGTTGTGTGAAGCCCATCTGGATAGGTTGGTCTGGATTGGTGATGTTGCATACGAATCGGAGAAGACTCCGTGATAAACGTGTAGTTTAAGGAGTCAACGGGTTATGCCTGTGAAGGGTAGTAGCATGAAGTACTGGAGTGGTAGTATAGGAAATATCCGTGTTATGCTTGTGCTATTGGGTCGTACCTGTGAATGAGTAACAGGAAGTACTGGTATGACTAGGAAAGGCCCTTTGTGATGCTTGATGTCGTAGGTGGTACCTGTGAAGAGAGTAGTAGAAAGTACTGGTGTGCCCAGGAAAGACCCCTGACATTTGTGATATTGCGGTGTCGTACCTGTGAACGAGTAACAGGAAGTACTGGTGTGCCCAGGATAGACCCGCTAATGTTGTGAGATGAATGGGTGTAATGAAATACCCAGGCTTGAATGCCAAGAATAGGATTGGTGAGACCGACCCGCTCCTTTGATTAAGCCGCGAGTACACCGTACTCGGTGAAGGCAAGGCGATTTGACCAACGAGGGGTGGAGGATCTGACTTGCGTTATGTCTGTCCGACATGGACCAGAAGGTGCGATCTATTGGAGCGCATAGCGAGAGTCTTAGGCCTGTGTGCCATGACACAATGGGGGCTACAGGTCATCCCGGTGTTTTAAGACTAGAACTCTGGCTACACGCCATGGAGTAAATGCTCAAGTGAGTTGTCGTTGGGCTGTGACCCTGATACGGTGGTGGGCAACTGATTTGCCAGTACACCAAGAATGTGCCCTGAGTGCAAGGACCATTGGGCCGGGTGGCTGACGGTTGTGATGGCATGTGTGCGTGAAAGCACATTATATGAGATTTATTGCCACGCTTGTGATATGATATGCCTGCAGGGAAGATTACCGCTGCCCCGAGAAAAGGGTTAGGGTCGTTATAATTTGGTCAGCTGAACGCTGACCGTTGCTTCTGTTTGCCACCGTTGGGTGGATTGTCCCTGTACAGGTGCTGGAGAGCCAAGAGGGATGCATAAAGGTTGATGTCCATGCTGCTGTTACTGCTGCTAGCCCTTGAAGGCTAATTGAATGAATGTTGTGTTTTCTTTTAATGTGGCCGGCCTGCGCGCCAATGTTTAGGCCACTATTTGAAATCCATGTAAGACCATAAGGCCAACTTTCGTGTTGTTGCAAGACATTCCTATTATATATATACAATATGGAGTTGTTTTATATGTTGGACATTCAAGTGTGGAGTTCAAAGTGTTAGTATAGGCTTTCGCTATAATGCAATATGTTAAGGTGTGCTGCGCTACTCTGGTATCAACCCGTATCTTCACCGTCTGTTTTGTGATATATGTTGTGCGGCCCCGGCCGGACCTTCTAGTATATACCATATGAACGGATGGGGTTGGTACACGCAACACCACCCATAAATGGTTCGCATGATCTTCTTCAGACTGAGACTACACTAGAATGTCATCAATGAAAACGATGACAAACGAATCCAAATACTCTCAAAATGTTTGACGCATTAAATCCATGAACACTGATGGCCAGTTTGTTAGCCCAAACGACATTACCATGAACTCGTAGTGACCGTTGCGTGTTCCAAACACTGTCTTGGGAATGTCACCTTCCCGAATCCTCAACTGATAATAAACAAATTTCAAGTCCAGTTTAGAATAGACGGTTGATCCCACGAGCTGATCAAATAAGTCATCAATCCAAGGTATTGGATACTTGTTCTTATCCGTCAGCTTATTTACCTCACGATAGTCAATGCACAAACTCAAGCTAAAGTCCTTCTTTTTCACAAAGAGAACAGGTGTGCTCCAAGGTGACATTCTTGGGAGTATATAACCCTATTCCAATAACTCTTGTAGTTGCACTTTTAGTTCAGCCATTTCCTTTGGCACTACTCAATAGGGCGAGCGGGCTACAGGTTTCATACCTGGCACCACCGTAATAGTGTCATTGGTCTCCTGAGGGGGCATCACCCATGGAGGTCAGTAGGAAACATTTGTATAAGCCGACACAATAAGAGTGTCACTCAACCGGGCTTCACCCTAAAGGCCGCTATAGGCATGAAGAATTACTTCTTGCATAGCCGAACAAGTGACGACTTGGAGAGAAGACATCAAAATCTTGCTCGATCCTTGCAGACAAGCGAACTTAGTCCCTCGTTCGGTGATACTTTTCCTAGTTTGACTTCTGTGATGTTATAATCTATACTGGTACGCTGCTCCAAGAGCTAGTCCATTCTTATGATCACATCAAACACAACTATTGTCAGCACATACGCTCCTACGTACTGATCTGACCCCATAACAACATCTTACCATATCATTTTCTACCCCCATATAAACTTTTTTCCTTATGGCCATGTCATTCCACTCATAGCTATGGTACCAAAATAAACACACAAGGCATATAGTAAGCCGTATGCGAACGACTTCTTGATTATTCATCAAACCATGTTGATATATGGAACACAAGTATTATTGTATACATCGTTCCTACTAGGAACTGTACGGTACATAATTACAGTTATGTATGTACATACATCAACATTCCCTTCTTATTTAGTGTTGTCTAAGGGCTACTTCTGCATTCTCGGCTTTATGTCCTTCTTTTCCACATGAGTAGCAAATGTGTTGAGTTCGCCTTGCACCTACTCTAGCCTTACGCTTCTTTGGCTTCTGGCCACCACCCCAACACTTTGTGTCAAGATGTCCTTTCTTGCCACAAATATAACAAGCACGCGGAGCTTGACTCTTCAATGCTCTAGTCTCGCGTTTCCACCTCCTGCGGTGAGCAGACTTTCCAGACCCTATAGAACTTGATTCCCTGATCCCAGGCATTTGGTGGGCTTTTGCCAAGTCCATCTCCAACAGTCTAGCTAACACCACCAATGTTTGGAATCCCATTAACTTAGGACCCATCAACAGAAAACGTAGTTCCTGACGTAGACCACCATAAAACCTGTTGATCTTCGTCTCCTCAGTTTCAAACTGAAACTCTTCTTGTTGTCTTAACACAACAATGACATGAAAATACTCCTCAATCGAGTGCGGTCTGTGCATCAAACACATATTCAACGGCTGAGCCGATGCACTTTCGCTGGCAATCTGCTCTAATAGACGAATCGACAGTGCCGCCACCCGAAGGACAAGGGGTTGTTCCTGCCGTTCAGGTTGGGCCTTGCGCATTGCGAGGACCACATCTGCTAACCACCGAGCGGTTTCTTCCGAGAAATGAGGAATTGATACCTCAACCGGTGCCACACTCTCAATAGAACGATGAGGCCCCAACTGCCCCGCATCCCTTCTAGTTTCCTACAGTCGTGAAACACGCAATTTAGCAACTACAAATATTTCCAAAAGCAATCACAGGAACATACTAGTTCCACAAACATGTGAATTTCATTCTTAAGTGGACATTCATGGGTTCATTCTTGTTATCACGGTAGCGCATATACACGTGGTCACCACCCCTTAAGAGAATTCGACCTCGAATTCAAAGAAGGAAGATCGAGAACAGAGTCTGATACAAATTTTGTAACGCCCCCGTCCGTCGCATAGCATATGACAGAAGGTCCGGCCGGGGTCCGACGCCATATACCGCGGTCAGGCAAGGAGATTAGATGTAGTAAGCCAAACTCAGGTTCAAGTAGAAACGCTTCCTACCACAGAGCATTCTAGCGAAAGCATTTTAAGTTAAGAACTCATACACAATAAGGATGTCCACTACACAAAAGGAATGACATAAATATATTACAACACATGTTTTTGGTTGTGGCCTTATTACAACTATTTCAGTTAATAAAAGTGACTCCATACATCGGCACGCAGGCCAGCCACACATGAAACATTAAAGTTTGCCTTTTGGGCCTTCGAGGGCCAGCCAACTGCAGCACATGAGTTTCGGCCCGCTACTTTCCACATGGCTCTCCAGCACCTGCACAAAAAGGGCCCACCAAAACGTGGTAAATAAAGCAACGGTTAGCATTTTGCTGACCCGTTTATAACGATCACACCCCTTACTCGGGACAGCATTTCTCCATCCCTACAAATAGGGCATAACATATATATATAGTGGAAACAACAAAGTGCATTTAAGCACCATTCACCACAGATGTTGGCTCAACGACCACATGCCCTGTGCACACAGGGCACATTTTCGGTGTACCGGGCTCCCCCGTGTAACACCACCGTTCAGAGGTCTATGACTTAACAGTAACTTTGTCATTTAGAGGTCCTTAACTTAACGACTATGTCGTTCAGAGGTAATTAACTTAACGGTGAACTTCCCATTCAGAGGTACTTAACTTAAAGACCCAGTCGTTCAGAGGTACTTAACTTGATGGCACAGTAATTGGCCATTACGACACAATTCATCATAAGCCACACAACTCTTTACCACTTCGGGCTGGTACACACCATTTCTGGTCTATTTAGGCTCACAACTTCACATACAATGACCCCCAGGTCTCTTCGAGACAGGCCACACAAAATTCCAGCTCACTGGGAGCTATCACCTGGCGACACTCATTATCGTCCGGCGACATCAACAATTCACAAAACTGAGATCATTCCTGGGTATTTTCGTGGAAATTCTTCTAGTACTTTGGTGCAGTATCCTGTACACCCCGTGACTCCGAATTCACATGTACATTACATGCATATCCACGGAGTCTTTTCTGACACGCAAACACAAAATATCACCAATCCAGACCAACCTGTCCAGATGGGCTTCACACAGCATGTCTATTCCGTACTCTGCATTTACGGATCTAAATGCAAGAATATATGGGGATCAAACCAATATTCCCATTGGAATCTACCCTTTTTCACCTTTTGGTGAGGGGATCCATGCAAATATGCATATTGAGGACTTCACTTGTCCGGGAGAAAATCGTTACCCTTGTAGTTCTCTTCGGAACCATGGTGAAGCTTTTCTACGCGGATGGAAAGGAGCACATCACTCTCTTCTTTGCGAATTTATCTTTGGCTCTGGCCTCTGACCACAAGATCTCCTTCAGCAAGCTCACAAAGCTCAGCCCAGCACTTCCTTAGCTTCTTTTCCCTTTTGTAATGACCTAGGGAGGACCCCTAGCGCCGCCTGGCCCACCAGCAGCCCATGGAGGACCCATGACACCACGGCGGTACATCCGGAATATATAAGGCCTGCAGGTCGTACACCCCAACCAAATCTCCACGCCTGTTTCTCAGCAGCGGAAGGTTGTTGGCATGGGGCTTCGAACCCGCAACCCTTGATAACACACTCCTGCAAACATGATTATCACCAACTGAGCTGCAGCTCAGTTGGTGATGAGTAGTGGTACTAAAGGCTACTTGTCAAGGTTACGGGTTCGAGACCCCGTGGCAACAATGCACCGTGATGATAAATAAGCCGGAGATGCTTTGAGGTGTACGGCATGCAGGCCTTGTAGATTCTGGCTGTACCACCGTGGTGCTATGGGTCCTCCATGGACTGTTGGTGGGCTGGGCAGTGCTAGGGGTCCTCCCTAGGTCATTACACTTTTCACTCAATAAAGATCAAGAAATGAAGAGAGAGAGAGAGAGAGAGAGAGAGAGAGAGAGAGAGAGAATGAATCCTCCTTCCTATTCTTCTCTGCTTAAGTGGATTCGGGATTAATCTCAGCCACATGATCTCTCTATCAAAACAAAGCAAAGGACAGGATTTGAGTAGACTGGTCAACTTTAGCGATATCGACTGTCGTCACTTTGCGATATCGTTCACTGCCTTGATTGCTTTGACCCAGGTCAACCACCGCTTATTAGTCGCTTAACAGCCAATCTGATACGTGTCATACGCCATGTGTCCTATCGCACTGCTACACCCACTGTCGCCCGCGATATCACCCCACTCAACGCGTTCAGGCATCGAATGCGTTGAGAGCGTCGAGAGCATCGAGTGCCGACACAACGCTTTATTGCTATCGCCATCTGACGATACCCACTTTCGTCCGGCGTTAACAAAGTAAGTAACTCACTCAACGCTTCTAGGCGTCGAGTGCCTTGAGCTCACTCAACGTTTTATGGCATTGATTGCTATCACTATCGCCGTTTGGTGATACCCAATGTCTCCACTCGGCGATATCAGTTCGACGATTTGTCGAAACCA
The DNA here is from genome assembly GCA_039583875.1 of Platanthera guangdongensis. NCBI lineage: Eukaryota > Viridiplantae > Streptophyta > Magnoliopsida > Asparagales > Orchidaceae > Platanthera > Platanthera guangdongensis. The sequence continues at coordinate 64,850,565 of CM077151.1, forward strand.
TTGAGTTCGTCGAGCGTGGATTGACGAATGCCACTATCTCCATCAGGCGATATCCACTATCGACCGGCGATAGTGACAAAAGTTCTACTCTCATTTTTGGGGGTGTTACAATCTTCGAGTGATCTTTCAAGTCCTTGAAGATATTCAAGTGCGGCTTCAAAGATCGGGGAGGTTCTCGGTGGAATTCATGAGCACGTAGTGGGAGAAGTGGAGGAAAGAAATGCGAGAATGGAGAGGAGACCGAGTCATATTTATATGCCCTGGTGGTGGTTATGGTGATTAGGAGGATGTCTGCAGACCATAACCACCATTTTTTTATTTGCAGGCCATTTTAGTATAGTTTAAGGCATGTAAATTTTAATAATTTTACTATACGTGGACCAATATACTTCTGGCTATTTACACCCACCCATGGTTGGTGGTTATGTCGATGGTTACACATGTGGTTACACGTGTGGTTATGTAACACCCCCTATCCGTCGCATAAGCATATAGCAGTAGGTCCGGCCGGGGCCCGACGCCATATACCACAGACAGACCGGGTGGTTACGTATGGAAACCATCCAACCAATCTCAACGTCCTACACAGAGCATTCTAGCGGAAGCAGTTTATAAAAGTTGCAAAACAAGAGCCCAGCAACAAGCATGAATGTCCACTAACATGATAATAGGAATGTTATTACAAAATACTCAAAAGTCGGCCTTAAGGCCTTACAAAATGTTTCACTTGTCTTTTACATGATTTACAAACCTCGGCTCGCAGGCCGGCCATACATGAATAAAACATAAAACATTTCCACTTGGGCCTTCGAGGGCCAGCTTCGCAAAAAGGGCTTTAGCCCGCTATTGACCGCTTGGTCCAGCTGCACCTGCAAGCAAACAAACCACTGCACGGTGGCAAACAAGGCAACGGTCAGCAATGCTGACCAAATTATAACGATCCCGCCCCCAACTTGGGGCGACGATGCTCCTTCCCTGCATTTCATTAGCACAAGCGAGCAATTTATAACCATAGCCATTTCATCACAGACGTTGGCTCGTACGGCCACACGTCCCGTGCACTCAGGGCACATTCTCGGTGAACCGGTCGATGTTACGTCAATTAAAGCCATTAACATTCCGGACTCACCACCGCCACTTAGACGGTCATTCCTATGAGCAATTTGTCTTCATGGTATTGGTCACGTCAATTTAAGCCATCGACCACCGAAGACCCCCATTTATGCCAACGGCGAGTGCCATGTAACTTTAGGTCTCTCTAACCCGAACGACATAAAGCGGGTACGGCTCCATCTAACCCGTGCTCACATCGCAACGGCAATTTAAGCCATATGCGCGGGTCAAACTTTCACCGAGTCCCATTCTAACACAAGTCACATAACCCCGTTATGTTCAAGTTGGCTCTCAGGCCACCAAGTTGGCAAGACCTCGTGTCCGCCCAGTTTTCCGGGTGCACCTTTGGGTTAGTCCCCAAGGCTCCCTGCTGCAATCTACCGCGTAGAAAACCCGAAAAACACCCAATAGCACGGAGTCTTCTCCGGCTTTATGCAATGCAACATCACCGATCCGGACTAACATGTCCGGGTAGGCTTCAACCAAAATGCCTATGTCCGTTCTCGCATACGGACTCTAAACAACGGGGACTTCACATATCTACCCGAAGGAACGCCTCCAACTCTCCGCAAACTCGCGAGAGCGGGCTTCCTATGCAAAGAAAGAGAGCAACTCATGCTCAAGTTGAGGATCGTTACCCTTGCGGTCCTCTTTGGCGCCATCGAAAAGTAATCGGATGGAAATCACCGCACTTGCGTTGCCTCCGTGGATCCGGAGTCGGCTTGCGATTCGGAGCTCCGAAGCTCCTCCAATGGCGGATCTAGCTCCTCTTCTTCTTGTCTTAGCTCTTCTTTCTCCAAGGGTTTGGAGAGAGAACAAGTGGAAAAAGTGAGGGTTTTCTAAGTCAAAACCCGGGTATATCCCTTCAGGAACAACCCCCAGCCGTTGGATCTTCAGTCAAAGAAATGAACGGCTTCGATTCGGGACTGAAATGCCCAATCTGGACCGAATACGGCTTGGCACACGCCCGTGTCCAGGGCCGTGTGCCTCATTCGCCGTCAAAATCGAATCACCTGGAACCTCACACGGGTATCGAACACGCCCGTGTTCGAGCTGACACGCCGTGTTCCATCTGACACGGCCGTGTAGCTGGCCGTGTACCCCATGATTTTCTCCCGTTTTCAACCCGAGCACTGCACGGGTTCTAGGACACGCCCGTGTCCTTGCCTGTGTCACCTTGACACGCCTGGGCTCCAGGCCGTGTACAAGGTCTCGACACTTCGCGGCTAAGTGTCGACACGGGTCGACACGCCCTGCGACACGCCCGTGTCGCAGGCCGTGTGCCATGTCTCGACACACTGTCGACACCAAAGTGTCGACTTCGCGGGACGAGTGTCGACACGGGTTGACACGCCCTGCGACACGCCCGTGTCGCAGGCCGTGTGCCGTGTCTCGACACAACGTCGAAGCACTGTGTCGACTTCACGGCTAAGTGTCGACACGGGTCGACACGCCCGTGTCGCAGGCCATGTGCCCGTCCTGACACAATGTCGAGACCAAAGTGTCGACTTCACGCCTTAGTGTCGACACAGGCTTGACACGCCCTGGGACACGCCCGTGTCCCAGGCCGTGTGCCTGCAGCCAGAACTCAAACTGGCCCAAATTATTCCCCTCTGCTCCTTTGAGTTTCGGGGCGTTACAACTCTACCCCTCTTAAAAGGATTTCGCCCACGAAATTACATAAAGGGAAAAACATGTACAAAACTAAAATTTGTACCTGAGCGGAACAACTCCGGATATTCGTCAAGCATCGTCTGCTCTCGCTCCCAAGAGAGCTCCTCACGACCGCAATTGTCCCACCGGACTTTGACCATCCTGATCTCTTTATTGCGTAGCCGCTTGACCTCCGAGTCCTCAATCCGCACGGGCTTGACTTTTGTCGTTAGCCCACTATCCACCGGCACTTGATTGGCCGCGATCACTTGCGTAGGCTCTTGCACCGCCTTCCGAAGCACCGAAATATGGAATACATCATGTAATCCACTTAGCTCCACTGAAAGCTTCAGCCGATAGGCCGCTTCTCCTACTCGCTCCAGAACCTCGAACGGTCCAAGGTACCTCGGGCTTAGCTTTTTCAATCGCCGCACCCGCGAGACACCCTTGAACGGCTTGATCTTCAAGTATACATAATCGCCCACAGCGAACTCCACGTTCCTGTGCTTGGCATTATAGTACTTTGCTTGTCGGTCCTGAGCGATAAGCAACCTCTCCCGAATGGTTCTCACCAACGAAGTAGCATCCTCCACTTCCGATCGCTTATACAACTTCGACTCGCCCGTTTCTAACCAAGACAACGGCGTGCGACATCGTCTACCATAAAGGGCCTCGAAAGGCGCCATCTGAATACTTGCTTGATAGCTGTTGTTGTATGCGAACTCCACCAAATAAAGGTGGTCCTCCCATTGCTTTCCAAAGTCCAAGACACACATGCGAAGCATGTCTTCCATGGTTCTATTGACCCTCTCGGTCTGCCCATCCGTTTGCGGATGGAAGGCTGTGCTAAACTTCAGCTTTGTTCCCAACATTTGCTGCACCAGCCTCCAATCATTGGACGTGAACCGTCCATCTCGGTCACTCACGATGCTGCGGGGCACACCATGAAGCCGCACTATGTTGTCCACATAAAGCTTTGCCAGCTTCTCCACCGGATCATCCTTCCTATGCGGAATAAAATGCGACACCTTTGTTAATCGATCGACCACCACCCAAATGGCGTCGTTCCCCTTCTGCGACCTTGGCAAACCATGCACAAAGTCCATAGAGATGTCGTCGAATTTCCACTCCGGAATAGGCAAGGACTTAAGAAATCCTCCCGGCTTTTGGCACTCCGCCTTTACCAAGGCGCAAGTTTGGCACTTCGCTACATATAGCGCCACATCCTTTTTCAAGCCCGGCCACCAAAATAGCTTCTTAACATCACGGTACATCTTCGTGCTCCCCGGGTGAATCGAGTACTTGGTATGGTGCGCCTCGTACAACAACTCCACCCGTAAACTGCCCACACTTGGGACGCACAAACGACCGTCTTTCCACAGTAATCCGTCCTCCACAACGAATTGGGAATTTGACCCATCCAGAGCCTCTATCATGAACTGCTTCATATGAGCATCCATATCCAAAGCCTGCCGAATCCGATCAGCCAGGTCATATTGGACTTCAGTCCAATTCAGCACTGCTTCAGCACTAGATTGTCTATCCACACAAACAATCTCCAACGCCTCCAGCTCCTGCACCAACCGCTCATCATGCACTGATAGCCAATTCGCTTGAGCTGGGGCTCGGACGCTCAACGCGTCCGCAACAGCATTCCCTTTACCAGGCACGTAATGGATCTTGAATGTATAGTCCCCCAGGAACTCCATCCACCTACGCTGCCGCATATTCAGATCTTTCTTATCTATAAGATACTTCAGGCTCTTGTGATCGGTGTAGATATCAATCTTCACACCGTACAAATAGTGTCTCCACAGCTTCAAGGCAAAAATCACGGCCGCCAACTCCAAGTCGTGGACCGGATAATTCCTCTCGTGCACTTTTAGCTGTCTCGAGCCATAAGCTATCACGCTGCCGTGCTGCAATAGCACGCAACCCAAACCGCTGCCCGAAGCATCGCTATATATCTCATAGCCTTCGGTTCCAACCGGCGAACTCAGCACAGGCGCCGTGGTCAACCGACACTTTAACTCCTCAAAAGCTCGCGCGCACTCCGGCGTCCAAATGAACTTATGATCCTTCCTCGTCAAAGTAGTGAGAGGTAACACTATCCGCGAGAAGTTCTCTACGAAGCGCCTATAATAGCCGGCAAGCCCCAAAAAGCCCCGGACTTCTGCTACCGTAGCAAGCTCAGGCCATTCTCCCGTATCGCAACAATCTTCGCCGGATCCACAGCAATACCCTCTCCACTCACTATATGCCCGAGGAACGCCACTGAGGATAGCCAAAACTCGCACTTCGAGAACTTGGCATACAACTGGTTTCTCCTGAGTGTCTCCAACACCAAATGGAGATGCTTGAAGTGATCCTCCTCACTTTGCGAGTACACCAAAATATCGTCGATGAAGACGATCACGAAATGGTCCAAGTACTCCCTGAACGTTCTGTTCATCAAATCCATGAACACTGACGGCGCATTAGTCAGCCCAAACGGCATGACCGTAAACTCATAATGCCCGTATCTCGTACTAAACGCTGTCTTCGGGATATCACTCTCCCTTATCCGCAGCTGATAGTACCCAGACTTGAGATCTAACTTCGAGTACACCGTCGACCCGACTAACTGATCAAAGAGATCGTCAATCCGGGGGATCGGGTACTTGTTCTTCTCAGTCAGCTTGTTTAGCTCCCGATAATCAATACACAACCTCAAGCTTCCGTCCTTCTTCTTAACAAAGAGGACCGGTGCGCTCCAAGGAGAAGAACTCGGGCGCACATACCCTTGCTCCAGCAACTCTTGTAGTTGAACTTTCAGCTCTGCCATTTCCTTAGGCGCTAGTCGATACGGAGATCGTGACACAGGCTTTGCACCTGGCACTAGCTCGATAGTAAAATCTATCTCCCGTTGTGGCGGGGCTCCAGGAAGATCTGCGGGGAACACATCAGGGTATTCCGATACCACTGAAATACAATCCATCGCGGGCTTCGGCTTTGCAACCTCCACTAGTGTAAAGAACAGTTCTGCTCCGGCACGAACCGCCTTCACCACCTGAAGAGCAGACATCAACGTCTTGCTCGACCCCTTTAAGCCCGTAAAAGTCGTCTCACGACTTGCTCCCAGCTTTACTTCCTTGCTACCGCAATCTATATGGGCCTGCTGCTCCGAGAGCCAGTCCATTCCAAATATGACGTCGAACTCCACCAACGGAAGTAAGGACGCCCGCAGGTCAAACTCCTGCTCTCCAATACGAGTCTTAACCTCGCAGATTCTATCCGCTCGCATCGAACACCCATTTGGCAACAACACATCCAACTTATCCTTCGCCATCGAAGAAGGGACTCCGATGCGTAATATAAATCCTTCGGACAAGAAGGAGTGTGAAGCTCCCGTATCAAAGAGTGCTCGTGCCGGATTTTCACAAATCAACACAAATCCTAAACAAGTAGTGGTAAGGTAACATGTGCATAACAAGCATATAAAGGAATTGACTTGCTATAAATTAAACCGTACCTGTCACCACGTCAGCTTGTTTAATGGCCTCCTGTTGGCCAAGATTGTAAACCCTTGGTTGGGCCGGAGCATAATGGGATGCGGTCGATTCCACCGCCTTGCCCTTCTCTTCATAAGTAGCTCCAGGCCTCCTTTCGGACTTAGGACGTCCGCTCCAACAATCACGGGCAAAGTGCCCCGTCTTTCCACACGTAAAGCACGCACCCGGGGTCCGACCCGTAGTCGCCCCAGAAGCGCCAGAAGGAGCTGGACCCGAAGTCCTAGGCTTCTTGAAAGTCCTCCGATAGCCTGACTTTGAAGTAGTCGGCACTCTGAACTCAGATTTCTTTTCACCCAAGCTTTTCTTCGCTTGTACACTCTTCATGTCCTTCTCCAAGGACCGGGCAGTATTGACCAAGGTTAAGAAACCCTGCGTCATTGGCCCCGACAGTAACAATCTCAGCTCATCCCTCAAGCCTTCATAAAAACGATTAGTCTTGCGCTCCTCATCCATGATGGTGGAGCTAGCATAACGACTCAACCGCGTAAACTCGTGGAGATATTCATCCACGTTCCTCTCACCCTGCACCAACTTCAGGAATTCATTCTCCATTGAAATCCTCTGAGTAGAAGGGAGGTATCTTGCTAAGAACAATTCCGAGAACTCTTCCATCGGAACGTCTATCAGTTGTCTACCTCGCAGATGATGCAGCTCCAAACCTTCCCACCACATCCTTGCTTCACCGTCCAGCAGGAACGTAGCAATGGTGGTCATCTGCCACTCCTCCGTCTCCGTCGCTGTCATGACTCTCTTCACCCTAGAGAGCCAGTCTTCAGCTTGAGATGGGGTTCCCAACCCCGAGAATAACGGAGGGTTAAAGCTCATTACATGCTTCAACTGCCTCTCAGTCGCCCTCCTTGGCACTATTGGTTCTACAACCACTTGCTCCATCCTCCTCGGCTCAGCCTCTTGAAGAGGTACTTGCTCCATCACAGGAGCGGGCTGCTGCGCTTGCCTCCCAGGCTGCGCATTGATCACGGCCAACACCGCTTCAGCCACCAATCTTATATTTTCAGCCGACAAAGGTGTTGCGGGAGCAACTTCCGGTGCACTACTTGCCTCAGAAACTCAGCGTTCTGACGGCCCAACACCACTTCGGGTCACCTATAATGGTACAAAACACCGTTAAGCGACCAAATAAATTGCAAACAGCAATTATAGGAACACGCAGGTTCCTCAAACACGAGTATTTTCATTCCTAAGTGGACATTCATGGGTTCGTTTTACGGTTATAACGATGACGCACACAATGTGCTCACCACCCCTTAAAAAGAATTCGCCCACGAATTCAATTCAAGTCCAACCAAAACCAGTAGTCTGATACCAAATTGTAACACCCCCTATCCGTCGCATAGCATATAGCAGTAGGTCCGGCCGGGGCCCGACGCCATATACCACAGACAGACCGGGTGGTTACGTATGGAAACCATCCAACCAATCTCAACGTCCTACACAGAGCATTCTAGCGGAAGCAGTTTATAAAAGTTGCAAAACAAGAGCCCAGCAACAAGCATGAATGTCCACTAACATGATAATAGGAATGTTATTACAAAATACTCAAAAGTCGGCCTTAAGGCCTTACAAAATGTTTCACTTGTCTTTTACATGATTTACAAACCTCGGCTCGCAGGCCGGCCATACATGAATAAAACATAAAACATTTCCACTTGGGCCTTCGAGGGCCAGCTTCGCAAAAAGGGCTTTAGCCCGCTATTGACCGCTTGGTCCAGCTGCACCTGCAAGCAAACAAACCACCGCACGGTGGCAAACAAGGCAACGGTCAGCAATGCTGACCAAATTATAACGATCCCGCCCCCAACTTGGGGCGGCGATGCTCCTTCCCTGCATTTCATTAGCACAAGCGAGCAATTTATAACCATAGCCATTTCATCACAGACGTTGGCTCGTACGGCCACACGTCCCGTGCACTCAGGGCACATTCTCGGTGAACCGGTCGATGTTACGTCAATTAAAGCCATTAACATTCCGGACTCACCACCGCCACTTAGACGGTCATTCCTATGAGCAATTTGTCTTCATGGTATTGGTCACGTCAATTTAAGCCATCGACCACCGAAGACCCCCATTTATGCCAACGGCGAGTGCCATGTAACTTTAGGTCTCTCTAACCCGAACGACATAAAGCGGGTACGGCTCCATCTAACCCGTGCTCACATCGCAACGACAATTTAAGCCATATGCGCGGGTCAAACTTTCACCGAGTCCCATTCTAACACAAGTCACATAACCCCGTTATGTTCAAGTTGGCTCTCAGGCCACCAAGTTGGCAAGACCTCGTGTCCGCCCAGTTTTCCGGGTGCACCTTTGGGTTAGTCCCCAAGGCTCCCTGCTGCAATCTACCGCGTAGAAAACCCGAAAAACACCCAATAGCACGGAGTCTTCTCCGGCTTTATGCAATGCAACATCACCGATCCGGACTAACATGTCCGGGTAGGCTTCAACCAAAATGCCTATGTCCGTTCTCGCATACGGACTCTAAACAACGGGGACTTCACATATCTACCCGAAGGAACGCCTCCAACTCTCCGCAAACTCGCGAGAGCGGGCTTCCTATGCAAAGAAAGAGAGCGACTCATGCTCAAGTTGAGGATCGTTACCCTTGCGGTCCTCTTTGGCGCCATCGAAAAGTAATCGGATGGAAATCACCGCACTTGCGTTGCCTCCGTGGATCCGGAGTCGGCTTGCGATTCGGAGCTCCGAAGCTCCTCCAATGGCGGATCTAGCTCCTCTTCTTCTTGCCTTAGCTCTTCTTTCTCCAAGGGTTTGGAGAGAGAACAAGTGGAAAAAGTGAGGGTTTTCTAAGTCAAAACCCGGGTATATCCCTTCAGGAACAACCCCCAGCCGTTGGATCTTCAGTCAAAGAAATGAACGGCTTCGATTCGGGACTGAAATGCCCAATCTGGACCGAACACGGCTTGGCACACGCCCGTGTCCAGGGCCGTGTGCCTCATTCGCCGTCAAAATCGAATCACCTGGAACCTCACACGGGTATCGAACACGCCCGTGTTCGAGCTGACACGCCCGTGTTCCATCTGACACGGCCGTGTAGCTGGCCGTGTACCCCATGATTTTCTCCCGTTTTCAACCCGAGCACTGCACGGGTTCTAGGACACGCCCGTGTCCTTGCCCGTGTCACCTTGACACGCCTGGGCTCCAGGCCGTGTACAAGGTCTCGGCACTTCGCGGCTAAGTGTCGACACGGGTCGACACGCCCTGCGACACGCCCGTGTCGCAGGCCGTGTGCCATGTCTCGACACACTGTCGACACCAAAGTGTCGACTTCGCGGGACGAGTGTCGACACGGGTTGACACGCCCTGCGACACGCCCGTGTCGCAGGCCGTGTGCCGTGTCTCGACACAACGTCGAAGCACTGTGTCGACTTCATGGCTAAGTGTCGACACGGGTCGACACGCCCTGCGACACGCCCGTGTCGCAGGCCGTGTGCCCGGTCCCGACACAATGTCGAGACCAAAGTGTCGACTTCACGCCTTAGTGTCGACACAGGCTGGACACGCCCTGGGACACGCCCGTGTCCCAGGCCGTGTGCCTGCAGCCAGAACTCAAACTGGCCCAAATTATTCCCCTCTGCTCCTTTGTATTTCGGGGCGTTACAGGTTACCCGCACTTCAGATGGTGGTGATCAGATAGGGGAGATCGGATGGTGGAAGATTGGTCAGCGGTGGAGAGGGGTCGACTGGTTACTCGGTCAGCGACAAGCCCCCGGTGGTGGAAGGCCGCCCGGGGAGGGGAAAGGCAGATATCTATGGTTAGCCGAAGGGGGCCTATAACGGCTGACGGCCATGAGCGCACCAACCGAAGGGAGGTCAACCGCACACAACAACCTCAGACTCACTGGTTGGCGAAGTGCCGACCGAGGTTTGACAGACTCAAGCACGTCGGTCGAAAGGGGGTTGACCTCCCTCAGCATCCGCGGGCGCGTCGGTCGGCGAAGAGTCGGCCACACTCGTCGGTTTCGGGCACCCCAGATGGTTAGGGGCCGGTCGGGCTTGGCAGTCATAGGGGTGCCGACCAAAAAGAGATCACCCGTACCCAACAGCCATTGGCATGCCGACTGACAAAGCGTCATCCACGCTCATCCGTAGCGACCGACGAGGAGCCGGCCGCACTCGGTAGCCACAAACACCAGCCTCGGATTCATTGGCCGACGAGAGGCCGGTCGGGCTTGGCTGCCCTAGGCACACTAGCCAAAAAAGGGGCGGTCGCAGGCGCACCGGCCGAGGAGGGGTCGGTCAACACTGGAGGCAGTGAGTAGACTGCGGCGGTTTGGATTATGCGAGCAGTTGTTGGCATCACGCGCATGGTGGTTAGTGCGTGGATCGGGCATGTAGATCGCTTATATGGAGGTTCCATAACCCAATTGGTTAGTGGGGGACATGAGAATTTCGGCTATCTACAACCCAAAAATTCCTATAAATTGATGGTGACCCCATCATTTGCCCCTTAAAGTCCCTAGAGTCCATAGCTGGAGTAAGAGGAGCACGAGAATGTTTCGTGCCCATACCAATTGTAGCGATCATGGTGGAGGCAGACGAAAAAGCGCAGGAATAAGCAGGTGGAAGCAGTGGAAGTGCCAAGATGAGGCACTAGAAGAGGCAGGTCACACGCGTAGGGCACACCCATGTGCAAGGTGCGCGCATGGGGCATTGGGCGCGCTTGCGTTCTCAGGGCGCGCCTGCATGCGGCGTGCGCGAGGGATGCACTCACACGTGCGGGATGCACCTGACTCACTCGCACGTGTAACATCCCCCATCCGTCATGTAGGATATAACAGAAGGTCTGGCCGGGCCCCATGCCATATTCTACAGACTGTCAGCGAAGTTACGTATTGAAACCAAACCAAACGCGCATACTAAATCAGAATGCATTCTAGCGGAAGTATTAAGAGTACTAAGAGTAATAAGATCTCAACCACAGTAATGTACACTAAGCAAAAGTAGGAATGATTACCAAAATACACAAAAGAGTCTGGTATTAAGGCCTTACAAATGTTTCCAATAATTTAGAGTGTTTTGCATTCATCGGTACCCAGACTGGCAACACATGAAAGTAGTAAAGAAGCTTCTCTCGGCCTTTGAGGGCCGACTTAACACAGAGGGCTTCAACCCGCTATTTTCCGTTTGGCTCCCCAGCACCTGCATAGGGACAATCCACAAAGATGTGGAAAACAAGACAACTATTAACATTAGCTGACTAAATTAGAATGACCCCGCCCCACACCTGGGGCGGTGGTGCTCCTTCCTTATAGGTAAACAACATATACATATTTTGGCAACAGAACGTGCAATTTAAGCATCATTCACCATAGGTGTTGGCATGGTCGGCTACATGCCTCGTGCACTCAGGGCACATTATTAGTGTGCTGAGATTCAAGCCCCACCATCGTTCTAAAAACGTTGCATATGAGCATTACTAGTCTTTCCGGCCCATAGCCTAAGACTTTCTTCCTTATATGCTCTAACAAAGTCAAAGGTGCTCTATTACCTTCAGATACAAGCCAGTGACTTACTCCAAGTTGAACGTCATAGGGTAGGTACATGTTAGCCACAAATCGTTTCTGAAACCGTCAAGCTTGCAGGCCACAACGCTGGTCAGCCTCCCCTTGCGTAGTCATACAATACATAACCACATTATCTTCTAAAGTTGGCTATCACAGCCACCATAACGGAGCAATTTAAGCTCATACCTCAACATACAGGCCCCCTGGTCTCTATGAGACAAGCCTCACAATAACTCACTTGGAGTTATCGCGGGCGGTAGCGCTGCTGCCGCGCGATAGGGGACGGAACATGATCTCTTCCCCAAAACTTGGGTATTTTCCTGGAGGCCAACTCCAGTACTCTCAGTGCAACAAACTGCATACCCCCACGACTCTGAAACTACACGTTCAACCACAGAGTATTCTCCGGCATGCAAATCCACAAGATAATCATCACCAATCCAGACCAACCTGTCTGGATGGGCTTCACACATCATGTCTATATCGTAATTTGATTCCGAATTCTAACTGCAAGTATCTCACCGGGGATACCATAGATCACCCGTTAGAAATCCCTTCTCTCTCCACCAATTGGTGGGGGATTTCATGCAACATGCCAAAATGAGGACCTCACATGTCCAAGGAGGAATATTGTTACCCTTGAAATCCTCTTTTGAGCCATAGATCAAAATCCAAACGTATAAAAAGAACCGCACTGGGCCGCTCTTCGTAGATCTAGACTCGGCTTGCGATTTAGGGCTTCAAAGCTCATGCAATGGCAAGATTCCCCTTCTTCTTCCTCTTCCTTGCTCTCCCTTCTCTCTAACTCTTAGAAAGAGAAAGCCTAGGTTTAGAATGAGGGATAACTCACATCCCACAGACTTAAACCAGCAAAAATCACAGCCCACCGTCGGATCTTGGCGAATGGCTATGATTCAAAACGGTTCTCTTTACAGAACGCTACCGCCGCGCGGTAATAAGATATCGTCGCGCAGTAACCCCAATCGATGGATTCTCCCCAAGCCTATCGTTCAAATTATCCAATCACACGCTAACACATGGCCGCACCGTAACTGTCGCTCTACCACAGCGCGGTACCACACTACCGTCAAGCAGTAGTGATGTGTCATATCATTACGACGCTTACCATGAAAGGGTCTCTACCGCCACGCAATATCGCTATTGTTGGGCGGTAGATCACAGAGATACAAGCGAATTAAATCGACTACACTACCGTCAGCGCTAGTACTACCGCTGGGTGGTAGCTCTCAGATAGCTATACCTGGTGAAATTTGGGGAGTTACAGCGCACGTGGGATGCACCAGCATGCCTAGGGCATACCCGCACATGGGGCACACCTATACACAGGGTGTGTGTGCGTGCAGGGCACACTCATACACATGAAGAGCGCTCATTGGGTGATGTTTCATGGTTGCTCATTTAGCGCATGCAGGTTTTACTGGGCAGAACACCGGTATATACGGGCTTTGACGACTTCTGGACATTTGTTTTTGTGAATTTTGATGTGTAATTTTTGTATAAGTACCAAGGCATTGCGCACAAGGTCCGTCTATGCGACCACACTCTTCGCACACTCTAGAGTAGATTGCTGTCTAGAGGAAGCGATACAGAATACCGGTCAAACTGGAGATAAAAGTTCTGCGTGTTGAGGAGGGAAATCAGAATCCTATAATGGGATAGATGACATTGCGCAAGTCATCGCTGAGGTCGTGGTTTTGCCTCCCACCGTGTGATGAGGTGGTATAGATCTTAAAGCATTGGGGAGTGTTGGTGTTCTAGTTTACTCCTCTCAGGGTGACGCGCATCATGAGCCTGATTGCCTTCTTTTTGGAGTACAGCTCGAGGTTTTCCCTTGACCTTTTTAGAGACTGGTGTGAGGCGCGCAAAGACAGACGCGGCCGCGTCGAGGTCCATTGTATTAAACACTGGCTTGAGTTCGAGAGTCAGGTGGACAAAAACTATATAAATAGTATGTATTGGTATATTCGGAACTATTGGGGCTTGCCAGAGCTTTAAAAGGTGCTTCATGATCATTTGCTCCCAGTTAAGGGGTGTGAGTTAGAGTTTTTGTTGATGCTGGAGTTCATTACACCGTATGAGGTGGCCCCCTCTATTTAGTATTTCCTTGTTTGTAGAGGAGAAGCGTTTGTTGATGTGCGGGCTTTCTACTGATCCAGAGTGTGTTGTCGCCATTCCACTGGTTCGTGACCGGAAGAGAAAGCTGGTATTCAAAGGTTGCAGCAATGAGGCCGTACCTTGTAGCTCCAGAGTTGATGGGGCGATAGTTGATCTTGATCTTAAGGTCCTAGGCTCCTCTGCCCCACAGGCACCTCCTAAGGGGGCTCCTATATCATCAATGGTGAAGGCGAAGCGGGTCATTCTCCCTTGTAGTGATGAGCAACGTGGTAAGTCCAGACTAGCTTTGCTCTTTTGTAGAATGATCACTATGTGAGCTTGAAGAATGGATACTTGGCGTTTCAAGAGGAGCTTCGGGGTGTGAAGAGCTCTCTTTTGAAGTCGAGGGGCGACAAGATTAGTACATGACTCGTTTCTAGCAGTTTGAGTCGGAGTTGAAGGCCAAGTTGGAGCAGTTGTATACAAAGTTTTAGATAGAGAAGACCTCAATGAAGAAGACGGTGCAACTTCTAGAGAGCATGCAAGGGGATGTCACCAGCCTGGAGACAGATCTGGAGCCCTTAAAGAGCGAGATAAAGTGTATGTTCGCAGGAATGGACCACAGAGCTGAAGGTGGCTAGAGTTTCTGAGTACAAAGACTCCATCAACTACGTGTGAGATCGTTGTTTGCTCTCCGAGGAGATTCACAAGGAGGTCTGGTCCAAGAAGGTTGAGCCTCAGGTGGAGGATGAATGCGAAGTGGGGTTTCGGTGCTGGATGGCGAAGACTCTCCGTTTGGTTGATCGGACGCGATGCTACGATGTTTTCAGACTTGGTGTCGATGACCTTTCTGGAGACAAGCGTATTGACTCTGTTTCTGAGGGCGAAGAGTGGCTTTTATATCTTCGTAGATTCGATTGAACTTTGTCTCCTTGGTGGCAAATTTGTGTTTGCACTTACACTTATTATACCTATATTTTTAGTAGCTTTGTGCATTGTTTGTGGCGCTTAGGTCGCTCTCTATGTATTGCATTATTGTTTGTTGACTATTCCAGCTTTGAGCATTTACTTATGATGATGATTGAGCGGATATGGTGTTGTCACCGTCGTTTTGCATGGGCAACTCTGCTCTGCTCCTTTGATGTTGGCAGTTAGAGGATGATAACCAGGCGATGTCGTAACCTATTACAAGGGCAAAGGGCGGATTCTTCGATCCGGGTAGTCAGATGTAAAGGCCACCAAGCTATGGGATATCGCTGAGTGTGGTGGTGAAGGTCTGCTGGGAAAAGCCATGTTAATTTAACTTAACAAATTAAATTATAAGTGATCTTACAATCTAGGATTATTACTTATGTTGTATGGTGAGGATAATATGGTCATAGATGTCTTAGGAAGCTAGTTAAGTCATGGGAATGAGGTAGACACACTGATTCAAAGAAGAAAATCAAGAAAAGTCTATATGCGTCGATATATAGTCGACACAATGCCGACAAGAAATCAGAGCAACAACAAGAGTTGAGTCGACGCTACTCTAAGACAGAAGACGACGCACTGTCGATTATAAAATCAAGTTAGCTGAACATCATTCTAAAAGCCGATCTCGACGCAAGTTCTATTAGAAGTCGATGTAGCGTCAAATAGATCTCAATATGGAAATAACAAAAAATCTATCCAGGCTTGTTTCCAAGAAGTTGTTATAAAATTCTTTCAAATATTTTGAGTCGTTGGAAGGGATCTTAAAGGAAATAATTCTCTACCAGCTTCAAAGAGTTTTTATAGAAGAAAATTGAAGAATATTTTGCGATCGATTGAAGCAATATGGAAAAATATTATAACATTCATTTTGAAGAAATTTTCCAAGATGAAGAGAAATTCGAATTTATTCTAAGAAGGATATACTCAGATCATTAAGAAGAATATACACAAGAAGCATGCAAAATAGAAATAGACAAGCCGACATAATTTTTTTCTTCCCTTCTCTTCTTCCTCTTCTTCTGGATGCTGCAACAACATTCTAAGAAGAAAAATCATAGAATAATTTGGAATTAAAAAGTATATAATCATGACAACTTCTGCTAGTAAGATTTCATCAAATATTGAAGATCTAGTACACCTAGTGCCTACAATCTTTAGAATTTTGATAAGGACTCATCTTAGAAGATGAAAGTATCTAGTTGTGTATCTAAATCACCTAGAGGCGGGTGAATAGGTGAGTTCTGCTTCTTTTAGCGGAATAAAAAAATTAAAAACAAACTAGCACACAGAAGCACAGCACAGACACAAGGATTTATAGTAGTTCCCCGAAATGGGTACGTCCACTATCCCACCTCGCTTATCTAGCACTTCGGGCTAGACTCGGCTACTTCACCAAAACTCAGATTATAACTATTGGAACTCAGTTCGGACGGTTTGCCGATCTAGCCACAGCGGCCTGTCCAGTCGGGCTTCTAGCGGTTTGGCACAGCGTGCTATTGGGTTGGTTGTCCAGCGGTCTAGTTTGAAGCCATAGTGATTCCTCAGTTGTTAGCTGCAGCAGTCTGGTTGATTAGCCGCAGCGGTCTGGTGAAGCCGTATCAGCTTGTATGAAGCTGTATCAGCGGTCTGGTTGATTAGCCGCAGTGGTCTGCTGAAACCGCAACAACCTATATGAAGCCGCATCAGTGATCTGGGTTAAACTGCATCGGCCTAGCAGGAGGTCGCACCTGTGGTTTAGGTGTTAGCCGCAGCGGTCTTGTGAAGTCGCAGCGGTCTGATTGAAGACACAGCAGTGGAGTGATGGTCTGCAGCAACTGCGGTCAGGTGGCATCCCGCAGGTGCAGCCTGGCGGGTTTTCTGGCGGTCTTCCATAGATTATGGAGGTCTTCTCTAGTGACCACAGGATGTATTATTGTATTTTTTGTAGTGTGCGGTTTGTATATGTCAAACCGCATAAGCCGTCCGGCTTAAGTTTAGTCCCACATCGTGTATTGCACTCTCTCACCTCCCCCGTTTTCTATAAATAAGGGGGCATAATTATGTAATTGTCATATTTTTGGATCAATAAAATTTGCTGTTTATTTACCTCCTGTCCATTTCTCTCTCATTTTTCACTTGGTGGTATACTTATGTAATTGTTATATTTTAGTGCAATAAAATTTGCGGTTTATTTACCTATTGTCCATTTCTCTCTCATTTTTCACTTGGTATCAGAGGGAGGTTGGTCCTTTGCTCCTTTTTGTTTAGCTCCGTCTTGTTTGCGGTTTGACTTTTGTAACCGTGCGGTTTCCTTTTCCCCTCCCTTCTTCCAGCTTCTTTTGGCCTCTTCCCTCCCTTGTTTTCTCCCTTGCTTCCCGGTCGCGTTGTTTGCGGCTTGTTCATGCTGTTTATTGAGATCCTTTCTGTTTCGCGAGGTTTCTCTGTTTTGGTACCGACTTTTGGTCGCAGCATCTTTCCTGCTACTGGTGCGTTGACACCGAGACTGGGCAGTCTCTCATCTTGTTCTCGCAGGTTCTTTTCTCCCTACTTTTTCATGCCATTTGATTGCTTAACCGTGCGACTTGTTTTTTTCTTCTTCATGGACACTTCGTCTTCTTCTGCTACTTTCTCTGCTCCTCTCTCTTCCTTCTACTTCTTTTGCTACTTCTGGTGCTACTCAGTTAGCTACCACGGGTAGGTGACTTATTGATTCTGGTTGCCACTAATCATATGACAGGAAATTCTCGGCTCTTTTCATATCTTGACCAAAGTACCTAGTTACCTCCGGTTCTGATTGCTGATGGATCTCCATCCCCAGTTCATGGGTCTGGCACAATGTATGTTACTCATTCTCTTCAGCTTTAGGACACTCTTTATATCTCGAACTTTCCATGCAATCTACTTTCTGTTGGTGTTCTTTGCAAATAGTTGAACTGTGAGGCTATATTTACTGCTTCTACTTGTGCCTTTCATGTTCCTCAGTCCAAGGAGATGATTGTTACTGGGACTGAAAGTGGACGGATTGTTCTATCTTGATACTTTCTTCTGCCTTTTTTTCCTCCTCTCCTTTGCTTCAGTGGCATCTTCTTTATCAGCTTCTGCCTGATTTACCTCGGGCAGATTCTTCTATTCATTGTGAAGCTTGTCAGTTCGGCAAACATCATAAATCTACTTTTCCTGCTAAAAATGGGCGTAGTTCTTCTCGTCATTTTGAAATTGTACATTTCCGATATATGGGGCCATGCTCCTACTCAAACTGTTGCTAGGGGTAGTTTATATTGTGTGACCTTTATTGATGATTTTTTCTCGTTGTACATGGTTATATTTGCTCCGTGAATACTCTGAATTTTTTTATTTTCACTACGTTTTATAATGAGATTCATACACAGTTTGATACTTCTATTAAAATACTCCGGTCTGACAATGCTAAAGAGTATCTTAGTCATCAATTTACATCATTTTGTATAGATCAGGGTATTGTTCATCAGACCACTTGCCCTTATACGTCGCAACAAAATGGTGTTGCTGAATGCAAGAATCGTCATATTTGGATGTGGATTCGTAGTCTTCTTACTCATATGCATGTTCCCAAGTCATATTGGGGTCATGCTATTCTTCTCTCGTACTTTCTTATTAATCGAGTTCCTTCGTCTTTTATCAATGGGAAAACCCCTTTTCTATCTTGCATCTAGATGTGAATCCTTTTCCTTTGTCTCCATGTGTCTTTGGGTGCGCTGCATTTGTTCACTCTCCTTCTTCTGGTCGTGACAAACTGTCGCCACACTCGATCAAATGTATCTTTCTGGGTTATTATCCGACACAGAAAGGATACATGTGTTATGATTCTGTTCTTCACCGACAGTATGTTTATGTCGATGTCACTTTCTTTGAGGATATCCCATTCTTTTCACCTTCCTCCATTCTTCCTTCTTCTGATGATCCACTCTCTTTTCCTCTTGTGTCCGCACCTTGTCCGGAGCCTGTCATTCCTTCTTCTCCATGTGATTTTCCTACTCCTTCTAATTCATCTCCTGAGCCGCTGCCAACAGCTCCTAGTTCGCTAGTCTCTCTTTTGGATGGAACTATGCAAGTATACATGCTGATCTTGATCTTCTGATTGCTCTCCGAAAGGTGTTCTTTCATGCACTCAACATCCTCTTATAAGTGTGGTGTCTTATACACGTCTATCTCCTCTGGCGCAAAGTTTTGATCTTGCCCTCTCGGCGAATGTTCTTCCTGTGTCTTATCATGATGCTCTGGTTATTCCACATTGGAAAGCTGTTATGGATGAGGAGATGAAAACTCTGACTGAACGGGGTACTTGGTCTCTTGTTCATACTCCTTCTAGTACTGATGTGGTTGGATTTCGCTGGGTCTTTGTCATCAAGTATCTTCCTGATGGTACTGTTGATCGATACAAAGCTCGGCTTGTGGCCAAGGGATTTGCGCAAACTTATGGTGTGGATTTCTTTGATACCTTCTCTCATATTGCCCGGATTACTACGATCCGTGTCCTTTTTTCATTGGCTGTAAACAAAGATTGGAAATATCTCAGTTGGATGTCAAAAATACCTTTCTCTATGGTGATTTGAACGAGACTATTTATATGGAGCAACCTCCTGGGTATGTTGCTCAGGGGGAGTCTCGGGTATGTAAGTTGAAGAAAGCTATCTATAGTCTTAAGCAGAGTCCGAGAGCCTAGTTTGGTAAGTTCAACAAGGTTATTTTTGTTGTTGGATTTGTTCGAAGCACTGCAGATCACTCTTTGTTTATTCGGAAGACATCATCTGGTCTTGTAATTTTTTGCAGTATATGTGGATGATATTTCTTCTTACAGGGGATGATCATAAAGGAATTGATATGACAAAGCAGCATCTGCTCCAGCATTTTATTACCAAGGATATGAGGTCTCCTAAGTACTTTTTGGGGATCAAAATATCTAGAAAACCTGGCTCTATTCGTTCTTTCACAGCGAAAGTATGCATTGGATCTTTTACAAGTGATAGGTCTTCTTAAAGCTAAACCTACTCAGTCTCCTATGACTATTAGAGATGACAAATGCTGGAGTGAGTCCTCTCCTCTTCTTGAATATGTCACCAGGTACAGACGTCTTGTTGGTAAACTCATTTATCTAACAGTTATAAGACCAAATATTTGCTATGTGGTAGGGAGAGTAAGTCAATTCATGCAAGATCACCTCCCAGGGAGTGTCATATGCAGTCAGCTTGAAGATTCTCGAGTATGTGAAAGGTGCACCAGGGAAAGGGCTCTTATTCATGAAAATGGGACATTTAAAAGTAGAGGCTTATTCTGACGCAAGCTACGCAGATGACAAGGGTGATAAGAAGTCAACATCAGGTTTTTGCACCTTCGTTGGAGGAAATCTGGTCAGTTGGAAGAGCAAGAAGCAGGCTGTAGTTGTCAGATCGAGTGCAGAAGCAGAGTACAAAAGCATGGCTCCCACTGTTTGTGAGCTGAAGTGGCTTCGGACTCTCTTGCTGGAATCTGGGAGAGTTTTATGATCACCCCCTACCGATGTTCTATGATAATAAAGTAGTTATATACATTTCGAAGAATCCATTCTTTCATGAGAGAATGAAGCATATCGAGGTTGATTGTCATTTTATTAGAGAAGAGATTATGAAGAATCAGATAGGTACACCGTTCATTATCTCTGATAAAGAGCTGACTGATTTCTTCACGAAACTGGTTACTTCGTTCACAGAAGTTTGTAGCAAGCTGGTCATGGTTGACATATATGCTCCAGCTTGAGGGGGAGTGTTGGAACTTAGTTCGGGCGATTTGCCGATCTAGCCACAGCGGCCTGTCCAGTCGAGCTTCTAGCGGTTTGGCAGAGCGTGCTATTGGGTTGGTTGTCCAGCGATCTAGTTTGAAGCCGCAGTGATTCCTCGGTTGTTAGTCGCAGCGGTCTGGTGATTAGCCGCAGCGATCTAGTGAAGCTGCATCAGCCTGTATGTAGTCATATCAGCGGTCTGGTTGATTAGCCGCAGTGGTCTGGTGAAACTGCAGCAGCCTGTATGAAGCCGCATCAGTGATCTGGGGTTAAACTGCATCGGACCTAGCAGGAGGTCGCAACTGTGGTTTAGGTGTTAGCCGCAACAGTCTTGTGAAGTCGCAGCGGTCTGATTGACGCCACAATAGTGGAGTGATGGTCTGCTGCGTAACTGCGATCAAGTGGCATCCCGCAGGTGCAGCCTGACGGCTTGTCTGGCGGTCTTCCATAGATTATGGAGGTCTCTCTAGTGACCTCAGGATGTATTATTGTATTGTGTAGTGTGCGGCTTGTGTGTGGTTTGTATATGTCAAACCGCAGAAGCCGCTCGGCTTAAGTTTAGTCCCACATCGTGTATTGTACTCTCTCACCTCCCCCATTTTCTATAAATAAGGGGACATACTTATGTAATTGTTATCTTTTTGGAGCAATAAAATTTGTGATTTATTTACATCTTGTCCATTTCTCTCTCATTTTCACTATAACAATCTTACACCTCAGAGCCTCAACTCCTACAACTCGGAGACAACGCTCCTACAACTCGGAGAACAACCTCTCCTACAACTTGATCCAATTAACAAGGATAAACTCGGAAGTAGAAACTTCCTACAATAATATAATTAGTTTTATAAAACTTTATAGATTACAAACAATCTTTTTCTTCAAATCTGAATCGATTTAATCTTCTTCCTTAAAGTGTAGGTCTTGAAATGAAGGTTGAAAGAGAAGACTTGAAGTAACCTTGAAAACCTTAATCTAAAAACTTCGGAATCCTACTAGATCAAGAACACCCTCTATAGAGTCTGAAAATAGAGTTCTGTCGAATCTCATCTTGTGAGGAATCGCCGATCGTGAACTTCAAAGTTGTCGGGTTGATCATTTTAGAGAACAGTAGATTCAAAAAGAAATTGTTCGACCGTTCACGATTTGAAAAATTAGGTCAAGAGCAATTTGCAATTCTTGCGATCCTTATTGACTAAAATGAAATCCTCGGTATTTATAGGAATCCATTAATAACCGCTAGAAATTTTCTTCTAAAACAAGTTTCCACGTATACTGTACATGACTGACATTTTGAAATAGAACCTGTCAGAAAATCAAACCAGAAAAATCGTTAAGTCCATTCATCGAGATGACTCGTGTCATACTCAGAACACTCGACGAATCACCTAGACACTCGATGAATTCCACGAGAGTAATCGATGAATTCCACTAGAGCAATCAACGAATTTTACTTATTCAAAAATGGAACCAGAAGAAAATTTTTTGTTAACAGTCACTGGACCTCTCAAGAATACTCGACGTATTTCATGAGTGTTCGCATGACATCTCGACGAATTACACGAAACTACTCGTAAATACTCGATGAATTTGACTTAGCCGTTCTTGAATAAGTTTTAAGAAACCAACATAAATTTCCCGAGTAAACTCGACGAATTCTATGAGTGTTCATGTGATGTCTCGACGACTTACAGGAGACTTCAAGTGAATACTCGACAAATTTTACTTAGAAAAATTTCTGATTCTTCCTGAACTCAGCAACCATTCTTTTCCTTGATTCTCATATGCACTTTAAAATGAAGTACACCCAAAATAGAGAAATTACACATGAGTCAACACCATATCCTACACAATGAGGGATTATATTGCATAGTCCTGTGTTTTATGACCAAGTGTAATCTGACATTGGTGTGTACTTGGTAATTATAACCTGCAAGCACATAACTTGAAAGCAATATAAAATACAACTCAATTCATCTTAGTTTAAGGGGGACTTCTTCAAATCAGAGTAATTGTGTAAACAATATCCAACAAAAGACTTATTTTTCTTATTGCTTCTTAGTTTTCTTCTCGCTTCTTACTTTTCTTCTTGTACTTTGAGTAATGAGTTTTTAGAATTCCACTTCAAAGGATCCAGTCACTGGTTCAAGATCTTTTTATTAAAAGATTTAGTGTTGGTTCAAGATCTCCTTACCAAAAGATCTAGTTTAATTCTGAGAGCCACCTTATAAAAAGACTCGGATACTAGGATAGTGTATTTCTACTGAGGTGTTAGGAAGAGTGGATTTACCCAGATTTTGGGACAACCACTATAATTTTGGTGTCTTTTGTGGTGTACTCTTATGTGATTGTGTAATGTGCTATGTTTACTCTACTGCATTTATTTTCTTGCTTATTTTTTGTGGATGCAAAATCTATGATAAGATAAAAATTAATGACTTGTCTAAAATAAATATTTTAAATCTCCATTCCCCCCCCCCCCTCTAGAGTATTCTCTGAGGATTTACTCAATTGTTTACACTTTCAATTGGTATCATAGCTAAGTTGATCAAATGAAGGTTAACAACTTGATCAAAAGATCTGAACAGTTGAAAAGATACATATATATTATAAAAATATATTTTCAAAATGATATCAAATAACTTTAAAGAATTTTCATCTATAAGACCTCTAGTGTGTAACCTAAAGAATTTCTCACTCTGGAAGGCCAGAATAAAATTATACATGAATTCTATTGATGAAGGCATTTTTGGTCCTATTCTTACTAGACCACCAAGAACAAACAAGAAGGATGTCAGTGGGAACACTATAACAGAACTTGTTCTCAGGTCTGAATGGACATAAGAAGAAAAGTGAGTGAAATACTGGGATGCTAAAGCAATGAACATCCTAGTATCTACCATGTCTAATGAAATTATCCAGAAGGTAGTTGATTGCCAGTTAGCTAAAGAAAACTGGGAGTCATTATCTAGGATTATAGATGGCAGTTTTGATGAAATAAAGGAAGAGGTCCCTTCTTATATCCCAATATGAGAACTTTCAGAAGACTGAAGAAATAGTTGCTAAAATGTATGAGAGATTCACCATTATTGTAAGTAAACTTAACAGACTAGACAAGGAAATCTCACTCATAGAGATCAATTACAAGCTTCTCATATACTTCCCAAGAACATGAAACTCAAGGATCGAGGCCATCAAAGAGTTCATTTGCCAAAGGGAAATCACAACTTATGCCTTGTTAGGCAAAATCAAGTCCTATAAAGTTCTCCTGAGGAGTTGGGCTGAGTCTGAAGTGATGGAAAAAATTTCTACTCCTTGAGATAAGTCCATTGCTTTGAAAGTAGCTGATGGAGAGCCTTCAACTTTTGAAGAGGTGATGTTTAATCTCCTGGCTAGAAGGTTCAGAAAGTGGATAAAGAATGAAGACTTCGGGAGAAGGGAAAAAGCTATAGTAAGCCAAAGTTTGACAAGACTCCCAACAAGTAGGTCATCTACTTTGCCTGCAAAAAGCCAAACCACATTGCTCATGTATAACACCCCAAAAATGGAAACAAAACTTTTGGTAGCTATCGTCGAGCGACAGTGGGAATCGCCGGAGATAGCGATGGCACTCGACGCTTTCAGGCGTTGAGTAAACTCGAAGAATCATTGATTAAGAGACTATCGCGTGGCGATAGTGGGTATCGCACGGCGATACCACTCAATGCACTCAACGCTTTAAACGAAGCGTTGAGTAGAATCAACTCACTCGACGCTTTCGACGAATCGTCGAGTGAGCTATCGCGTGATGACAATGGATATCATTGGGTGATACTTGCCATGAATGCTAGCCACATGTCAGATGGCCGGTCTACGACGGAAGAGCGATGGTTGACTGGGGTCAAAGCGGCTGTTAGTTAAAATCGTGGCCTTTGCTTCCTTTTGATGAAATGAGTCTGTGGCTGAGATTAATCCCGAGACCACTTAACTAGAGGATAGGTGAAGAGTAGTCTCATTTTACTTCTCCTCTCTCTCTCTGCCTCTTCATCTTCAATTGCTCTCTTGGAAGAAGGAGCTAAGGAAGAACTACGGGCTGAGGCTGAGTTTAGCAAAGCTTGGTGAAGGAGATCCTGTGGTCGTAAACAAGAACCGAGGCTAGATCTGTAGAGAGGAAAGCAAGGTAGCTCCTTTCCAACTGGACAGAAAAGCTCGTTCATGGCTCCGAAATAAACTACAAGGGTAACGATCTTCCTTCTTGGACAAGTGAAGTCCTCCTTTTGCATATGCATGGAATCCCCCACAAAAGGTGGAGAATCGAGGGAATTCTGATGGGTTGATACGTGATATCCCATAGTATTTTTGTATATAGATCCGGAAATCGCAGTACGGAATAGGCATGTTGTGTGAAACTCATCTGGACAGGTTGGTCTGGATTGGTGATGTTTTGTTTTGCATGTCGGAGAAGACTCCGAGTATAAACGCGTAGTTTACGGGGTCTGCGGGTTGTACCTGTGAAATGAGAGTAGCAGGAAGTACTAGAGGTGTGCTCCAGGAAAATACCCAGAAAATACCACAGTTTGCATAACTGTTGGATATCGCCGTGCGGCAGCGAGTATCGCCAACGATAGCTCCTGGTGAGCTCTGATTGATGTGAAAGTCTAGTGTTTCTGGCACTGCGGGATGCTACAGGGTTTTCTGGACAGTTGTTCCAGTTATGATTGAGACTGGAGACAAAAGAGAAATATTGTCGCTAATGTTAGGCGATAATGACTATCGCTGGCGATAGATTCCAGATAAGAATGTGCTTGCCGCAGCCTGTCTCATGGAGACCTTGGGGTTAGCATGTGAGTTGTGTGCCTGGGTGTCCATCTTTGGTGGCCATGAGAGCCATTGTACATAACATTGGTTATGTTTTGATTACGGGAAAGGGGATGCCGACCCGCGTCGTGTGTATTTGAAGGCTTCGGCTTTCGATGATGGCACAGTGATATGAGCAATGGGAAAAGGCTGAACTGAACCCGCTCGATGTCGATTGGATAAACAGACCTAAAGTACATGAGAGTTACTGGTAGCAAAGAGAGAGTAAGTCTTAGGCTGTAAGCCGGAAAGACTAAAATTGCTCATAAATTAACCGTCAAGTCCAGGACCTCTGAACGGTTATGGGAGTAGGTATTGTCAGTACACTGAGAATGTGCCTTGAGTGCACGGAGACATTTGGTAGTGATGCAAATGTTCATGATATATTAAAGCGTGCTTAAGTGTACCTTCTTGTGATATACATATATATGGTATGCAGGGAAGGAATACTGCTGCCCCGGGAATGGGGTTGGGGTGGTCTGCTAAAGCTGAGTTGTGCCACCTTCGTGGTGGATTGTCCCTATGGATGGAGAGCCGAGCAGGAATAACAGGTTGAAGCCCTTGATCTTGTGTCGGCCTTTGAAGGACAAGAAGGCTTTTGTTATTTTATGTGTGGCCGGCTGCACGCCGATGTTTATAAACCACGCTTTTGAAGTATAACTGTAAGCAGGGGCGGACCCATGTCTGGACACACCCGGGCACGTGCCCGGGTGTGTTTTCGCGAAATTAAAGAAGGGGCGGGGGCGCAGTCTCCAGTCGAGATCGGGGTTTTGGAGGTTTCTCACCAGAGAAAAGGTTTGGGATCTCTGTAGGAGGTGGATGAACTATGCTTCAGTGGAGTTGTCGAGGTGCTCGGAGAAGCTGAGGGCCTTGTCGAACAGAAATTTGTTCTTCCTTCAGGAGAGTTTCCTTAGGTCTGCCTTATTGAACTTCTTGGCCTTTCTCTTTCTGTTTTAATTTCTGTGAAGGGAGATGGATAAATTGTTTTTTTTTCTTCTGATTTTTAATGGCGGAAGAAATGTTAATTGAGGATTTATTGCTAGGTTGTGATCAGGCAAGGAGGAATATTTCAGAGCCGAGTTCTGAAGAAGCCATGAACAGTACGAGTAAACAAGAGAGAGAGAGAGAGAGAGAGAGAAGTTATTAGGAGAAAGGGAATTTCTTCTCTTTGCAGCAACCTGCCGATTTAGGTAGGAAATACATTTCCCTAAGCCTCAGTTACTACCCTTAGATTTGCTGATAAATGAAACATCCTTGTTATTTGACTATTTCTTTATTATAAGAATTGCTGGAGTATAGCTGGACAGGGGTAATAACTTTTAGATTGTTCTTAGCTTGTTGCATTATCCTTGTTATATAATAGTTAACATTATCGGATTATGTTGGATTTAAATGCCATAAAGATTTAGAAACGGTCTATTTTTTTCGGCAAAACACTGGATAAACAATGCAGCTATATGATTATTATTACTCCTTATTGGTTCTCTAAGTTTTGGATGAAAAGATGTTATAATTAGTAAGTTTTCTAATGAATGTTAATTGATTTAAACTAGATTTCAATTGTTGTGTTTTTTTTATTTATTGTACAGAAACTTTATTTAAAATTAGCGCAAAAAACCTAGTTTGCAATAATATATTTTTAAATTTTCAATTAAAAAAAATTTATATCTTTACTTGGTGCCCGGGTCGGATGAAAATCCTGGGTCCGCCGCTGACTGTAAGTACTTAAGGCTGTAACTTTTTGTATATTTTGTAAACATTCCTGATATCTATATATAGTGGACATTTGTGTGTACTTGAGTTCAAAAGTTAACCCTTAAAACTTCTGCTAGAGCGCTCTGAGTTAGGATGCGTGTAGTTTTTGATATTAATATGTAACTCCGCCGATTGTCTATGGAATATGGCGTGGGGCCCCAGCCGGATCCTCTTTTATATTCTATGTGACGGATGGATGTGTTGCAATTTTGGTATCAGCTTTTCTTGGTTTACCTTCTCCGAATTCATGGTCGAATTCTTTTGGTGTGTGGCGAGCACGTGTTTGTGCTTACCATTATAACAACAATAAACTCAAGAATGTCCACTTAGGAATGAAAGTACACATGGTTAAGGAACCTGCGCGTTCATATTGATTGATGTTTACCTTTTGAATAGTCGCTAAATTGTGTATTTTACACGTATAGAAGACTAGAAGTGGTGCGGGGCAATCTGAACCCCAACGTTCTAGAGAGAGTCCGACACCGGCTGAGGTGCCCACACCTCCTCCTTCTGTGGAAATTGTATGCTTATTTATTGAGGCAGTGTTTGAAATGATTAGTGCACAGCCGACTGGTCAGGTGCGACATGCGATGGTGTCAGTACAGGTTGGTGTGGTCGAGCCAGTGGCTATAAGGCAAATGCCTGTTGTGGCTTTGGTGGAGAAGCGAGCGACTGAACGACAACTGAAGCAT
This sequence comes from Platanthera guangdongensis, assembly GCA_039583875.1. Classification (NCBI taxonomy): domain Eukaryota; kingdom Viridiplantae; phylum Streptophyta; class Magnoliopsida; order Asparagales; family Orchidaceae; genus Platanthera; species Platanthera guangdongensis. The sequence continues at coordinate 64,878,568 of CM077151.1, forward strand.
TTTATGAGCTTTATTCCTCCTACGTTTACGGGTGCGGTTTCCCCAACACAGGCAGAGGACTGGCTTTCTTGAGTCAAGTGGATATTGACGGCAACTGAGACAGAGGAGGGATAAAAGGTCACCTTGGCCACTTTCCTATTGGAAGGAGATGATCGGCTTTGGTGGGACGAGTTGGATTTACACCACTTTGTGGGCAGACGACTATCAAAGGTCTCGATGGAGGAGTTTTTGACACTATTTTTGGCAAACCATCTATCGTTGTCGCAGTGGATTGTCATGGAAAATGAGTTCCAACGGTTGACTCGGGGAGAGGGTAGTGTAGATGGCTACCTCCATGAGTTTACCAGGTTGGGACGTTATATGAGATCTACTTTTGCCGACGAAGAGCGTAAGACCAATAGGTTCTATGAGGGACTGCGTGATGAGCTGAGATTATTGCTCTCGTGTCCGATGAACTAAGGGTTTCTAGTGTTGGTTAATACGGCTCAATTGTTAGAGAAGGACATGAAGAGGGTGCAGGGCAAGAAGGACTTGGCTGTGATAAATCCCGAGCTCAAAGTGTCGTGTCCTGAAAAATATGACTACTGCAAGAGATGGAATAAAAAGTACAAGTCTACTGGACAGACTCCATCTACTATTCCTTATGGAGAAACGTCTGGGCGAACCACTCGTGCATGTTATACTTGTGTCAAGGTGGGCCATATGGCTCGAGAATGTTGGCATGGTTGTGCAGTAGTTGATAATAAGGCAGGAGCATCATACGCTGAAAAGGGAAAGGCGGTGGAGTCCACTACATCCCAGCATGCTCCAGTTCAGTTGATGGTGTATAATCTTGGCCAGCAGGAGGCCATCAAACAGGCTGATGTCATGACAGGTACGAGTAGTATATAGTTTCCATGCTTTATATAATTTATGCCTTGTGAATTGCCTGTGTATAACTTGATAAGTATATGCTTTGTTCTTATTTGGGACCATCCGGTGAGGACACTGTTCGATACAGGTGTTTCACATTCAGTTAGAACCCACCAACCCATTAGTTCATCTCAAAACCCAGGTTTTGAGATGAAGGGAGGCGGGGTACATGAACACAAAAGGGAGAAGTCTGCAGGCAGTGTGGGATTAACCCCAACCATAGGACCACGGGGATATTCCGCCACAAGGGGGCCCACCGGTGTTAACACCCAGATTTGGAACGCGATAGGGAAGCCAAATACGCGGTCCCACACACACATGTCTTGCTGGCTAATATAATCTCAATACACCCCCGCAGCAGGACAACCTCCCTCTAATAGCAAGTTAGAACATGCCAACCCATTAGTTCATCTCAAAACCTGGGTTTTGAGATGAAGGGTGGCGGGGTACATGAACACAAAGGGGAGAAGTCTGCAGGCGGTGTGGAATTAACCCCAACCATAGGACCGCGGGGATATTCCGCCACAAGGGGGCCCACCGGGGTCAACACCCAGACCTGGAACGCGATGGGGAAGCCAAATACACGGTCTCACACACACGTGTCCTGCTAACTTATATAATCTAAACCCCCACCCTAGCAGGACAATATCCCTCTGATACCAAGTTAGAACTTGCCAACCCATTAGTTCATCTCAAAACCCAGGTGTTGAGATGAAGGGTGGCAGGTTACATGAACACAAAGGGGAGAAGTCTGCAGGAGGTGTGGGATTCACCTCAACCACATAACCGCGGGGATATTCTGCCACAAGGGGGCCCACCGGGGTCCACAACCAGACCTGGAACACGATGGGGATGCCAAATACGCGGTCTCACACACACGTGTCCTGCTGGCTAATATAATCTCAACACACCCCCACAACAGGACAACCTCCCTCTGATACAAAGTTAGAACCCGCCAACCCATTAGTTCATCTCAAAACCCAGGTTTTGAGATGAACGGTGGCAGGGTACATGCACACAAAGGGGAGAAGTCCGCAGGCGGTGTGGGATTAACCCCAACCACAGGACTGCGGGGATATTCCTCCACAAGGGGGCCCACCGTGGTCAACACACAGACCTGGAATGCGATGGGGAAGCCAAATACGCGGTCCCATACACACTTGTCCTTGTGGATAATATAATCTCAACACATTCATTTCTATCTGAGGACTTCGTATCACGGATCGGAGTGCCTACTCTTATGTTGTTAGATAGAGTAAAGGTGTTGTTACCTAACAGATATGTGATGCGTGTGGATAAGTCTTGTTGTCTTAAGGTACGGATTGTAAGTCAGGATTTTAGATTGGAGGTATCAGTGCTGCTGATATCTGAGTTTGATGTAATCTTTGGTATGGACTGGATCTCGGAGCAGCGTGCCTGTATCGATTGCAACTCAAAGGATGTCACACTAGGACGGAACACTGAGCTTGAGACTAAATTCGCTGGTATGTGAGGCTAGAGCAAAATATTGATGTCTGCTCTCTAGGTAGTCAAGGCTGTTCGGAAGGGCACGAAGTTGTTTTTCATGTTGTTGGAGGCCATTGAGCCGAAGTCCAGTTTGAGTGACATTCCTATCGTATCAAAGTATGCAGATGTGTTTCCTAAGGATCTCCCTGGGCTTCCACCCCAGCGGGAGATTGACTTCGCTATAGAGTTGGTGTCGGGTGCAAAACCTGTGGTCCACTCGCCGTATTGTGTTGCGCCAAAGGAGATAGCAGAACTAAAAGTTTAATTGCAAGAATTGCTAGAGAAAGGTTATATATGTCCAACTATGTCACCTTGGTGTGCCTAGTTCTTTTTATGAAAAAGAAGGACAAAAGCTTACATCTATGCATTGATTATCGAGAGCTGAATAAGCTGACGGATAAGAACAAGTATCTGATTCCACGGATTGATGACTTGTTCGATCAGCTGGGGGGATCAACTGTTTACTCGAAGATGGATTTAAAGTCTGGCTAGTACCAGCTGAGGATTCGGGAATGTGACATTCCTAAGACAACGTTTGGTACACGTTATAGGCACTACAAGTTCACTATAATGTCATTTGGGCTAACAAATGCGCCATGGTATTCATGGACTTGATGCATCGAACGTTTAGGGAGTACTGGGACCTGTTTGTGATAATATTCATTGATGACATATTGGTGTACTCTCAGTCCGAAGAAGATAATGAAAATCATTTTGCGGATGGTTTTGCACTCCTTGAGGAGAAACAAGCTCGTTGTCAAGTTCTCAAATTGCGAGTTTTGGCTGTCGTCAGTGGCTTTTCTTGGCTATGTGTTTAGTGGAGAAGGTAGTGCGGTGGATCCAGCGAAGATAGTTGCGATACGAGAGTGGCCTGTGTTGTCTTCTGTAGCAGAAGTTAGGAGTTTTCTTGGACTTGCTGGCTACTACAAGCGCTTTGTAAAGAACTTTTCGCGGATAGCCTTACCTCTCACTATGCTGACGAGGAAATATCAGAAGTTTGTTTGGATGTATGAGTGCGCGTGTGCTTTTGAGGAGCTAAAGAGTCATTTGACCACGACGCCTATCTTGAGTTCATCATGTGGTACATACGGCTATGAGATCTATAGTGATGCTTCAGGGAGCAGCTTAGGATGCGTTCTTCTTCAATTCGGAAAGGTTATTGCTTATGCCTCACACTAGTTGAAAGTGCATGACCGAAATTATCCAATCCATGACTTGAAGTTGGTTGCTATGATTTTTGCACTTAAACTGTGGCGTCACTATTTATATGGCGTGAAAGTTGACATATTCATGGAGTATAAGAGCCTAAAATATTTAATAGATCAGAAGGATCTAAATATGCTGCAATGGAGGTGGATGGAGTTCCTCGGGGACTACACCTTTGAGATACACTATACTCCCGGGAAGAGAAATATAGTCGCAGATGCCTTGAGTCGGCTGACTCCGGTAAGGGTAAGTTGGTTGCAGATGCACGATGAGCATCTGATCCAGGAGTTGGAGGCCTTAGAGATTTCTTGTGTTGACAAGAATTCTACTACAAATGCATGCTTGAAATGGACGGTAGTACAGTATGACCTTACGGACAGGGTTCGGCGAGCAACAGAACTCGATGAGAGTATGAAACATTATGCAGTGGATGGGTCAAATTCCCAATTCTCCATGGAAGACAACCTTTTGAGAAAAGATGGTCGTTTGTGCGTCATGAATGTGGGTCAACTACGGGAGGAATTATTGCATGAGTCACACTTCATGAAGTACTCAATTCACGTAGGGAGCACAAAGATGTACAAGGACATGAAAAAGCTGTTCTTGTGGCCGGATTTGAAGAAAGACATAGCTCTTTATGTACCAAAATGCCAAACTTGTGTCTTAGTAAAAGCTGAATGTCAAAATCCTGGAGGTTTCCTGAAGTCGTTACCAATTTCGGTTGGAAGTTCGATGATATCTCTATGTATTATGTGCACTGACTGCCGAGCTCACATAGTGGAAACGATGTTGTGTGGGTGATCGTTGATCGATTGACAAAAGTATCACACTTCATACTGAACAAGAAGGACGATTCAGTGGAAAAATTGGCTAAGTTGTACGTGGAAAACATAGTACGATTGCATGGTGTGCCCCATAGGATCGTCAGTGACCGAAATGGGAGCTTTACTTTGAATGATTAGAGGCTAATCCACCAGTTGTTGGGAACGAAACTGCAGTTCAATACGACCTTTCATCTATAGACTGATGGTCAGACCGAAAGAACCAACCGAACAATGGAGGATATGCTCCGGATGTGCGCCTTGGATTTCGAGAAGAGGTGGGAAGACCATCTCTATATGATCAAGTTCTCTTATAATAATAGCTATCAAGCTAGTATTCAGATGCCACCCTTTGAAGCTTTATGCGGTAGGAAGTGTCGTACTTCTTTAATTTAGGCGGAAACAAACGAATCAAATTTGTATAAGTGGAAGGAAGTCGAAGATGCAAATTTGACTATCCTCTTGATACGTGAGCGGCTATTGGTCGCCCAAGATAGGTAGGCAAAATACTACAATGCTAAACACCGAAACGTGGAGTTTGTGGTGGGAGATTGGTATATTTAAAGATAAAACCATTCAAAGGTGTGTCCAGGATTCGACGCTTGAAAAAGTTGAGTCTGAGGTATCTTGGTCCATTTGAAGTGGTTGAGCGAGTTGGAGAAGCTGCTTATCAGTTAGATCTTTCGGCGGAGCTAAGTGGCTTACACGATGTGTTTCACATATTGGTGCTCCGAAAAGCTGTGAAAGAGGCAACTCAAATGATTGTGGATGATTAAGTACCCGTCGACAATGGGCTGACAATGAAAGTTAGGCCCATTCAGATCAAGGATATGGAAAACAAACAGCTACAGAACAAAACAATCGGGACGGTCAAAGTCCGTTGGGACAATTATGGCTGAGAAGAACTGACATGAGAGCATAAGCAAACCACGCGTGATTAGTTTCCCGAGTTGTTTGTAAATTAATGTTGTAACATTGTTTTGTGAAAGAACAATATGTTGTAACATATTAGTTGCTATTTTTATTACCAACAGATAAGTAAATTTCGGGTTGAAATTTCTATAAAGAGTGGAGGTTTGTAACACTCCAAAATGGAAACTGAACTTTTGGTAGCTATCGTTGGGCGAGAGTGGGTATCGCTGGCGATAGCGATAGCACTCGACGCTTTCAAGCATTGAGTAAACTCGAAGAATCGTTGAGTGAGAGACTATCACGTGGCGATAGTGGGTATCGCACAGCGATACCACTCATCGAACTCAATGATTTCAACGAAGCGTTGAGTAGACTCAATGCACTCGACGCTTTCGACGAATCGTCGAGTGAGCTATCGCGTGGAGACAGTGGATGTCGCTGGGCGATACTGCCACGAATGCTAGCCACATGTCAAACGGACAGATGGTGGTCGAAGAGCGGTGTTTGACTAGGGTCAAAGCAGTTACTGACGTTATCGCTCAGGCGATAGCGGATATTGCCAGGCGATAGCGTTAGTTCTAACTTGTCAGCTGAAATAGTGCCATTTGCTTCCTTTTGATGAAATGAGTCTGTGGCTGGGATTAATCCCGAGACCACTTAACCAGAGGAGAGGTGGAGAGAAGTCTCATTTTACTTCTCCCTCTGTCTCTCTCTTCATCTTCAATTACTCTCTTGGAAGAAGGAGCTAAGTAAGAACTACGGGATGAGGCTGGGCTTAGCAAAGCATGGTGAAGGAGATCCTATGGTCGGAAGCAAGAACCAAGGTTAGATCTGTAGAGAGGAAAGCGAGGCGCTCCTTTCCAACTGGACAGAAAAGCTCGTTCATGGCTCTGAAATGAACTACAAGGGTAACGATCGTCCTTCTTAGACAAGTAAAGTCCTCCTTTTGCATATGCATAGAATCCCCCACCAAAAAGTTGAGAATCGAGGGAACTCTGATGGGTTGATACGTGATATCCCCGAGTGTTTTTGCATATAGATCCGGAAATCACAGTACGGAATAGGCATGTTGTGTGAAGCCCATCTAGACAGGTTGGTCTGGATTGGTGATGTTTTGTTTTGCGTGCCAGAGAAGACTCTGAGTATAAATGATTAGTTTACATGGTCCGCGGGTTATACTTGTGAAATTAGAGTAGCAGGAAATACTGGAGGTGTGCTCCAAGAAAATACCCAAAAAAATATCACAGTTTGCATAACTGTTGGATATCGCCGGGCAACAACCATTATCACCAACGATAGCTCCTGGTAAGCTCTGATTGATGTGAAAGTCCAGTGTTTCTGGCACTACAGGATGCTGCAGGGTTTTTTGGACAGATGTTCCAGTTATGATTGAGTCTGGAGATAGAAGAGAAATGTTATCGCTAACGCCAGACGATAGTGGCTATCGCTGGCGATAACTTCCAAATAAGAATGTGCTTGCGCATGCTGTCTCATGGAGACCTTGGGGTTAGCAGGTGAGCTGTGTGCCTAGGTGCTCAGCTTTGGTGGCCATTAGAGCCATTATACATAACGTTGGTTATGTTTTGATTAAGGGAATGGGGAGGCCGATCCACGTCGTGTGTATTTGAAGGCTTCGGCTTTCGGCGATGGAACTACGATATGAGCAATGGAAAAAGGTTGAACTGAATCCGCTCGATGTCGATCGGTTAAACAGACCTAAAGTACATGGGAGTTACTGGTGGCAAAGAGAGAGGAAGTCTTAGGCTGTAAGCTAGAAAGATTAAAATGCTCATAAATTGACCATCAAGTCCGGCACCTCTGAACGATGGTGGGACTAGTCATTGCTAGTACACCAAGAATGTGGTCTGAGTGCACGGAATGTTTGGCAGTGATGCAAACATTTATGATATATTGAAGGATGCTTAAGTGTACCTTATTATGATTTACATATATGAATGTTATGCCTGCAGGGAAGAAATACCATTGCCCCAAGAACTGAGTAGGGTCATTATAAATTGGTCGGCTAAAGCTGACCGTTGCCTTATTTGCCACCTTCATGGTGGATTGTCCTTGTGCAGGTGCTGGATAGTAGAGCGGGAAGTAACGGGCTGAAGCCCTTGAAGTTATGCCGTCCCTTGAAGGCCAAGAAAAGGCTTTTGTTGTTTTCATGTGTGGTCAGCCTGCGTGCCGATGTTTGTAAACCACACTTATGAAGTATAACTATAAGGCCTTAAGGCCCTAACTTTTGTGTATTTTGTAAACATTCCTGATATTTATATATAGTGGACATTCGTGTGTACTTGAGTTCAAAAGTTAACCCTTAAAGCTTCTGCTAGAATGCTCTGAGTTAGGATGTATGTAGTTTTTTATATTAATACATACTTTGTCGATTATCTATGGAATATGGCGTGGGGCCCCGACCCGACCCTCTATTATATTGTATGTGACGGATGGAGGTGTTACATTATGATTGTCCTGAAGATAAGAAGGACAAATCCAACAAGAAGGAGCTCAGGAAGAAGTCCTTTAGGAAGAAGGATAAGAAGAAAGGAAAAGATTTCATTGCAAAAACCTGTAGTGACTCAGACTCAGAGTTAAGCTTCTCATCTGAGATTTAAGATGAAGTTGTTGCTGAAGAAGTCTATATAATGGATTTGGAGGCCTTCTCAGAAGATGAAAAAGATCAAGTATTATGCTTTGATGGCATTGATTTTTCTTTAAATAATTTTAAAGAATGTTTCAAAGATTTTTGTAAAGATCAATTAGAAAATGAAAAATATATTAAATAATTGTGAAAAGAAATAGAAAAACTATGAAATGTAAAGCCTGATGAGGAACAAACTCATCTGTACAATCAACTAAAGATTAAAATAGAGAATCTACAACAATAAATAAATGAATTAACTGAAGAAAACCAAACTTTAAAAGATAAGCTAACAAAGGCAAAAGCCTTTGAGGACTCCTTGAATGGAAAAAGTTAAAAGCTCAAAGACATATCAAGAATCTTACTATGAGATTTAATCACCAGAGATAAGGAGCTGGGCATACAAGAAGAAAATCTTCCAGCACACCATCTTGGAAGAATCCTGTAGCATTTATCACATCTAATGATAAGAAACCCATCGTAATCCCAAATGATGGTCCAAATAAAGTCATTATTTTTAACTGTGCCAGCTCACCTAAAAATTAGTGCTTTTAGGGAAGAAACCCATAAAAATAAAGTCTTAAAATATAAAAAATCTATAAACTGGGAACAAGCATTGACTTTATCTCGACGCAACTCTACATTTGCATTGAATTCAACTCAATGCATGCAAGGATTTACGTCGACTTCATATCGACACAATCTCAAATATATGTCGAACTCCATATCGACAAAACTAGAAAGTTATGTTGAATCCTAATCAAAGAAACTTCCCAATAAATAATTTTAATAGTTTTACTACTACCTGTATACCCCCGTGTTCACCGAGTGGGTCCCTCAAAAGAAAACCAAGGTTAAGGGAGCAATTTTAGGCTAAGGCGAGTCAGACTGAAGGGTGGGGAAGGAATTCCCCAGCTTGCATGAGATTAAGCCATCAGTAGCATGGGGGAGAGTGGGGCGCACAGAACCATATTTGCCCTATGAACAAGCCAAGGGAAAGGCGAGTGGGGTAACCAGGCCCGCACTCGCCCTCAACCCCGGGGTAGTAGCGACTGCCAGCCTCATCAGGCACTCGCCACCCCAGTCAAGTTGCAGCCATATGAACCACTCGACCACAGTATTTTTACCAGAATGTCCTTGTTGGCATGCTAATATCCCTTCCAAACATCGAAGTTTCTCCATTGGCAGACTAACTTTGGTCTGCGTACAGTAAACCTAAAGGCGGGCACCTTTGGAGGGGATCGATTTTTAGTTTCCTCCCTCCTCTGGTCTGCTTTGGCCAGTTTATAGAGCCTTCCAAGGTGCCTAGCTCATCTTTAGGTTGAGAGGGAAAGCTCTCTTAGATATTCGGGGTGTGTGGCGGGACCTCTACGCTGTAGCTCAGGGTATGTTCCTAGTTTGAATTATTTGGCCAGAAACTCAGTTCAGGATAAGTTGGTGCAGGATACCCCATTTGAGTCTGAACTCTCTTTATGACCGGCTGGCAGTTTCAACATTTTGGTGCGGTGAGCGTGGACCATAGATGGCATAAGAAAATCCTGAGCTAAGCTTCATGGCCAGAGGTGAAGGAGAGGGAACCAGCATGGGTAACCCGCCACCCCCCAACGAGTGGTGTCACGGTCGGAAAGTTGGAAGATTTCAAGAGGGAGGTACTACAGACAATTCACCTCGCATTCGTTACGAGAGGCAAGTGGATGACGCCTTCTGTCCTGGTGGTCGCGGCCCCATCTCTAGGTAAGAATGCCCCTGGTTAGCGACTCGAGAAGGAAGTGCTAGACAAAAGAAGTGAAAGAGATCTCGCTAGGCAGGAGCTATTCCTCGGTCAGGCGAGTGTTGAAAGGATCGGCGAGGCGACTGCAAGAGATGGGTCGACTCGCCCGGTGGGAGGAGGGAACCCTTTCAGCAAGTAGATCGTCTCGGCCTCAGTCGCAGATGAGTTCCAAAATCCAGAGATGTACTACTACATAGGTAGGGATGACCCAATGCAGCATGCCAAATGTTTTGAGGATGTTGATTCCATCAGGTAGATGTCGAACGCTATCAAGTGTCAACTCTTCGCCATCACCCTAAAGGAGAAGGCTAGGGACTGGTTCCACCAACTCCCCATGAGTTCATTTTATTACTTTGAGGACCTTCGTCATGGGTTCTGTAAAGTTTCTCAACATCAAAGAAGAAAAAGAAGGGAGCGGAGTTCCTATTCGTGATTAAGTAGGGCCCAGAGAAGATTCTGGGAAGTTATATAGACAGGTTTTGGGAGGAGATCCTACTAGCCCAAGAGGTACCAGGGTACATCCTAATGATTTTCTTTGTGTCAGGACTGTGATAGGGATTCTTTAGCATTGAGCTAAAGAAGGAGCCTCCTCTATCACTCAAGGAACTGATGGAGAGAGTGGTAAAGGAGATAGAGGGAGAATCAACAAATCTGGTGTTCGCCAAGAAATTGGCTAAGTTGGCGGAGGATGTGGTGAAGGAGCAGGGAGGAAGAAGGCAACAAGAAGTTAGAAGGAGAGAAGAGCCTATGGGTCAGGGGTTCCAAGGGCAGCAACAAGTTTGGGGGGTATCAGGAGCCTAACTACCAGCTGGCATGGAGACCTCAGGGGGAACCGGTTCAGGGGTATGGGAGAGGACTCCATGGTGGGGAGAATCGCCACAGGGGTTATGGGCGGTTCAACCCTCCGGAAAGGAGACAAGGCCAGAGCCACCCCTCCCTCCACAATAGCAAGCGTTGGCGATAATCCGAGGAAGGGGAAGAAGAAGGGAGGATGAAAGAGGAAGAGGGGCAGGGTAGCATTGCCCTATTGTAACTTCTACCAAGAGGAAGGCCATATAACGTCCACCTTTCCAGAGTTTTTAGAAATAAGAAGAGCGAGAGGTCCGTCACCACAGCAGCCGCTGGTGCGGATCGAGGAAGTCCTACCTAGAGAAGGGGAAGAGGACATATGTGAGTACCAGACTAATGTGGGTGCCAGAGGAGGGATTAGGGTGATCCATGAAGGGGTAGGGATTGAGGTCACCTACAAGGGGAGATTCCAAACCATGTTCAAAATGAGCGTTGCTTCAACCTCCAAGAACCCACCCCCGAAGGAAAAGATTATTTTTCATCAAAGGATATGCCAGATTATGAAGATTCATTCTGCGATGCCTTGGTGATCCAGAAGACAATCGAGAATTTCATGGTCTCCGGGATTCTAGTTGATAATGGGAGCTTGTTGGAAAAAATCTTATGATTTATCTTAACAAATTATTTTTAGTGGTTTTACATCCTAAGTTTATTAACCATGATGTATAGTAAGGGTACTTTGGTCTTAGAAATCCTACGATGTCATTGATGTAAAGGACATAAGAAAGGCATACTGAATATAAGAAAAAAGTCATAAATTTCCAACACGCGTCTACTAGAAGTCGACACAACTTCAAGTAGAAGTCGACACAACTTCAACTGGAATTCGACACTACTTCAAATAGAAGTCAGAGTAACTAAATTTGATAAGTCGATGACATTCAATGGATTATATCGATGCATGCTTCGACATGATATCGACAACATGTCGATAGTCAGAATTCGATGTTGCTTCTATTAGAACTCGACGTTACGTCGACTGAATTCCTTAACACAATTCATTTTGAGGCTTCAATCGGAATTAATTCAAGAAGGGGTTTGAATAACGAAATCTTGGAGACGTTAAAAGATGTCAACTATATATATATATATATATATATATATATATATATATATATATATATATATATATATATATATATATTGATATACAACCGAAAAAGTAGAGGATCATGAAATATCATTGAATTCTTACATCAATCACCAACTACAGACGATCAAGAAATTCATATCAGATCATGATATATTGATTTTGACAGAGAAAGTTTGGAAGATCATCATCAGTAATTGAATTTCTTCCAACAATCAATCGATTGTTGCTGAATCTGCAAAAGAGAATTAGTTCTTTTTCTCGAGAGGAAATCACATCAGATTCAGAGAAGATTCAAGGGTAATCTGAAAATAGGGTGTTGAACCCGGAAATCACGGTTTAATGATAAGTCCATACCTAGGGTGTAACTCGTCTTTACTTCTCCCAAATCTGTGTCTTAACCGAGGATTTAGAGTTCGGAAACCTTCCTGCCAAAATAAACTCAAACAAACTCTGAGCCACAGTGAGGAGGTCCCCCTTACACACCCGAAAGATCATAGATTGCTTCCTCTCCCAATCTAATGTTGGACCGAGCACCTTTGGAGAGCCAAGGTAACTTCCGACCACCCACCCGCAAACCACAATGAATGGTGAGCTGAAGTTCCTGCGAACCAAAGCTAGCCAAGGGAGAGGAAAACTCAAACAGAGGTCTTCTCTAAAGGTGCCCTTGGGGTCTATTTATAGTTTTCTGGTGATAGTCTGTCAATAGAGAGATCATGTCTTTTGGTTACTATTAAACGCAACCCAAAGTGGTCTGCCAATAGTGAAACTCTGTTGTTTTGAAAGGATATTGGCAGTCAAAATTGGAACATTGAGAAATGAGGGTGGCTCACAATTGGCGAGTTGGAGGGCCTCAGCCTACTTGCCTAGGTGGCAAGTGTCCGATAAAGCTGGGCACTAGCCACTCGCCTAGGCGGCGAGTTCCCGATGGAGCTGGAAGATCACCACTTGCCTCTCGCCAATGGGCGAATATAGCTCCCTGACTCCACTCGCCCACTAATTCTCATTAGATGGTCATCGAGTGCTAGATGAAGATGGGCACCCGCTCTATGCCTTCGGCCTGGCCTAGTCCACTCGACAAATACGAGGTTGCACATAGGGCATATAATCTTTGTGATTTTATTATTCGGAGATTTATTAGAAGTTCCATATAACATCACTTATAGTCCTCAAAAATCTGTTGATAGGACACAAAGAGAAGTTTAATTCTATCACAAATCTTCTTTCATTTTCTTTTTACAATTTGTGAAAAGATTTTTGAGAATCCCTCTTCAAAGGATTCAGTGAGAGATTCTGATTGTCTTCTTGAGAAAAGACTCATATTGTATTGATTCAAAATCTCCTTATCAAAAAATCTGGTGTTGGTTCTAAGAGTCTTCTGATCAAAACACTCAAACACTGTGATAGTGAATTCCTACCAAGGGGTAGAAGAGTGAATGTACCCAGATTGAGGGAAACCACTAAAATCATTGTATCTTCTATGTTTTTGTATTTATTTTTAATTCTGTGCTTTGATTTTATTTACCTGCATTTATTTCTGGTTGATTGTTAATATATATACAAATTCTGTGAATTAAGTATTTGAAATAAAATTTTAATCTCTACTAACTCCCCCCCCATAGAAAACTCTGAGGTATTTAGCAACTGGCCTCCTATTTCAATTAGTATTAGAGGGAGATTGATCATTTTTAGGTTAATTTAGAGGAGATTAATCAATAAAAGGTTAACATCATGATCAATATCATCTCAGTTGCATTAATATATATTTATTTAAATTTTCAAAAAAAAATATCTTCAAATATATTCAAAGGATTTGCATCTACTAGGTCACTAGTTGATAATCTTGAACAGTCTACACTCTAGAAAAACCAGAATTAGATTATACATGAACTCTATTAATAAGGGTATATTTGATCAATTTTGGCAGGACCACCAATGCCACACAGGAAGGATGCACAGGAAAATATAACTGCAGAACCTATACCTAAAAGTGAATGGACAGACATGGAAAAGAGAATGAAAGATTGGGATGCAAAAGTTATGAACATACTTGTTTCAACTATGTCTTATGATATATTTCAAAAAATTATTGATTGTCAGTCAACAAAAGAAATATGGGAATCACTTTCAAGAATTGTTGATGGAAGTGCAGATGAGAGAAATGATAGAAGATCACTTTTAGTTTCTCATTATGAGAATTTTCCAAAGAAAACTGATGAAGTTGTAACAGAACTGTATGACAGATTCAGCATGATAATAAATAAGCTAAAGGGTTTAAATAAAGATATATATCTCTCAGTGAGATAAATGATAAATTACTCATGTGCTTCATTGGTACATGAGATTCTAAAATTTGGGTCATCAGAGAAGCAATGCGTCATAAAGAAATTACAACAGTTGTTTTGCTAGGAAAGTTGAAGTTATATGAACAACTATTGAAGAGTAGAGCAGAAACATAAACTAAGGAGAAAAGCCACTACTAGAAAAATGAGTATTAGCTACATGTTTTTTTCCAGGGTTCAAAAATCGTGGCTAATACACTAATATTAGCCATGATCGCAAAATCGTGGCTAATATTTAGGTTTTAGCCACGGCTATACAAAAACATGACTAATAGCTTTGTATTAGCTATGAAAAGTAAAAACGCATGGCTAATATTGATTTTTCAGCCCAAATAATATTTCAAAACAATTTAAAATGTTTGGCCATTTCCATCCAAACCCACCATCAAATCGCGGAAACAAAATAAAAATTCAAGAAATAAAAATCCACCCCGCGCCTCCATAACACTCCTCCCGATCGCCCTAAACCTAAGCAAATGCCATACCCTTCCTCGCAACTTCAGAGCGCCGCATCTTGTCGATCACTTCTCCTTCCTCTTGCATCTCTCCGGCAACAAGTTCGCTCACCGCATCTTGCTGATCACTTCCCCTTCCTCTGGCAACTCTCCGACAACCAGTTCGCTCACTGCATCTCCCTTCGTTTTTCCGCCGGATCTTGGTAAGCTCTCATTTTTCTTCTCGCTGATTTCCATACATCATTCTGATTACTACGCCGAAGCAGATCCTGCAAGCCATCCGACAATCTAATAGCGTCGTCGCACCCTGCTGACGAATCTTCTTCGCCCGACATCGCACTTGCAACCTCATCGCTCACGGGATTTTCTTTTGTTTACTAGCTGGATCTAGGTTACTTCACAATTTTCGATCAGTTTTTCATTACCCTTTTTATCAGTTATTTGATTTTGATCTTCTCTCTCAATTTGTTACAGCTTTTGTTACAGCTTTTGATTTCTAATTTCGTTCAACCAATCCCAACAGTACTGCAGCAAGCTGCTGTAAAATAGGACTACAACAAGCAGCAGTACTTGAAAATAAGTTCCCCAAAATTGAACTTTAGTTTTCTCTCAGTATCGTTTTGATTCTCATTGTGTGCGCTTATAATTATGGCAGGACATTGTGTTCAGTGACTGTGTTCTTTGTTCAGTTTGTGTGTTTGTTCTGTGTTCAGTATGTGTGTTTGTTTTGTGTTCAGTTAGTGTTCTGTGTTCAGTGAGTGAGTGTCGGTGCAATTTGCCCTGGCCAAAATTCTATTTTCTAGTAGTGAGCATAACATCTAGAAAAAAAATCAGTTGTTTTCAAAGTTACTGAGGATGAACAATCTGTTTCAGAACATTAGATGTTCAATCTTATAGCAAGGAGATTTAGAAGGTGGATAAAGTCAGAAAGTTCTAGGAGAAGAGATAGAAATTCAGGCAAGCCAAAGTTTAACAAGACTCCTAATAAGGAGATAATCTGCTTTACATGTAGAAAACCTGGACATATATCAAAAGAATGTCCAAATCAATAAAAGGAAAGATCAACTATCAAGGATCAAAAGAAAAAATATCTAAAGATAAAGCATAAGAAGAAGAGAAAATTTTTCATTGTTGAAACCTGTAGTGATACAAGTTCTGCATCCAGTTCTTCATCAGGTAATGAAGAAGAAAATGATGCTGAAGAAGTTTGTCTCATGGCTCTAGAGATAGAATCAGACTATGATACAAATGAGGTACCCGAATATCTTTATTTTGGGTATTGTATCCACAATAACCCGAATTTAAAAAGAGTCCAGTTAAGCCAAGATGAATTCTGTATGTATTTGATGCTACTATTTTAGTTATATACTTGCAGGTTTACATTGATAAGTATACACCAATGTCATGTTACAGTGGGTCATTAAACACGAGACTATACAATGTAATCCTTCATTGTATAGGCCAATGTGTTGACTCACATGTAATCTCTCTATTAGGGTATACTTCTATCCCAAGTACAGTAGAAGGATCAAGGAAGGACAATGGCTTGGAATCAAAAGAATAGGAATTTGGCTAAGTACAATTCGTCAAGTATGGTTAGGAATAAGAATCGAATTCATCGAGTATACTCGTTAATACTTGTCGAATTCGTCATATATCCCTTCCAACACTCATCAAATTCATCAGTTGTACTTAGGGCAAATTCTCTGAGAATTGGAAAATCCGCCAAGTAAAATTCGCCGAGTATCATCGTGTATACTCATCAAATTCGTCAAATGTATCTAACAATATTCGCCGAATTCGTCGAATATACTAGACGATACATGTCGAATTTGTTGAATCCATTCGACGCTACTTCTCTGGATTTTTCTAAGTCTCATTCGTCGAATATTACTTGTCATGGCGTCGAGAGAGTTGAGTCATTTAGCCTATAATCGACGAATTCGTTGAGTATACCAGCTAATACTCGACGAATTCGTCAAGTATGATTCTCCGCTTTGGCGTTGAGTGAATGGCTGTCCTGTGCTGATTTGTCTAAGTCTAATTCGTCGTATATCAAGACTCATTCGACGAGTATACTAGTGATACTTGGAGATACTCGACGAATTTGACTTAGGTCATTTTTCCGAATTTTTTCAAAACTCTGGTTCGGGTTTGGTAGGTCATGCACAGTGATTTCTAGGTTTCATTTTTGGAAAGTTTCTTGATACCGTTGGCAAGGAGATCTCTATAAATACCTAGGGGATATTTCCTTTCCATCTAATCATGATTTTGCTCTCATTTCAAGCCTAGAAAACATTCCAAATCGGAAATTCATTCGTCCGCCACCGACTATAGTGCATTCGCGATTTTTTTTGATTGGCCGCCGACGTGCAGTGCACGATTCATCTTCTTCGACATATGAGACTGGATTGCTCTCTCTCTCTACAGATCTATACTCCTCCAGATCAAGTTGTTCGAAGATTTAAGTCAAGATTCAAGATCTTCCAAGTCTACATATTTTGTGTTCTCCAAGCAATTTCAAGATTTATTATTCTCGAAGAACGACGAATTGAAGATTTCAAATATTGTCTAAGTTTGATTGTAATATTATTGTGTAATATTCATTTGCTTTTGTAGGTGATTTTTCTCCGATAGGTAGATTTGTTTGGGGATTGAGTTGTACATCCGGTTTGTGGATCGAGTTGTAGATCCGGTTTGTGGATCGAGTTGTAGATCTAGTTGTGGATTGAGTTGTAGGAGAGGTTGTTCTTCGAGTGGTAGGAGCGTCGTCTCCGAGTTGTAGGAGTTGCGGCTCCGAGGTGTAAGATTTGTTTAAATCTGAGAAAGGTGAAGTAGCCGAATCTAGCCCTTCATGGTAGATAGGCGAGGCGGGAAAGTGGACGTACCCAACTCGGGGAACCCTATAAATCTAGGTGTTTGTGTACTTATTTTTAAGTAATTTTTATTCCGCTAAAAGACACAAACATCACTTATTCACCCCATCTAGGTGATTTAGGCAGACGCTAGATACTTTTACTTTATGATTGATTTTACTTCAAATGATTATAAAGTATGTTTTAGAGATTTCTGTATAGATCAAATAGAATTAGAAAAGAAAATTAAATTATTAAGGCAAAAATTGTAATTATATGTAGATTGTACTGATGAAAATGAATAAATAGTACAAGATAACATTTGAAAAACTAAGATAGATAACCTGAAGGAACAAATAAGTAAGTTAATTGAAAAAAACTTTTTATTAAAAGAAGAGCTATTAAAGGAAAAAGTCTTTGAAGACTCCTTGAATGAAAGGAGTCATCAACATAAAAACATTACTAAAAATCTTAAGAAAAGGTTTGACCATTTGGGATTAGGAACAAACCCTCATAGGATATTAGCAATAAATAATAAACCTACTTGGAAAAATCTTGTCATTTATCAAAGCAAAGAAAGTACCGTCCAAAATAGTTCATAATGACTATCCAGAAAGAGCAACAAGTTTTAATAATTATAAGAGTAAATTCAAAGGAAAAATATTGTATATAAATAACCAATAATAAACCAGAAACAAAAATTAGTAGATTTGATAAGCCGGTAACATGCATCAACTTTATATCGACGTAGCTCTTGTGAAATGTCGACTTTAAATCGGCGCATTCGATATGTTGCGTTGACTTTAACTCGACACATTCCCTAAAAAGCAATTACTCTTATAATAATAACTCTGTAAAGGATGTTTGTCAAGATTGTTTTATTAAAAGATATAAAATTGGAAATTGTTGGTTTAATAGACCGACACTCTTTTATCCCAAGGGGTATTATGAAAGGACATCATATACTTTCATTATACCTGGATCTCAACTAATGTTTAATTTTATGTGCAGGAAAAAGGATGTCCTTCCAAAAATCAGCAGTGGTATTTGGACAGTGGTTGCTCCAGACATATAACTAAACAAAAAGAAAATGTTGATTAATTTCAAGGCCCAAAATGGTCCCAAGGTAGTGTTTAGTGATTCAAATTATGGTCATGCCAAAGGTTATGGCATGATCAAAATTGGGGATATCACCATTGCTAAAGTAGCTTATATTGAAGGTCTTCAACATAATCTGACTAGCATGTTAATTGTGTGATGATGAATACAAGGTTATGTTCACTAATAACTTTTGCCAATAATAAATTCTAGAACATATAATATTGTGCTAACTAATTCTCGAAAAGACAGTATATATGTTGTTGATTTTCTTCTAACGGTGAATTATGCCTATTCAATACTGAAGTAGAAAAGAATGAGCTTTGAGATAGGAGGTTTGGTCCTATAAACTACAAGACCATAACAAGGCTTTTAAAGTATAAGTTAGCAAGAGACTTACTAAAATAAAAAATATAGAAAAGTTAATCTATGTAGAGCTTCTCAGCTAGGTAAATAGGTAAAATCTTTATTCAAACCAAATGGTAAGAATGATTCTTCAAGAATTTTATACCTATTACATATGGATTTTTTTGGTGCTCTTACCATTCAAAGATTAGGAGGTAAGTATTTCACTTTTGTTATTGTGAATGATTTCTCAAGGTTCAACTGAGTGTTTTTCTTAAAAGTAAAGTATGAAACCTTCATAACTCTTATAAGATTCATAAAATAGATTTAATCTAAATTTGATACTAAAGTGTCTTTGATCAGAAGTGATCATGACACAAAGTTTTAAAATCAGTTGATCTATAGATTCTGTGAAGATGAGGGGATAAGGTAAAGCTTTTCAGCTCCTAGAACTCCTCAATAAAATGGAGTTGTTGAAAGAAAGAATATAACACTCATTAAATCTGAAAGAACTTTATTAGTAGAGTCCAGCATGCCTAGGTCCTTTTGTGCTGAGGAAGTTAACACTGCTAATTATATTTTAATAGAAGTCTTATTCATAAGACCAAACTAAAGACTCTTTTTGAGCTTTTGAAAGGTAAGCCACCTATAGTTTCTTATTTCAGAATTTTTGGCTATGTTTGTTACATTCTTAACAATGGAAAGAGTTATCTAGCCAAATTTGATAAGAAAGCTGACGTTGGAATATTTTTGAGGTATTTTTTATCAAGCAAAGCATATAGGTGTTATAATAAAAGGACTCTCAAAATTGAAGAATTCATGCATGTAGTATTTCATGAAACTCCTGCTTGTTCCAAAGGGGAGGAAACTTCCACCAAAGATTTATTGCAGGAACAGATTGCTATAGATGAAAGTCTTAAAGAGTTGAAAATTGAGGAGAATACATAATGAGCGATTAATCCAACAATTACTAAACTGGTTAATGATCAAAAAGTTGAATTACCTCATGAAGATGAAATAGAAGAACAATTTGATTATGTTCCAATTGTTCAAACAAGAATTGATCCAAATAGATCAATTCTGAAGGATAATCCTCCATCGCAAGTTATTGGAAATGTGAATCAAGGGGTAAAACTAAAAAATAACTATCCACACGAGTGATGTTGTAGTGTTTCTTATCACAGTTTGAACCCAAGAAGTTTGAAAAAGCTGATACTGATACATACTAGATTGTAGCTATACAAGAAAAGCTTACACAGTTTGAAAGAAAAAAAGTCTAGGAACTAGTGGAGAGACCAAAAAATTACCCAGTTATTGGAACGAAATGGGTATTCATGAATAGAATGGATACTTATGGAGTGATAGTGAGAAACAAGGTAAGACGGTTGCTCAAGGATATAAGCAATAGAAATGAATTGACTATAATCAAACATTTGCATCAGTAGCAAGGGTAAATGCAATCAGACTATTTCTAGCCTATGCAGCTTATAAAAGAATTAAAGTATATCAGATGGATGTTAAAAGTGCTTCTCTTAATGGATTTCTATAAAAAGAGGTTTATGTAGAACAACCTACAGGTTTTGTCAATCCAACTTATCATTCTTATATTTATAAATTAAACAAATCACTTTATGGTCTAAAGCAAGCTCCAAGAGCCTGATATGAGACCTTATTCACATTTCTCTTAGATCACTCTTTCACAAGAGAAAAGGTGGATAAAACACTTTCACTAAGACACGTAAGAAAAATCCATTTATTGTCTAGATTTATGTGGATAATTTTATATTTGGTTCAACAGATTCTGAATTATGAAAAGGTTTGTTGATTTAATGCAATCCAGATTTGAAATGAGTGGCATGAGATAATTATCCTTCTTTCTTGATTTACAAGTAAAACAAAGCAAAAAAAGTATCTTCATTTCTCAGACTAAATATATCAATAAACTGATAAAGAAATTTGTCATGGAAAATGCTTCCACTATGAAAACTCCCATAGCCACTAATGATGTTCTAGATAAGGAAGTTTCTGGTAAGTCTGTAGATCAGAAAACATATAGAACAATTATTGGCTCTCTTCTTTATCTCACAGCTAGCAGACTTGATATTATGTTTGTCACAAGTGTCTGTGCAAGATTTCAGGTTGATCATAAAGAGTCATATTTTAGTTCTGTAAAAAGAATTTAAGATATCTTAATGGTACACCTGAGATGGGATTATGGTATCATGCAGAATCAGAATTTGAATCATATGGATATTCTGATGTTGATTATGCAAGATATAGATTGGATAGGAAAAGTACCTCTGGAACATGTCCATAAAACTAGATTTAATGTGTGGAAGTAGTAATTTGTTTCTTGGACACATATGAGGATTATTAAGGGCTGAGAGTATAATTGCGCAAAATATGATCTAAAGGTTTTAAACCCGATGATTGACGAACAAAAAAAGTATGATAAATTGGATACTCACACAGATCGTTTAGCCCGCATATACTTCAATGTCGACAAAGAAGGTAAAAATTGTGAGGTTATGAAGTTTGCCAAGGAACATAATTATCCACTTGCATCAGAAATAACAAGTATTTACTTAGGTCTTATCGCAGTATATCTAATGTCCAAGCTAGCCTTCTAAAGAATATGACCAGTGTGAGTATTAGAACCAAGGATGTAGATGTCGGATGTCAGGTTCATGTCGGTTTGAGTTTGAAATGTCGGATGTCGGATTACGGGAGATATATCGGGGATATTTTACAATGTCGGATTATTCATATGTATTGCATAGTTTTTAGAAATATGTATAACTGTATACATAATGTATGTTTATAAATTACACAATAAACATATATACAAATAGTGTATGTTTATAAATTACACAAGAAAGAGTCATCGACTGCAATAAACGAGATAAAGAATACCAAATGAGAGATAGATGAGAAAATAGTCGATATTAGGCTTAGAGAGCTGCACAAAATGAAGCACAAAACAAATTATTTTTGTTTGGTCTCCTCAAAAGGGACAACCCAGTGCACAATGCATCCCTACGCGGCGAGGGTCCAAGGAAGGATTCTGCCACAAGGGTGAAATGTAGGCAAGCCTTAACCTGCATTTCTGTAAAAGGCTGCATCCAGGACTCAAACCCGTGACCTCAAGGTCACACGACAAAACCTTAACCGGTGTTTGGTCTCTTCAAAAAATGAAAAAAAAATATTTGTAATACTCTCGACGATATATCGGTCGCGAAATATGACCTGATATATTGGGTTAAATTGATTTATCGGGCGCTATTTTCAAAAATGACATATTTTTTAAAATATCAATGTCGTGATGTTTTACCCCCAAAACCTTTATGTCGGCCCACATGTCGGACATGTCAACCTACATCTACAACACTGATTAGAACAACTGATGCATATAATTTCCTTGCAGATGAAGTGGGTGGTGTTGAAAATATGGAGTTTTGTAAGACTAATGCTTATAATTTTGTCCAATGTCAAAAAAACTCTAATAGATAGCGGGGATGTCATAAGCTTGTCAAAAATATTGCAGGAACGGCAATTTGGTGACAATATGTTTTTTTTTAATATCCAAGCTATTGAAATGAATAGTCTGGCTAGTTTTTTTTGGATCGACGGGTGTAGCAAAATCGCTTATGATTGTTTTGATGACGTTATCATGTTTGATACAACATATCGATTAAATAAGTACAATTTGACATGAGTACCCATTATCGCTATTAACCACCATTGACAGAATATTTTTGTAGGTGGGTCTTTCATAGCAACGAAGATCTTTGAATCTTTTTGTTGGGTGTTTGAGACTTTCTTGAGCTTTGTTGGTGGAAAACAACCCACCACCATATTTACAGATCAAGACCAGGCAATGGTCGTTGCCATTGAGAGAAATTTTTGTGGTAGTCTGCATCGGTTGTGTCAATGGAACAACTCAAATAAAGCACGGTCAAAGGTACCAACTTTCAATAATTATAAAGGTATTCAATCTCTTTTCTACCATTGCATGAGTAAATGTGATTCTGAGATTGAATTTGAGAAATGTTGGGGTGATATGGTAACAAAAGAAAACTTGGATGATAACATATGGTTCTGGAACATACATAACATTAGAATGAAATGGTCGACTGCTTTCAATAAAGAAAGTTTAGATCTTGACATATTATCGACGCAACTGAGTGAATTAATATTTTGCATGGTTGTTCTAAAGTAACTAGTTTACTTGTCAAATGTTTTCTTGGGTTTGATAAATTGACCTTAAGTTGTTGATCTAAACATGATAAAGACTTCTGATTCAAACATGGAAGCATGACTTTAAAATTAAAGAATTTTCTATCACTCAAACAAATTTCAAAGATTTACACTCGAAAGAATTTTTCAATATTTGAGTAAGCATATATGGACGGTGATGTTGGTGTATGTGTCGTAGAGGAGTCAAGAATAAGTGATAATCATATTTTGTATGTCACACGACATTGTTACGGAGCTAAGGATGTTAAACAATGGTTCGTAACAGCTAATTCAACCAATTATGATCCCGACTGTTCTTGCAGAGGTTTTCAAATAAAGGAAATACCATGCAAACATATAGTAAGGGTATATAATCTAAAAAATGTTAAGTAAATTCCTGCTAAATGCATACTCAACGAATTCACTCTAAAGACAAAGAATGGTGTGTATCTTTCTAAAGCTGCAAGCCTGAATGACTTTGATTCCAATATAGTCTTTAAAAATCATATGATATTATTTACCTATGACCTCGCCCTTCAAGTAGAAGATTGCAAGATTGCCAAAGAATATATACGAAGTGTCATGAATGAAATTGCTAAGAAATGAGATGACATGGTAGATACTGATGAGAAGATGAAAAAAGGTATGATTGAGGAGAATGAAAAAGACAAGGAAATGGTTCGGGATCTAGCGGTAATGTGGTGTAAGAGGCTATCAAACAACAGACCTAAGAATCATTGAGAGAAACTAACGAAGATGAAAAGTAAGATTCTTCTATTATTCTTTTTAGTATTAATTTTTGCATTTCTTTGTTTGTCTTACAATTAGTAATACTCTTGTATAGGTTCCTATTTTCCAAAATGCAGAGATGATTCAAAGGGAAAATCTCCTATCGTGGATAACGTCAAGACAGAACTCAAAGAGTACAAGTTCATAGAAAATTTACCTTTTGTGAGTGACTCAGCTCCAGTTGATACGACTCCTTCATGCCTAAACCTAAACGACAAAGTCTTTGCGGATATAGGCTTTAATTTTTCTGCAATTCTATATGTGTTTAAATGGTGAATGTTAGCATGTCTAAGCTCTATGTTCTATATAAAGAGATTCATGTTGTTGTGGTATAGAAGATTGCATTATGTACATAGCCTTTAAATATATCATCCCTCTTATTCTCCTCCTTCTCTCTCTCTTTCCTCACCTCCTTCTCCTTCCCCTCCTTATCCTTCCCCTCGTTCTCATCCCCCTCCTTCTCCCTTCTCTCTTATCCTCTTCATATCCTCCTTCACCCTCTTCTCCTTCATTTTCTCCCTCTTCTCCTCCTACACCTTCCTCTTCTCCCCCCTCACTTATTCCATTACTCTCAAAGCTGGATGATTCCTCCCCGTCATCTTCTTCTTGCAAGTCTTGCTCCTTAACTGATAAATAAACAAAAGCTCTCCTAGCCTGTATTCAAAAAACACCTCATGTTATATGTTTACAGATCGATTAATTTAACAAATAATAATGTAATACTTACAACGTCGGGCTTTGGCAACTTGGCTTTGAGTTTTGAACATTGCTTTGCGCTGATGGTCAGCTTGGAGGATCATCGATTCAAGCAGGGTCTTGTCATTTCAGAAGTTGACATTGTTATAGATGTATGTTCAAAGAATCATACCTACGTCGGGAGATATATAGAATCAATTAAAATGACATTTTATTTCACAAAGATAAATAGTACATGCTCTTTCTTACCACTAAGACAACAAAACATCTCTCGAGAAAATCTAGATTTGTCATACCCTCCGTAGCAGCAAATTGGCTCATAGGAACAAAATGAGAATGAAAGAATTTTTGTATGACCTTCAGCCAATTGAACACTCCGAGGTCCTCCAACCCTTGGAAATCTATAATGCAGGTTGGTACATTGAGACCTTTAAGGGGGGAAGAACAAAACTGTCAAGAAATATTTAATCAGAACATTTACTTTTCTTAGATCTAGGGTTGGTGAGCTCTCCTCAATTATGAGGTCAGCTAGTTCCTGCATCAAGTCCTTACGCATGCAGTTGGATAACGGAGTTCTCTTAAAATAGATTTCCCTTTCGCGATTTGGAAGACCCAAAATGCATGCAACTTGAGTCACGGTCAGTTTAACATAAAATTTACCCAAGAGAAAAGCAATTCTCTTGGGAGAGTATGAACTCAAAAATATAATATAAGCGTGAAATATTTTATTGAATATCGGGCATACTCATCAAAGCTAGAATCCTAATATCAGAGTCTTTGGAGCCATCAGAGAGGACATCCATCAAGAATTTTGCATTTTGTTTGAATGATTTTAAAGTGCATCTGCCATACAGATAAATAGAACCTGGCATATGCAATCAGAAAACAATAATCATACCAATTATAACTAGAATACTACAGATTATAACTGGAATTTAAAAAATTACAACTGAAATATGCAATATTATAACTGAAAATAACAACTATAAGCCTAGAAAACAAAAAACAGAACTATAATCACCCAAAAAACTTCCCGAATGTTAAAAAATGAACTAAAAAGAACACAATTACTCGTTAAAATCGGTACACATGCAACTGAAATAACCAAGAATATTTATAACCCAAAAAACAACAGTAATCAACCAGAAAATAACTGGAACATCAAAAAAAACTAGAAATGATGTATTTGTATATTATACCTTCAAGGTGTAGGGGACACGAAGGATATTTTGTCATCGAATGACTGTCTGCCCGAGAAAATCAACGGGTTGACTATCATATGTATCTGGAGAGAGAGAGAGAGAGCAGTTCGAGAAGGGGGAGAAGAGAAGCCCGCAGGGGGGCCGGCGAAGCCCGCTTGAATGCTAAGAGGGTGAAGCCCGCAGCGACTCATCGAGAACGGACGGAGCACGTTCAAAAATGCTAGTTATTATATAAAGCAATATAGGTATTTGGAGGCACACCATAGATCAAACAAAAAC
The DNA here is from genome assembly GCA_039583875.1 of Platanthera guangdongensis. Lineage (NCBI taxonomy): Eukaryota > Viridiplantae > Streptophyta > Magnoliopsida > Asparagales > Orchidaceae > Platanthera > Platanthera guangdongensis. The sequence goes on from CM077151.1 coordinate 64,904,576, forward strand.
CATTGGATCATGAGAGAGCATGAGATGGGGAGAGAGAGTTGGGAGAGAGAGAGAGTAGAGAGGAAGAAAGGGTGGCAGGTTTTCTTATATATATATATATATATATATATATATATATATATATATATATATATATAATTAAAGAAAAGGAGTGTGAGGGAGAGAGCTAGAGAGAGGGAGGGATAGAAAGAGAAAAAAGAGAGCGAAAATAATATTTTTACGTCAAATAACAATTTTTTTACAATATAAATATTGTAATATTAATATATATTTTTTACGATCATTTTGAGTACTCATATGTATATGTTGCGGACATAATCCGCCTTGATGTGAGCGTAATTTGCAGACGCATCGAACACGGGCAAAGCCTGTGTCGAGGCATCTGCAGTGTCGAGGCATCTGCAAGTTGCCCGCTTGAATTCGGCCGAAGGCCGCCTGAGAGCATCGAGCACGAACGTAGCCCGAGCAAAGATGCTTGTATATATAAGATGCTCGTGCGAAGATGCTCATGTAAATGGAGAGAGATACATTTACAATGTTTTCCAAAAATGAAGATGCAGATATACCAATTTGGGCGAACGATGCAAACCAACATTTTAATAAAATCTAACCATTACCCCCATTTAAAAAAAAAACACAACTCATCAATATGAAGAAGCAAATAAACAAAATCAGTTATCACAAGAATCCATATAATACAAGGAAAATTATTTTGATTTAAAAACCAGACAATTGCACATGGTATTAGGCTCCTCCTTTCTGAAAATAAGATATTGTTGATGTTAATTTTTGATGCAAAGATATTGGAAAAATGAGCTCTTAGAGAAGTACAGAAAAAGATGAATCAGTTGACACCGCAAATAAACAATTCAAGCAGCACCCTAAACCAGAAGAGAATCATTTGCCAAATCATGTTCATATAATTTAGGTATCCCTGCTAGAAATCATAGTAACCAATTGTCTAATCAGATGTAAGATTGAGGTACAAATCACATAAAATAATGTGCACCATTTCTGATAAAACTGGAAGGAAACCATGCAGAAAGTACCATACCCTAAACCAATAGATGTTAAGAAATTATGCACCACATTTTATGCAGAAACCACATATCCTAACCAACAAGATACTGTGTTCATTAGAATGGGTCATTCACACAATTTCTATGGAAAACAAATATCCTGCTACAAATAGTTTCAAAAGACTGCACAGCATGATGTCTATTCACATACACCATAGTTGTTGAAGGCTCAAGGCGCATCAAAGCGCAAAGGAATCTTGAAGCCTAGACACAAGGAGTAAGACGTAAAGGGCTGCTGAACGCGCTTTTATGGAAGACAAGGCACCACCGCATCTCAATTTAGATAATCATCATCAAAACATCAATTAATCATCCTGATCAGATTCTTCATTCATTCTACTCATCGACCATCCATTATTACTTACGAAATGAGATCGATGTGATCACTTGCATAATATCGAAGCTTCACTGCTTGAATATATTCTAAAAACACTAAATCATTCTAATATTGTTGAGCAATTACATTATTTATTTCTTTTGAAAACTAAATTTAACAGAAAACTAATACGCATTTTTATGCTCTAAAAGCGCAATAAAGGCGTGTGTCAAGGCTATAAGACGGACTTCTGAACCTTGAGCCTTAAGCACACCTTTAGCAGCATTGATGTGCACTTTACTCATTAGCAAGATTGAGCTTAAATTTTGAGTATGGAAATGAAAAACTTGGAGGCGTAGGAATCAAACACATATTTATGATATACAATGCACTATTCTTCTACTGTATGCTGATATAGACCAGGAGCAGCAGACACAATGATGAAAGGTTAACTAAGGAATCAAATAACCTTCTACAACAACAACAACATAACCCATATAGTCCCCCAATCACTTAAAATTACAGGGAGAAATAAGCACTTAAAATGAATTTCAATGTTTTTAGGCTATCTTCTTCAATCCTCTCAGACAAACCTGGCACTTCACAGGTAGCAACTGATTATAGTAAAACTAGATCACATTATTACCAAACATCTGTTAAATTTGCTGAAATTGGAAAGCATCTTATCATTGAAAAATTATATATGGTTACTAAGAGACAACGTAAAAGATCACTCATAACATAATGAAGCTCTAATCAGATGCTTCCAACAATAATCAAGTTGGGAAGGAGTTGGGTGCCGAGATGGGGTGGGGCTGGAATGAGGGCACAACGGCAAAGACTCCTGGGATGGTAATGACAAGAGGGTTTGGAAGATGAAAATATTATATACGTCCAAAATAATTACTTGACAAACTTTACAGCTTTAGGGTTTAAGATTTAGTCAAAAAAATACAGCCCCACTCAGACTTCAGTAAATTTATCGTCTAATAATCCAAATTCATACTTCCTGGTATGTATAAGGGAGAAAGGAAACCAAGCAGGATCGATCATGAACAATGACACATATTTGGTGTGTATTAACCACTTCCATGTTGGAGTGGCGAATGCTCAGAATTTAAACAAAGAAATCATGTGTCATAAAACATTAGAAAAAAAAATAAAAGACTTGAGCAGTCAATTTGTTGGGTTCGAGAGTGCAAATCAGACTTGAACATCTACAACTTAATTCAAGCGAGGGCACCTGCGCGACCACTTAGCGGTGTGCAACACAAGCAAATATAGTTTGATGCCAATATTTCAATTCTAACCATGCCTTATAAAGAGCTCTTCTTCAAGGTTTGATATGGATTCTGAGAGAACATGCACTTTGCAAAACAAGATGGAACTTGAACAAAACACAACACAATAATAATAACAACAAAAGAGACAAAATTTGATGTGGAAACCTCAATTTTGTAGAAAATCATGGGACAACCTGAGTCCAACCCGGAAAGCTGACACTAGAAGTATTTTATGAAATACGCAGTACAATTGCTTTCCCTTCTCGATCCACAAATGAATCTTCACTATGTTATGCAATGGATATACACAATAATCAAATAAAATTGCAAGTTACCGATAAAGGTGTGCAAGACAGACTAAGTGACTAACATGTTAGAAAGTAGAGAAAAGAAGCGAAAAGTAGAGAACAAGCGAATAAACTTTTGAATAATTGAAATTTTATTATCCAAAAAAGATATCATTTACAAAGGTATGACCTCTCTTATATAGAATGCAGGAGATAAGAAAGAGAGTATACAAACAATGTGGGACTAAACATTTACAGTACTGAGCGGCTAGAATAATGGAGACCGCATAGGCCGCGCGGTTAGACAGATGGGCTAACCGCTCGGCAACTCCAGCAGGATAGAACAGGCCGCAGAGGTAGACCGATAGACCGCCCGGTCTCCAGGCACCAGAGAGACCGCCAGACCGCTCGGTCAACAAACCGCTGGATCAGACCGCTAAGCCGCCCGGTCTAATACTTCAACACTCCCCCTCAAGCTGGAGCATAGATATCAATCATGCCCAGCTTGTCACAAATGCGGAAGAAGGAAGTAAAAACCGGCTTGGTGAAGATATCTGTCAACTCCTTGTCAGAGGTGACAAAAGGAGTACAAATCTGTTTCTTCAAAATCTCCTCCCGAATGAAGTGACAGTCAACCTCTATATGCTTCGTTCTCTCATGGAAGACCGGATTTCTGGATATGTGTATAGCGGCCTTGTTGTCACAGAACATAGGGAGAGGACAATCATATACCTCGCCCAGGTCAAGCATGAGAGCCCGCAACCACTTTAACTCACACGTAGTTGACACCATACTCCGGTATTCTGCTTCGGCACTGGATCTGGAAACAACAGACTGTTTCTTGCTCTTCCAACTCGCGAGATTACCTCCAACAAAGGTACAAAAACCTGACGTGGATTTACGATCGCCTTTGTCATCCGCGTAACTTGAATCTGAGTAGGCCTCAACCCTCAGATGGCCATTCTTCTGAAAGAGTAACCCTCTGCCCGGTGCTGCTTTGATATACTCTAAAATCTTCAGGGCGGACTGAAGATGACACTCCCTGGGAGCTTGCATAAACTGACTGACCTTTCCTACAGCGTAGGCGATGTCGGGTCTAGTTACCGTGAGATAGATGAGTTTGCCTACCAAACGTCTGTACCGTGTGACATCAGATAGAGGAGGCGATTCATCCGTCCACGTTTTGTCTTCTCCAACAGCCATGGGAAGATGAGCTGGTTTGGCACCTGTCAAGCCTGCTTCTCGAAGAAGATCAAGGGCATACTTCCGTTGAGAGAGAACCAAAGAGTCAGGTTTCCGAGAGATTTCTATCCCCAAAAAGTATTTTGGGGAGCCCATATCCTTCGTGACCAAGTGCTGACGGAGGTGCTTCTTCGTCAAGTCCACCCCATCTCGGTCATCATCAGTAAGGAGAATATCATCCACATATACGGCCAAAACCACCAGTCCCGAGGCCGTTTTGCGAATGAATAAGGAGTGATCGGCCGAACTCCGTTGAAAGCCGATGGTTGCCACAATACCACTGAATTTTTCGAACCATGCCCGAGGGCTCTGCTTTAGGCCATAAATGGCCTTCTTCAAATGACAGACACGTGTCTCCCCCTGAGCAACATACCCAGGAGGTTGCTCCATATAGACGTCCTCCTGAAGATCGCCATAGAGAAAGGCATTCTTCACATCAAGCTGGGAAATAGCCCAAGCCCGGTTAACAGCCACAGAAAAGAGAACCCGGATGGTGCTGAGGCGAGCAACCGGAGAGAAAGTATCAAAGTAATCAACGCCATAAGTCTGAGTAAAGCCCTTTGGCCACCAGCCGGGCTTTGTAGCGATCCACAGTGCCGTCGGGGCGAAACTTCACAACAAAGACCCAGCGACATCCAACCACATCAGTGCCCACGGGAGGAGGAACCAGTGTCCAGGTACCCCGTTCAGTAAGAGTAGCCATCTCCTCATCCATGGCAGACTTCCAATGAGGGAGAGCGAGAGCCTCCTGGTACGTACGGGGAGTAGAAGTAGCAGAGATAGCCAAGGCAAAACACCTGCGAGAAGGAGAAAGCTGATCATAAGAAACAACAGCCGTGAGCGGGTGTTGAGTACACGCCCGCACCCCTTTGCGAAGGGCAATGGGAACATCCAGATCATCGGGAGCGTCGGCGACGGGAGCGTCAGTGACCGGAGCGTCCGTGGCGGAGAAGGCTGGCCCGGGACTAGAGAGAGACGGCAGCGGAGAGGAGGGTGGAGGGGTGCGTGGGGAGACGGACTGGGAAGGAGTGGGTGGAGGAGGAGACGAAGGTGGGAAAACGTGGAGAGGTGGGGAAGGAACGGAGATATCAGAAGGAAGAGAAGAGGAAGGAGAGAAATAGGAAGCATTTTCGAAAAAAGTCACATCTGCGGAGACAAACTGCTTGCGGAGAAGGGGGTCAAAGCAGCAATAGCCTTTTTGAGTGGTAGAGTACCCCAAAAAGACACACTTGGTGGAACGGGGGGAAAGCTTGTCGCGGGTAGCGGAGGGAGCGTGAACAAAGGCCGTACAGCCAAAGACACGGAGAGGAAGAGGAAAAGGTTCCTGGTGGGGGTAGAGAAGGGAGAATGGAGTCCGGCCGTGGAGGACCGTGGAGGGAATGCGATTGATAAGATAGCAAGCGAGGAGCACAGCGTAGCCCCAGTAGGAGCGAGGGACGTGCATCTGCGTCATGAGAGTACGCGCAACATCAAGCAGGTGACGGTTTTTACGCTCCGCCACCCCATTCTGTTGGGAGGTGTAAACACAAGTCATTTGATGAATGAGGCCGTGTTGGTGAAAGAACGCGGAGAACTCATGAGACAGATATTTCTTGGCATTATCAGAACGTAAGACTTTAATAGAAATAGCAAATTGAGTCTTAATCATAAAGTAAAAAGATTGCCAAACAGAAAATAGTTCAGAGCGATCCTTTAATAGATACACCCAGGTACATCGAGTAAAATCATCGATAAAAGTGACAAAATAGGAACTGCCCCGACCAACTGTGAAGGTAGGAGCCGGACCCCATACATCAGAATGAATAAGATCAAAAATGCGAGAGGAGCCACGGCCTTGCTTCGGTGGGAAGGAGGAGCGATGATGTTTGCCAAGCTGACACGCATCACAGTTGAGCGGAGAACTGGTGGGAGGTAAGTGGGGCAGAAGCTGACGAATAAGCCGAGGAGGAGGATGTCCAAGACGAAGATGCCACTGAAGGAGATCGGTGGAGGAGGAGTAGGCAGAAAGAGCGGAAACATCGTCGAGGAAGTAGAGGCCGCCGCTCTCAGTCCCAGTAGCAATCGTCCGCTGGGTCCTCGGGTCCTGAAAAGAACAAGTAGTGGGAGTGAATAAAACGGAGCACTGAAGTTGTCGGCATAAAGTAGTAACTGATAACAAATTGCACGGGAACTTCGGGACATAGAGGGTATCCTCCAAGCAAAGCGATGGAGTGAGTTGAACCATGCCCGTCCCATGAACCGGAGACGGGGAACCATCTGCCACACGAACTGGGGGTAAGCGGTCATGGGTCTCAAGACGGGAGAAGCAATGAGGGTTGCCCGTCATATGATTGGTGGCACCGGAGTCAATCAGCCATTTACCTTGGGTAACGACGTGGGCACTACCTGACGTCGTGGCCACAGAGGCAGACGGCCTAGAAGAGGCGGAGGCCGAAGGAGCATCACCGGAAGGACGAAGATGAGGATGTTTCTGCCAGCAGCGGTCAACAGTATGGCCAGTACGACTACAGTGAGAGCAGAAGAACCGGGAGGAACCCCGTCCGCCAGAGGAGCCACGGCCACTCGGGCCCCCCCGCTGAGCTTGGTGAGCAAAGGAGTCTTGGGAAGGGGGGGAGGCCAACAGAGGCCGCTGGAGGAGCGAAGTAACGGCGGCAATGCGAGCCGCAGTGGCATCCAAAGTAGGAGATTCCGCCTCACCCAAGATCTGCTGGCGGATCATATCATAAGAGTCGGGAAGACGAAGAAGATAACAAACAACCAGGAGTTCCTGGAAGTGTTTGTGCTGGTCGGCCAAGTCCGCGGAGAAGGGGCGATTCTGGAGGATTTCAGCCCCAAGAGCCTGAACCTGCTGATAAGCCGCAGCTGGGGACATGGAAGGGCGGGCGAAGAGGTCCGCATAGAGAGTATAAATGCGGGACGTCTGGCCCCCCTTAGAATAGAGAGCAGCGAGGTGAAGCCATGCGGCCTTGACCGTCTCATCATGGCGAATGACGGGAAGGCACTCATCAGAAAGGCTGTTGGCCAGCCAGGTGCGAACAAGAGCATCACTCGCATCCCAGTCATCAAACTCAGGAGAGGTGCGAGGAGGAGGGTCATCGGTGAGGTGATGACGCTTGCGTTGAGAACGAAGGAGAAAGGTGAAAGAAACGCTCCAATCGGGATAGTTGGAGCCCACAAGCTTGGAAAGGGTGCCAAGGTTGCCCGAAGGAGGAGGAGAAGGAGCTGCAGGAGTAGTGGTGAGACCGGAGGTAGTCATAGAACCCGGCAAGCAGAAGAAGCCGCGCGAACAGAAGCGGTTAGAAAACAGACGAAGCCGCGCGAACAGTAGCGGCTTGAAAGAGGCAAAGGCACAGTGGGGAAGAGGTCGCGCGGACTGAAAAGGCCGAGCGAACAGAAGAGACGAGAAGAGCAGGTGACCGCGACCAAGATGCGGGTAAGAAAGGAACAACCCGCACGGTCAGGCAGATCACAGCAGCAAGCCGCGAGTAGAGAGACAACACACGCGGATAGGGACAGACCGCAACGACTAGGAACTCGGAGCGGGAGGAAAGAACAAGGAGCGCGGCGACAAGGAAACAGGTCGCTGCGCCAAAGAGCAGTAGGAGAAGAGAAGAAGAAGAAGAAGCAAGCCGCGCGAACAGGGCAGCGGACAGAAACAGACCGCGCGGATAGAAACAAACCGCGCGGACAGAGAGAAGCCAAGTCGCGAAGCAAGTCGCAGAACGCGGAAAATAAGCCGCGAACAACAGAGAGCGCACAGAATCAGAAGGAAATGACCGTGTGCTTTGATACCATGTTAGAAAGTAGAGAAAAGAATCGAAAAGTAGAGAACAAGCGAATAAACTTTTGAATAATTGAAATTTTATTATCCAAAAAAGATATCATTTACAAAGGTATGACCTCCCTTATATAGAATGGAGGAGATAAGAAAGAGAGTATACAAACAATGTGGGACTAAACATTTACAGTACTGAGCGGCTAGAATAATGGAGACCGCATAGGCCGCGCGGTTAGACAGATGGGCTAACCGCTCGGCAACTCCAGCAGGATAGAACAGGCCGCAGAGGTAGACCGATAGACCGCCCGGTCTCCAGGCACCAGAGAGACCGCCAGACCGCTCGGTCAACAAACCGCTGGATCAGACCGCTAAGCCGCCCGGTCTAATACTTCAACATAACACAATCCTCTCTTATGAACCTCGTCAAATCCCTTGCACTCTGACGTGTATCCAAACTGTGTAACAAAGCTTCCCCGTCAACGTCGTAGACTGGCGTTCGAACACGCACCACAAACGCGATCAAGAAATTCAGGAGAGAGATCAACTATCTTACAGTGTTGCTCCTCTGGATCACTTATTTTGCCCGGGGGGCAAACTTCACGGATATCTTGCGGCTGATGTCGTTCGCAATACTATAGTCAAGTTTCTTCCTCCTAAAATATTTGAATTTATCTGTGCCACTGAACTACAATATACTGGAATGACTATTTATAAGATCAACTCCTTGGAGATGGCTGCGATAGGTGGCAATGAGAGGTGACTACGATAGATGGAATTTGGGAGGTAGCTGCGGTAGGTGGGAGGCATTAAGAGGTAACTACAGTAGGTGGCATTTGGGAGGTAGCTGCGATAGGTGGGAGGCAGTAAGTTGGCTTGACCTTTCCACCTAGGGAAAAAAATGCTAAACAAATATCCCTCTTTTGGACTAAGTGAAGAAATTTATCATTCAGACAATCTCTCTTCAAGATTCTAGTTTTCCTTTTGATAAGACCTTTGTGAACGTGGCACCATCTTAGGTCAATAGATCCGGTAAAATTAAATTCAAGTTAATGGGACTCGAACACAACAATTTACTTTACGTAGAATGAGAATCGAACCCGACAAATCTTCCTTTTACACCTATGTGGAAGAGATCATCACCACCATGTTGTGATCCTTAGATAATGCTCAAACTTCCTCTTTGATACCGCATTCGTAAGCATACCAACTCCATTACCATCCATGTGCGACTTCTACAAATCCAACTCTCTCTAACTCTATAGTGTCGCGTATCCAATGATACCACATATCGATGTGCTTAGACCTCGAATGGAAGGTGGGGTTCTTCTCTGAGTGTATGACAATTTGACTGACACATAATAGTTTGTACCGTCCATGAGTGAAATGTAACTCCTTGATGAAAAGCTTCATCCACAACAACTTCATTCCAGCCTCATTGACAACAATGAACTCCAACTCAGTTGTCGAAAGTGCAATGCACTTTTATAATCTCCACTGCCACGACAATGCTCCCCCCGTAAATAGAATCAAAAATCCTGAGGTCGATCCGTTAGAATCCAAATCTCCAATCATGACAATCTCATTAACAGCTCTGACTCACTGTCTCCAAACTTCGGAGTCAAGTCTGATGTCCCCTGCAAATACCTTATGATCCACTTCACAACATTTCAATGTTCTCTCCCAGAATTGGAGAGAAATATGCTCGTTGTGCCAACTGTGTATGATATGTCAGGGCAGGCGCACGTCATCACATACATGAGATTATCAACTATAAAAGCATATGGAACCTTCTGCAAACCTCAATTTGTTCAGGCATGCTCGGGCACTGATCAACAGTTAGTCTAAAGTGAGTTGGAAGAGGTGTGCTCATCTTCTTTGCATGATCCATGTCAAATTGCTATAACCAAGGCTGTAAATATCGGATGTCGACGACATGTCGATTTGAGTTTTAAATATCAAATGTCAGAAATATTAAAAATATTGAATTTTTCATATCTTATAAATTAAAAAATATGTGTATATTAAGTTAACAAAATGTTCTAAAAGGAAAAAAAATTAACTTAATAACTAAATGAACAATGAGTCATGTATATCCCAAAAAATTCAAAAAATATCCAAAGAAAAATATTTTAGCAAGTATAAATCAATAGAATGAAAAAAATATTTAATATTATATAAGAATTTTATTTTATTGATATTGTGTTTTATGGTAAATAAAGTAGCTTTAAAATTTAAATATCCTTATTTAATTATAAGTCTTTCCAGGCTTAAAAAGTTTATGTTAAAATCATATAAATAACAAATAATAAATGTGTTTAATTTGTTCACAAATTTGTAATATGAAATAAGAAAAAGTGTAAAATAATTATACAAAATCGATTATAAAATAAACAATTTAAAAGAACAAAACAATAAGTTTAATTGATTTAAACATGCATAACATTATATGTGTGTGTGTGATTTAAACATATACTGTTAATATAATATAAAATACAATAGCAGACAATATGTTCAAAAATAGTGTCGGACGATATATCAGAAAAAATTAGATATACGTCGATATTTTACAAAAGGACAATCAATTTTTTTAGAAAAAAAATATCATTTTACCCTAAAATACTACATGTCGGCACACATGTAGGACATTTAAAACAATGATTGTAACATCTTCCAAATATATCTCTCGAGCGAAAACCATATTAACTTGGAGTCTCTGTCTCTACGAATGTGCATCCCCAGAATGGTCTTCGTAGTTACTAAGTTCTTCATCGTAAAGATAGAACTCAACTACTGCTTCATCTCAAAAATGAGCTCAGTGCTCCTACCCACAATCAACATGTCATCCATATACAACAGTAGGACGATGAAAAAGTCCGGGGTATACTGCCTCATAAAGATGCAGTGATCAAGGGTTATCCTCCTAAAGACGATCTCCGAACAAAAGCATCGAACTTCTTGTATTATTATCACGATGCCCTCTTCAAACCATACAAGCATCAACCACCTTAGTTTGTTCTAAGTAAAATTTCTCGTCGCGATCGTCGTGCAAAAAAGTGATCATCGCATTCATCTACTCAATCTCCAAATCAAGCCTCGCTCTAGCAGACCGAGTACAACCTAGATGGGCGCCTCCTTCACTATGGGTGAAAAGATCACATCAAAATCAACACTCTTTGCTTCACCTAGTAAATACATCTATTCTTCAGGGTCTTCTTTCCTTAGGCAGTCTCACCAACTCATAGGTATGGTTCTCGTGTAAAGATTTCATTTTCATTGCCTCATCATAACACTTAGGCTCCCCCACATCAGTAATTGAATATACTCATAGAAAAGTATCTCGAAGACAAATGTCTCACTCTAACAGACCTTCGTGGAGCGAGCTTAGTTGCTGGTGTTGGTATATCATCTACAACATCCACAATAACAGCGGGCTCACCATCAGTAGTGTCCTCCTGATAAGAATATATCTCAGCATCTGGTATTGGTTCAGGCACTGCAGCCTACTCCAACTCGTCATCTCTTGTCATAGGAAACTTTGCATCACCACAAGAGTCCGTCTCCTCAGTCCTTTCAAAATCCAGAAATATATGATCCATGTTAGAAAAGCTCATTTAGTCTATGCCCATTATGTATTTTTATTGTTTTCTCTCCTCTTTAGTCCCACATCATGTATAGGACCTTCCTCTCTCTTTCTCTCATCTATATATTTGTACTCATTCTTTGTATTTTATACAAGTGAACATATATACAAGGTACGCTTTTTCCTTCTCTACATGGTATCAGAGCCACCGATTCTCCTAGAGCGGCTTCCGTCTTCTTAAACCGCACAACCCGCGTGGTCCTCTTCCCTGCCTGCGGCCTGTTGCGGACTGCTCTTTTGTCTGCTGCCCGCTCGGTCTCCTGCGGCCTGCCTCCATGTCCGCTCCGCTTCTCTTCTTCTGCTTCCTCTTCTTCTCTGTGGTTCCACCCCTCCCCTCAGGCATCTTATAGCCTTCCCCCCTCTCTCTCGTCGGGTCCACCTCTCCCTGTCTCTCCTCCAGACCGCACTCTCTTTCTGGCGGACTGTTCCAGCTCGCTGCGGCCTGCTTCTCTCGCGGCCTGTTCCATCTCGCTGCGGCATGCTTCTCTCGCGGCCTGTTCCATCTCGCTGCGGCCTGCTTCTCTCGCGGCTTGCAACTCTCGCGGCCTGCCCCTTTCGCGGCCTGCTCCAGCTCGCTGCGGCCTGCCCCTCTCGCGGCCTGCTCCAGCTCGCTGCGGCCTGTTTCTACTTGCCCCCCTTTTTCTGCCTCGTCTTACTTGCGAACTCTTCTTGTCCGCTGAGTTCTGCTATCTGTTGCGTTGTCGCTGGAGTCCTACTCGCGACCTTTTACTCGCCGCGGTCTGTTCCTGGTTGCTGCGCTTTGTTCTCTCTTTCCGCTTGAGTCTTCTTTACTCGCGGTCTCTTCTCTCTGCCCGTTGCTGGCCTCCTGTTTCTCTGACCGTTGTTGTGCTCAGCCAGACCGTGCGGACTGTAGTCTTCCCGCATTTAGGTCGCGGTCTTATCCTCTTTCCTATCCGCATGGCTTGTCTCTGTCCGCTACGGCCTTCTCTCTCTCCCGGCCTCCGCCTTTGGTCGCGGCCTCCTCCTGCCGCTGGTGTATTCCCATCGTGACTAGGCGGTCTCAGATCTAGTCGCGCGGTCTCCTTTGTTGACCGGTCTGTTCTCCTAGCCGCTACTCTTCTTCATGACCTCTTCTACCGATTCTATTGGAACGGCGGTTCCTCCTGCTGACCGCCCGGCCTCTCTCCCGGAAGTGCGAGATGAGCTCCGTATTACTATTATCTCTCTGACCGGCAAGAAGAATTTTGTGGAATGGGCGCACTCTGTTCGTCGTGTCCTGCAATCCAAGGGGTTTCTTCATCACTTGACCCAGGACGTTACCGGTACTCCTACTGATGATTGGTTACGCAATGATGCTCGTGTGCAGACATGGATCCTTAATTCTCTTGATGACGAGTCTAATCGCCTGGCCATGTACCATGAGGCGGCCAAGGGCATGTGGGACGAGCTTCATACCCTTTACTCTGGCAAGGAAAGTCTCCACCATCTGTATGACATTATCACTGCTCTCCAGGCCCTTAATAGCGGTCGCGCGACCGATCTGACCTCCTTTGTTACTCAGGCTCGGTCTCTGGTCGAGGCTTGGATCCAACATCAGCCTCCTACTCTGGATCTTGCTGCCCAACGTGCCCAAAAGGAAGCTGTGGGTATAGCCATGATGATGGCTTGGATACCCCATCACCTTCACAGTGTACGGGCTCACATCCTCTCCTCTACTATTACCCCGTCCTTCTCAGATGTGTGCTTGATGCTTCTCAAAGTATCCCCGCCTCCGGATGTGCCTGGGCCTCCTCCTCCGGCCCTTGTTCAGCAGGCCCCTACTCCTTTATTGCCTCTTCCATCTTCAGCTCGTGGAGGCCGCTCTGATTCTAGGGGACGTGGTCGGGGTGGACGGCCTCAGCCTAATTGCTCGTTCTGCGGCAAAGACAGGCATCTTGAAGTCACGTGCTATCGCAAACATGGTCGCCCTACTCGTCCGCAGGCCTCTGTTGTTGCCACCGACCCCTCTCCCACTCGTACTGACCTCGACGAGATTCGTCTTCAGCTCCAGCATCTTCATGGACTGCACAGCCACCCGCCTGCCTCGGTTGCCTCCGCTGCTTCCATCTCCAATGAAGGTATCGTATGCCTCTCCTCTGGCCCGCGATGGATCCTCGATTCTGGTGTCACTCATCACATCACCTTTGTTCGGCCACCTCAGTACTTGTCTTCACCTCACCCGAAGTACATTACTGTGGTCAATGGGGCATCTGTCCCTGTCTCTGGATGTGTTGATATTCCGCTCGCCTCTTCTCTCCTACGCTCGGCTCTTCACATTCCAGGCTCTCCTTTCAATTTACTTTTTGTTGGTCGTCTTACTACTGATTCTAATTGCTCAGTGACCTTTACTTTCTCTTCTTTTCTGATACAGGATCAGCAGACACGGACTATCATTGGTAGGGGGCGGCTGCAGAACGGGCTCTACCTTCTTGATGACTCGCCTACTCTCCTCACATCTATCTCCTCTTCGGATTGGCATCGACGTCTTGGTCATACTCCTCTTCCAGTCCTCCAGAAGGCTCTCCTGGATGTATCTCTTCTTGCGTTTCAGTGTGAAACATGTATTTTTGGCAAACAGCCACGTTTATCTTTTCCTTCCCATTGTACTCAGAGCTCTGCTCCTTTTGTTTTGGTACACTTTGAAACATGGGGTCTGTACAAAATTATTAGTATTTCTGACTACCGTTACTTTCTTACTTTTATTGATGATTACTATCGCATGACATGGTTGTATCTCCTACGCGATCGTTCTGAGCTTCCCCGCATCTTCAGGGCCTTCATTCTTGAGACTCGCACTCAATTCTCTGCGCCCATTCATAATATTCGTACTGACAATGCGCGCGAGTACACTAGTCATGACTTCGCGACCCTCTGCTCTGAGTTCGGCAATCTTCAACAAACATCGTGTGCGTATACTCCACAACAGAATGGTGTCGCCGAGCGCAAGAATCGTCACCTTCTTAATGTAGCTCGCTCCCTTATGCTTCAAATGCAGGTTCCCAAACCGTACTGGAACTTTGCGCTCTCCACGGCCTGTTTTCTTATCAACCGTCTACCATCTTTCATCCTCAAGCATGTTACTCCTTTCGCCCTCCTATTTCCCTCCACTCCGCATTTTCCTGTTACTCCCCGGATTTTTGGGTGTACTTGCTACGTTCACCACCTCGGTCCCTCTACAGACAAGTTCGATCCCCGTGCAGCCAAACATATCTTTGTAGGCTACTCACGCACTCAAAAGGGTTATGTGTGTTATTCGCCTACTACCTGCAAGCTGACTGTCTCTGCGGACGTCACTTTCCGAGAATATCTTCCCTTCTTTTCTGCTCTGGATATCGCTCCTGGTCCAGAGCCCGTCGTTCGTCCTGTCATCCCTGCTCCCTGTTCCTCGTCATCTCCTACTCCTGCACTGCATCTGGTCCATCCACATCCACCTGTTATCCGGGTCTATTCTCGTCGTTCTCCTCATCCTGTTGCCCCCCTGCAGTCGGCTTCGACCTTTGATGCTTTGCTACTTGCTGCTCCGGCTCCCGCATCCACCGCTCATCCGATGGCGAATTACGTCTCTCTACATCGTCTTTCACCACCACTTCTTCACTTTGTCACATCATTATCCTCTGTTTCTGTCCCTAATTCTGTGCAGGATGCGCTTCAACATCCAGGCTAGCGGGCTGCCATGGACGAAGAAATGACGGCCCTTTGGGCCAACCAGACCTGGGTCCTTGTCCCTTTACCTCCCGGTCAGCACAATGTTGGGTGTAAATGGGTTTTCGTCATCAAACATGCTCTGGATGGCACTATTGCCCGACTGAAGGCCCGACTTGTGGCTCGTGGCTTCACTCAGCAGGAGGGCCTTGATTATGAGGAAACCTTCTCTCCGATGACTAAGCTCAACACTGTTCGGGTTCTTCTCTCCGTGGTTGTGCACCGCCACTGACCCCTTCATCAGCTCGATATCAAGAATGCTTTTTTGAATGGAAATCTTCAGGAAACCGTCTACATGCGCCAACCGCCCGGGTTTGAGACCACGAGGGAGTCTCGTGTGTGTCTTCTCAAGAAATCCATCTATGGTCTCAAACAGTCCCCTCGGGCGTGGTTTGACAAGTTCAGCAAGGTGGTTCGGGACATGGGTTTCACTCGAGTTCTGCAGACTTCTCCATATTCACCCGACACCGGGCCACTGGAACAGTCCTTCTGTTGGTTTATGTTGATGACATCCTACTTACTGGGGATGACTCAAAGGGATTCTAGAGGTCAAACAGCATCTGAGCACCGTGTTTCAGAACAAAGACCTGGGATATCTTCGCTACTTTCGCGGTCTTGAGATCGTACGACGGCCGGACGGGCTTGTCCTCTCCCAACGGAAGTACTGTCTCGATCTTCTCAAAGACGCTGGCCAGTCTGATTGCAAGCCAGCTAATACCCCGATGGAGGCAAATCACAAACTATGTGCTCATGCCTCTGATGATGATTTGCTTCTCCAGAACCCGGAATACTATCGACGCCTTGTGGGAAAGTTGATTTATCTAACGGTCACGAGGCTTGATATATCGTTTGCAGTTGGGGTTGTTAGTTGGTTCATGCATGCCCCCCGGGTTTCTCATCTCCAGACGGTTGAACGGATTCTCTGATACCTTAAGGCAGCTCCGGGTCAAGGGCTTGTTTACAAAACCTCCGACTTGGCTCCAGCATTGGTCGCTTATTCTGATATTGATTATGTCGGTTCCCTGGACGATCGGAGGTCAACCAGTGGGTTTTGTACTTATTTTGGTGGTCATCTCATTACATGGAAAAGTAAGAAACAAGCCGTGGTCGCTCGATCCTCCGCGGAAGCTGAATACCGACTGAGGACATCGGTTGTCTCAAAACTCACATGGCTTGAAAGTTTCCTTACTGACCTGGGAGTAAAACTTCCTTCATCTGCTGTTCTATTTTGTGATAGTCAAGCTGCCATACGCATAACAAAGAATCCGGTGTTTCACGAGCGCACAAAACATATCGAGGTCGACTGTCACTTTATTCGAGAGAAAGTTGAATTGAAGAAACTTGAATTAAAGCATGTTCCGGGCACTGATCAAGTTGCTGACATTCTCACAAAGGCTTTATCAAGTACCTTGTTTTACCAGTGTTTGTCCAAGCTGGGTGCATATGACCTATACGCTCCAGCTTGCGAGGGAGTGTTAGAAAAGCTCATTTAGTCTAGGCTCATTATGTGTTTTTATTGTTTTCCTCTCTCTTCTTTAGTCTCACATCATGTATAGGACCTTCCTCTCTCTTTCTCTTATCTATATATTTGTACTCATTCTTTATATTTTATACAAGTGAACATATATACAAGGTTGGCTTTTTCCTTCTCTACAATCCCCATAAAATGGAATCTCGACTCCTCATCGGCTTCTTCTTCACTAGTTTGAAAAATTTGTAGCCAAACTCGTTATGGTCATAGCCAATGCATACATACGGTGTAGTCTTTGACTTCAACTTGGAACTCTTAGCCTTCAGGACATACAAAAATGCTTTGCAGAAGAAGACAGTGACTATAGAACGAGTCCTTCCCAAACCAGACCCTATTAGGAACATCCCCCTGTAGTGCAGAATTGAGTGAGAAATTGATGATATGTGTAGCAGCATACAAAGCCTCATTCCAAAACATGTAAGATAGTTTTACCTCAAATAACATGCACCTCACTCTCTCCATCAACGTCTTATTCATTTTTTCCACTATGTCAATTAGTTGTAGTATCTTAAGAGGATTCTTCTCATGGTCTGGTCCTCTGCTCTTTATAGTACTCATTAAAAGGACCAATATATTATCTACCGTTACCAGACTCCGTTAGCAGATTTTTTTCTAGAAGAATTCTAATCTTCTTTTTTGCAGTCAGTTGATCCTTGCAGAAACCCTCAAATGTACACTACAATGCATTTAATTGAAAATCAAAATTATTTAAATATTACTTCATCTTCAATTCAATGCCATCAAATATTTGCTTTCACCATCAACTTCACTTTCTCAACTGGAGGACTCCAAATCTGTCTTACTCCATGTCTCATGATGCAACCCAAGTCGCATCTGTTTTTATTTTTTTATTTACTTATTTTGGTACTTCTTGTCTTCAAATTGTGTGGAGCATGACTTCGAGTTTATTTGGATCATTATGTGTTGTAACGCGCAAGTTGTTGCGCTTCTGTGTTGTTTTGTATCACGCATGTTATTCGTGCATGTTTATTTGGCTTGTTGGCGTGACCGGCCAACGAGACCCTGAATACAAAGGTCGTTAATCTAGAAGATGAGTTAATTAGGGAAAGCTTGAAGCGATTAATTAATTATTTTTAAATCATCCTCCATTCCCTCTTCAAAAAGCCCACTCCAAATTATGAGGCCTATATTAACTCCTAAAATGAAAACCATAATCCTATCTTCTAAAAGCAGTCACTCCCTACCGATGAGGGAAGCCTCGAAAAAAATTGAACGAGACCAAAATTGCCTTCGTTTGGTTCCGTCCAGCGCCGCAAAAACCACCCTTGGTTTTGTTCTCTCCAGTAGCGCCCTCCCGCTTGCTCGACACCACCACCCCCTTCCTCTCCGGTCAGCGTCCCTGACACCGGAGCCCCTCTTGGGTACCGATGACAACTGCAACTTCCAACGACGACTCCGACGGGATCACGAGCCTTCCTCTCCGTCCAGTTGCGCGGCTCCATCGTGAAGCCTCGTCTGCCGCCAATGCTGAAGCCGGAGATTCCCTAGGGCTCCGACGCCCTTTCTTGTACCGTCCTCCGGCATATCAAGGGAGCCTTCGACGTTCCCCCTTTTTCCAGTCGGTGGAGTCCTCTGTTCTAGAAATCGCTACTACCGGCCACTACTCCTGCAACTTCCATTAACGACTCTGATGGGAACACAAGCCTTCATCTCCGTCCAGTTGCGTGACTCCATCGTGAAGCCTTGTCTGCCTCCAATGGTGATGCCAGAGATTCCCTAGGGCTCCAACGCCCTTTCCAATACCGTCCTCCGGCAGATCCAGCGAGCCTTCGATGTTCCCCCTTTTCCAGTCGGTCATGCCCTCTGTTCCAGAAATCGCTACTACCTCCAAAGTCCCAACCAGCCTCCAGTGATCTGTCCTTTGTCAATCATCAGTTTTTCCAACGCCCTCCAGGCAGTCCCGAGCCAAGCCATCCCCTCTTTGGAGTCACGAGCACAGCAGTTACCTGTCACCTTCTCCTATCTCCTCCCAGAAGACATTTTAGTCACCGCCACTCGCCCCATGGTATACCTCTTGATCTCCTCACTTTCAAATATTAGTTGTTTTTATGCTCAAATTTGACAAATGATGGTCAATTATTAAGAGCTTGCCTAAATTAATTTCATCTTCTGATTATTGTCAATTTCATACACGTGAGTGTCGGTCATCTGATTTCTCTGTCTGTGGAATTGTGATTCATGATGTCTTGTGTTCGAGCGGTAGCCTTATGTTCGTTTGCAATGCATAGGTCAGTTATCGTTTAAAATAACCTGTGGGGTTTCTTTTTTCACAGCGACAATTTAAAGAGATTGCAAGAATTATTGTTTAAAAATCTACAACCATAATTTTAATCTACATCAATTTGGTGTGGCTGCTGGAATATCTCACCCATATGGTGGGATAGTCGAGCGTCGTACGCTTCTGAAATTTAAAATTTCAAAAGTTTTCAAATTTAATCCATGGAGTCGGGAGTCGAGAGTCGACCACCTAGAAGGGAGTTTTGACGGCATGGGTAGGCGTATGGAAGAACTCTTGACCGCTATCACCATACTCACTGTCTCCATGAGAGACACGGACCAAGTCATGTTAAAATTGCGCACTCCTGTCAATAATCTTGAAGCCCAGTTTCACTTTGAAGGTCTTCCTACACAACACTATACACCTCCACCACCCGAACCCCAACCAGTGAATCAAGACAATAGGAATCCACCTAAGTGGAATGCGGGTATAAAATTCGATGTTGGGGACTCTGAAGGCACACTTGAGCTTGAGGTATGTTTAGATTGGTGTGCCCGATTAGAGCAATTCCTCAGCAAGAAGCGCACACTTGCCCACCAGCAGGTGGAGTATGCTACATTGAGGCTGAAGGGCCCCGCATTTGCATGGTGGGGGCAGGTCGAGTGGATGTGTTACACTATGGGGCAACCACCTATCACCACTTGGGTTGAGTTCAAAGCTCAACTCAAGAGGAGGTATGCCCCCGCCGATTTCATGCAGACCATATATCGTGGGTATCACGACCTGTGACAAGAAAAGTAAACCATCGACGAGTAGTACACAAACGAATTTCATGTACTCCAGTCATGCTTAGATCTGAGGGAGGAAGACCACATGGTCGTGGACCGTTATATTAATGGGTTATGGTATGCGATGCGAGACCAGTTAGACCTTCATGATTTCCAGGACCTGGGAGAGGTCTCCAGCCGAGCACGTCGTGGGGAGGCCCCCTCCAGAAGAGGACATTTGGTCAGAGGCCTAATGATGGGCCTAGGTATACCGATAGACCTACCTCGAGTACTACCACCACTGGAGCCACATCTAGTATTTTTGATCCCCCTCCTCATGTCATTACTGGGCCCCCGACTCCTCGCCTTGGCCCCACCAGGGGTAAGGATCCCATGGGATCAAGGCCCAACACCGGAGTATTCTGATGCTTCAAGTGTATGGAGTCTAGGCACAAATTTTCCAAGTGTCTGCGACGTCACTTCGTCGCAATTATTGATTCTATTAATGGGTCTGAACCTGAGTATGGAGTCTTCCTTAGTGACTTTCAACCTAAGCCCCAGCCCAAGGTTGACAGCGTTATTAAGGTCGAAGGAGAGAAAGCAGAGCACTTAGTTTGTGTCCTTCACTCTAGGAACTCTAGGTTGGTTTTCTCTAGTGAGACCACTGAGCATGATTCTCAGAGAAAGAAATTTTTTGCACTACTACGAGAATTCATGGACATTTTGTTCCATTATTATTGATAATGGTAGTATGTAGAACTTCATTTCTCAGCGTATGGTAGAGACATTAGGACTCAAGACACCCCTAGGAGCAGCTGTACCACTAATCTGGGGTTAGGAGTCCTTTGACTATATCCATGACACATTGTCAGGTGGACTTCTCTATCGGGGACGTGTATCATGATCTCATGTTATGTGATGTCGCCCCATCGATGTCTACCACATTTTACTAGGATGACCATGGCATTATCACCGACACGTCATGCATGTGAGAAACTCTCATTCCTTTGACCTCCATGGGCGTAAGATTATTCATCTTCCCCAGAAGAATGGTCTTGTTCCTAGGACACCTGGGAGGACCACGCCATCATCTGCTTCACCTTTCGTAGTTACCACTACACCACTCCTATTTAATGCTATACTTTGGCCTGGACCCCCGCTCCAGGAAATTGCAGCTAACTCTAGAAAATCATCCATCTAGGGTGTTCTGGAAGCACCACCTCTTATTGACTTCATATTCAGTGAGCACACGTTTAGTTCGCATCACTTTCCTTTGGTTATAGGCGAGCATCTTGAGCCACCTCACCACTATCGTTTGAAGTAGGAAATTTTTAGGTCTAGCCGTATTAGGAGAGTCAAGATGATTCGTAGACTTCTTACTTCTCAAAAGGACACCTGTTTCAATGGCTTCTTATGGAAATTTTAAACGATAAAATTGGGATCTTTTTTAAATTTTAAGATGCGATTGGGACTTTAAAGGGTGAAATCACGACGATTGTCGATCCTGGTCTAGCAGACATTTGTAGGTGTCTATCGAGCGAGCATATGATGCATTATGAATTAATAATTCCACGGGTTAAAACCACTTGTTTCCTGCTTTCTTCCAACCTTATGTTTGCCCCCACCCCGTCTCTGTCATCATTTTGCAGCTCAAATAATTACTGCTCATTTGAATGTTTGCCATGAAATTTTGACTGATGTGTTGCGAGCTTATTTAGAACCTTATAATCTCATGGTTGATTTCATCAACAGAGATTATAATTTTCCAAAGGAGATTAGTTTACTGTCTTTTTCAGGGATGAGAAGTTACCTCCAGTTTTGAGTAGCAGTGATGGCATCTGCAGGGCAGTTATACCGCATTTCTTTTATTGACGTCTTGGGCATTATAGTGACTGTTTGCACTGAATTCTCGTCGTAGTCGAGTTATTTCAACCTCAGGGGAATTGATGCGACTCGAGACGCATTATTTTTATTATTTATTTATTTATTTTGGTACTTCTTATCTTTAAATTGTGCAATGCATGCCTTCGCACTTATTTGGATCATTGTGTTGTAACGCGCAAGTTATTAGCGCATCAGTGTTATTTTGTATCGCGCATGTTATTCACGCATGTTTATTTGGCTTGTTGGTGTGACTGACCAACGAGACCTTGAATACAAAGGTCTGTTAATCTAGGAGATGAGCAAATTAGGGCAAGCTTGCAGCAATAAATTATGTTTAAATCATCCCATATGCACTCTTGAAAAAGCCCACACCAAATTATGAGGCATTTATTAACACCAAAAATGAAAACCCTAATCCTATCTTATAAAAGCAGCCACTCCCCTACCAATGAGGTCAACTTGGAAAAAGAATCGAACGAGATCAAAATTATCTTCGTTCATTTCGTCCAGCGCCGCAAACGCCACCCTTGGTTTTGTTTGCTCTGCTAGCGCCCTCCTGCTTGCTCGACACCACCATCCCCTTCCTTTCAAGTCAGCACCGCCGACATCAGATCCTCTCTTTGGTACCGACGACTACTCCGGCAACTTCCATCGACGACTCCGACGGGATCACAAGCCTTCCTTTCTATCCAGTTGCACAACTCCATCGTGAAGCCTCATCTGTCGACAATGATGACGACGGAGATTCCCTGGCAATGTTGTGAAGATCGAGATCTTAACAAAGATCGGGAGGCATCCCTAAGATCGTAAAACGTAGAATCGACACGGATCGGAAAATCGTATTTTAATAAAAATTAAATCGAAAGCATAAGAAATATGTAACAATCTACATACCATCAAATAAAAATATAATATTACATACCATATCAAATTACCAATGATACCATCACATCAAAATATTAATATAAAAAACCTAAATGCACGGTCGCATACCATACCATCACATTAAAATATTACGATCTTGCACTACGATCCTAACGATCTTACGATCTTGCCCGTGCAAGATCGTGCGATCTTAACGATCTTACGATCTTGCACTACGATCCGAACAGGACGACGATTTTAAGTAAATCATGGATCGTTGCCTTGTGCAAGATCGTAAGATCGTGCGATCTTACGATCTTGCACGCGATCTTAACAATGTTGTTCCCTGGGGCTCCGACGCCCTTTCCTGTACCGCAAACACGACCCTTGGTTTTGTTCACTCTGCTAGCGCCCTCCCGCTTGCTCGACACCACCATCCCCTTCCTTTCCAGTCAACACTGTCGACACCGGATCCCCTCCTGGATACCAGCGACTACTCCTGCAACTTCCATCGACAACTCTGACGGGATCACAAGCCTTCCTCTCCGTCCAGCTGCACGACTCCATCGTGAAGCTTCATCTGTCGACTGCCGCCAATGCTGACGTTGGAGATTCCCTAGGGCTCTGACGTCCTTTCCTGTACCGTCCTCTGGTAGATCCAGCGAGCCTTCGACTTCCCCCTTTTTCAGTCAGTCGCTTCCTCTGTTCCAGAAATCGCTACTACCGCCAAGTCCCAACCAGCCTCCAATGATCTGTCCTTCATCAATCATCAGTTTTTCCAACGCCCTCCATGCAATCCCGAGCCAAGCCATCCCCTCTTTGGAGTCACGAGCACAGCAGTTACCTGTCAACTTCTCCTACCTCCCAGAAGACATTTTAGTCGCCGCCACTCGCCCCATGGTATACATCTTGATCTCCTCGCTCTCAAACAATAGTTGTTTTTATGCTCAAATTTGACAAATGGTGGTTAATTATTAAGAGCTTGCCTAAATTAATTTCATCTTCCGATTATTGTCAATTTCATACACATGTGTGTCGGTCATCCGATTCCTCTGCCTGTGGAATTGTGATTAATGATGTCTTGTATTCGAGCGGTAGCCTTATGCTCGTTTTCAATGCCCAGGTCAGTTATCATTTAAAATAACCCATGGGGTTTCTTTTTGCACTGCAACAATATAAAGATATTGCAGGAATTATTATTTAAAAATCTACAGCCCGAATTTTAATCTACATCATCTCAACAATGAAACATTTCTCACTTCTTTCCTTTTCTCCTAAAGTCATTTGGTGTAGATGGAAAATAACTCCCTACTGCCCGAGATATGAGCAAATGCACCTGAAACCACAATCCAATTCATGCCGTCACACGAGAGCATCACAATTAAGCCATCTCCAATAATAATGACGTTGTCCATCTCTGCAGATGCAGTAGCTGATGTGTCTTCTCATTTAGTCTGTCTCTTCTTCTTTTATATAAAGAAGAAGAATATATGGAAGAAGAAGAAATATATGTAAAATAAGAAGCATAAAGGCTAAATAAAAGAAGAAAAGGCATATATAAAAGAAGCTTATAAGCTAAATAAAAGAAGAAGCATGTATAGAAGAAAAATATATAAGAAGCTTTATATAAAAGAAGTTTGTTCTTCTTCTATATAGGCTATAAAGGCTTCTTATTATATATAGGTTTCTCTTCCTATATAGGTTTATAGAAGAAAAATAACTATATATAGTGTATATAACATAAATATAAAATAAACATAAGAATAAGAAGCTCATGTTTGCGAGCGAAGGCGAGAGCACATTTTTTATTGTAGGTAAGCAATTTTGCCTATATGAGAGCACAGTTTTTAAAATTGAAGAAAAACACATAAATTAAAGGAATTTTGTAATAAAGTGAGGGTAAAATCAAAAAATTGAATGTTTCATCAAAAAGTGTTTTTACCAATTACTATAGTATAGATATAGGTTATATTGAAAAGGATATATATACATATATATATATATAAGAAGCATATCTAGCTATATAGGCCTCTTCTCCTCGTTCTATAAGAAGAAGCATATATAGAAGTAGAAGAAACATATATAGAAGACGAATATAAGCTTCCTATTCTTACTATTATTCTATAATCTTAGTTTTCTTCGATATATAAGAAGCATAGATAAACGCATATAAAAGAAGTCTATAAAGAATAAGCTTATTCTTCTATATGCTTATTTTTTTATATGTTTTTTCTTTTATATAGTCTCCCTCTTCTTCTTTTATATAGGCTTCTTATTCTATATAGGTGATATTGAAGAAGAATATATGAAAGAAGAAGCATGTATAGAAGAAAAAACATATAGGCTTGTAGAAAAGTACACGATCAGAGAAGGAAAACCAGTAAAACCTTATATATCCATCTTCCAGTATAAAAATACATGTGTGAGTACAAATATATAGGGAGAGAGAGAGAGATCACGAATACATGATGCGGGACTAAACATCCTAGGTAGTTAAGAGGCTAAACGGGTCTTTACGAATGGGCCTTTACATATATCATTCAACACTCCCCTGCAAACTGGAGCGTACAAATCGTAGGCACCGAGCTTGGACAAGAACTGATAGTACAGAGGTCGTGGTAAGGCCTTGGTGAGGACGTCAGCAAATTGCTCAGTAGCTGGAACATGCATTAAATCTACCTTCTTTAATTTAACCTTTTCTCGAATGAAATGGCAATCAACCTCAATGTGATTCGGCCGTTCATGGAAAACAAGATTTTTGGCAATGTGTATGGCAGCCTGACTGTCGCAACATAGAGTGGCCAGTGCGGAAAGCTTGACTCCTAAATCATCAAGGAAACCCTCAAGCCAAGTGAGCTCAGACACAATAGTTGTCATTGAACGATACTCGGCCTCAGCGGATGAGCGAGCAACAACAGACTGTTTCTTGCTACGCCAAGTAATGAGATGTCCTCCAAAATAGGTGCAATATCCACTTGTGGAGCGACGATCATCCAATGAACCAGCATAATCAGCGTCACAATAAGCACTCAGAGATAAGGGAGACTAAGAGGGCTTGTATACAAGTCCATGTCCAGGAGCAGTCTTCAAGTATCGAAGAATGCGCTCAACTACCTGGAGATGAGAGATATGTGGCTCATGCATGAATTGACTAACAACCCCAACAGCAAATGATATATCAGGTCTCGTAACAGTGAGATATATCAGTTTTCCCACAAGAAGACGATAATACTCGGGATTTGGAAGGAGTAGATCAGAGTCTGACGTATGAGCACAAAGCTTGTGATTACTATCCATGGGAGTGTCGGCGGGTTTGCATCCAGAGTAGCTCACACCATGCAGCAAGTCAAGACAGTACTTCCTTTGAGATAATACCAGTCCATCATGTCGCCGAGCCACCTTGAGACCAAGAAAGTAACGAAAGCTTCCCGGGTCCTTTGTTTGAAACACAATTTCCAGATGTTGCTTGATCATATGTATCCCTGTAAGGTCATCTCCCGTAATTAAAATATCATCAACATATATCGGGAGAATCACTGTGTCTGTTGGACGATGTCGAGTGAACAATGAGAAATCGGCTGAACTCCGAGTGAACCCAGCCGCACTGACAGTCTGACTGAATTTTTCAAACCATGCCCGAGGCGACTGTTTGAGAACATAAAGTGACTTCTTCAGACAACAGACGAGAGACTCCCTCGTGGTCTCAAACCAGGGTGGTTGTTGCATATAGACGGTTTCCTGCAAATCCCCATTAACAAATGCATTTTTGACATCCAACTGGTGCAACTGTCAGTGCCGATGAACAGCGAGGGAGATTAACACACGAACAGTATTCAGTTTGGCAACTGGAGAAAAGGTCTAATCATAATCTAGTCCTTGTTGTCGAGTAAAACCACGAGCCATCAACCGAGCTTTCAAACGCTGAACCGTCCCATTTGGGCATTGTTTGAGGGCAAACACCCACTTACAACCCACACAAGTCTGTCCAGACGGAAGAGGGACAAGATCTCAAGTGTGGTTTGCTCAAAGAGCAGACATTTTCTCGTCCATAGCCGCTCGCCATCCCGGATGTTGGAGAGCCTCCTGCACAGAAGTAGGGATGGTAATAGAGGATAAAGAAAGAGCAAACTGGCAACGGTCCGGAGAGAGGCGGTGGAAGGAGACATAATTCGCCAGTGGGTGTATAGTAGAAGTAGTTGTCAGATCTTCAGGACGCAACATATCATTAGAGGAGGGCATCTCCGGTCTGGTAGTGGAGGAAGAAGGGCGACGAGTATACACACGAATGACAGGTGGTTTGTGAGGGAGAGGCGTAGCAAGAGGTGGGTTTGGTGGGAGGTGTAGGAAGGAGAGGCGGTAGGTTGGGAGGAGTGGGGACAACCGGCTGCGGAAGGAGTGGTGGAAGGAAAGAACTAATGGGGGGAGAATGATATGACTGATTTTCGAGAAAGGTAACATCAGCAAAAGTAACAACCTTATGATTTTTAGGAGAGAAGCAGACATAACCCTTCTGAGTACGTGGGTAACCTACAAACATATATTTTGTGGCACGAGGAGCGAGCTTGTTTGTGGACTGGCCAAGAGTATGAACATAGCACACACAGCCAAATACGCGGGGAGGGAGTGAAAAGGGAGGTGTGGAGGGAAGAGGAGGTTGAAGTGAACCGCAAAGTTGAGAACGGAGGAAGGCATGTGGCTAATAAGAGAACATGCAGTAGAAACCGCAAAATTCCAGTATTTCTTGGGAACATACAATTGAAACATGAGAGAGCGGGTAAGCTCAAGGAGGTGGCGATTCTTGCGTTCAACAACGTCATTTTGCTGGGGGGTATACGCACATGAGGTTTGGTGGATGATGTCAAACTCAGCACATAGGTTGGTGAACGCATGACTAGTGTACTCACGGGCATTGTCAGAACGAAGAGTTTTATTGTAATGGAAAACTGGTTGCGAGTTTCAGTTATAAAGGCACGGAAAACACCCAGCAGTTCAGAGCGATCACGAAGAAGATACAGTCATGTCACTCGAGAGTAATCATCTACAAAGGTAGCAAAATAACGATAGCCAAAAACACTGGTGATTTTGTATGGTCCCCAGATATTAGAGTGAACAAGATCAAAGGGAGCAGCACTCCGAGTGGGATGAGGCGAGAACGTTGACCGATGATGTTTTTCATAGATACAGGACTCATAATAGAATTCCCGGATGAAGACATCGGGAAGAGCTTTACGGAGTATGTTTAGAGGAGGGTGTCCTAAACGGCAATGTCACTCAGAAGAGCTAACATAGGACATAACCGTCGGAGGAGAGGGATCAAGGATGTAGAGACCATTCGAGAGATGCCCTTGTCCAATGATAGACTGCGTCTTGCGATCCTGCACAACACAAGAAGTAGTGTAGAATGTTACTGAGCAATCAAGATCGTGAGTAAGACGACTAATAGAGAGAAGGTTGAAAGAAGAGCCTGAAACATGAACAGAGCGAAGAGTGATGGCGGGAGTAATGTGAATGTCGGCGGAGCCAGAGATAGGAATTGTGTCCCCACTAGCAACAGTAATAGATTTGGGATGCACCGAGTCGAAGTAGCGAGATGGCTGATGTAAGGTAATATGGTGGGAGGCCCCGGAATCTAAGATCCAGGACTAACTATGAGCAAGACAAGAAAACACACCACCAGAGATGGATATCACAGAGCTTGAAGAATGATCGATCCTCCCTTGAAGTTGCTGGATTTGGAGGCGCAAGTCAGCAATGTATTTCGTAAGGCTCTGCGTAGATGAATGGGCAGCCATTTGCAAAGAAGATGCAGCGGCTAAGAAAACAATCTGCAGCAGCAAGGAGCAACCTGAGCGGCAGGACCAAGTACGTAACGGTCACGGTGGCAACACCAGCGACCAGAGGGCCACGACCAGAAAACGGAGGCCGCAACGATTAGAGAAGATCGCAGCGGACAAGAAAGGCAAAAGACAGTCCGCGCGGGTAGAGAGGAGAAGTCGCCCCCAACTAGAGAACAGGAGAAGTCGCACGGTCACGGTGACAACATACCAACGGCAAGGAAGCGGTCGCGACCAACATGCGGAGACCGCAACAGAAAGGAGAAGCCGCAGCGATGAGAGAAGTCGCAGCAACCAAACAGCGAAGAAATCGTACGAGAAGACCGCACGGTCACGGTGTCAATACACCAGCGACAAGCAAAGAAGCCGCGAGCAAGATGCGGAGCGGGTAGAGATATGAGGCAATCCCAGCGGTAAAAGACCAAGCCGCAGCGGCAAGTAAGAAGCCCGTGCGACAAGCACCCCGTACTAGTCGCACTATGCACCCAGAACACGCGACGATATAGAGTCGCAAGGCGAAGAGCAGTAGGCGCCAAGTCCGCGAGACAAGACAAGTCTGCGACAAGAAGAGTAGGTCGAAGCAGCAATATCAGTGGGCTGACCAAGCGACGAGAAGTCAGCAGACCGTGCGACAAGAAGTCGTGCGGGTAGAAAAGAGAAGCAGACCGCGCGGGTAGACCAAGGAAGTTGCGGACAGCAGCAGCGAGAAGAAAGGAGCTTGGCAGAGAGGCAAGAAGAGCAGGTGCAGCGGTCAAGGGACAGTCTGCAACACAAGTAAGCCGCGAGAAACTGAGAGGATGCGTGGATAATAAGAGAAGTCCGCGTGAGAAGGAAAACGAGGGACCCGCAGTGAGTGAGCGGAAGAGGGTTATAAAAAGCCTGGGGAGAGAAGAAAAGAGAGTGGTTCCACGGAAGGAGAAGAGAGAGCGGAAAGATAAGAGAAGACTGCGAGAAGGAGCGGAGAAGAAGTCGCGCGGATATGAGGAGAAGTCGCGCGGGACAAAAGAACCACGAGAAGGAGCGGACGAGAAGCCGCGCGGGTAAGATAAGAAGCCGCGCGGGAAGACACAGAAACCAACGGTTAAAAAACAACTTAGCCACAGGAGTAGGACCGTATTCCCTCTGATACCATGTAGAAAAGTACACGATCAGAGAAGGAAAAAAAGTAAAACCTTGTATATACTTTTTCCAGTATAAAAATACATGTGTGAGTACAAATATATAGGGAGAGAGAGAGATCTCTAATACATTATGTGGGACTAAACATCCTAGGTAGTTAAGAGGTTAAACGGGCGTTTACTAATGGGCCTTTACATATATCATTCAACGAGGCTAAATAGAAGAAGTATATATAGAAGAAAAAACATATAAGCTAAATAGAAGAAGAAACATATATAGAAGAACAAGAAGGAACATACATAGAAGAAGAAACTTATAGGCTAAATAGAAGAAGAAACATATATAGGCTAAATAAAAGAAGCATATTTTTCAAAAAAGTGTTTTCCCCGATTAATATAGTATAGATATAGGCTATATTGAAGAGATTATATATATATATAATAATAAGCATATCTAGCTATGTAGGCTTCTTCTCCTCGTTCTATATAGAAGATGCTTATATAGAAGTAGAAGAAACATATATAGAAGAAGAATATAAGCTTATTATTATTATTATTATTCTATAATCTTAGTTTTCTTCGATAAATAAGAACAAGCATAGATAAACGCATATAAAAGAAGTCTATATAGAATAAGCTTATTCTTATATATGCTTATTTTTGTATATGTTTCTTCTTCTATATAGTCTTCCTCTTCTTTTATATAGGCTTCTTCTTATTCTATATAGGTTATATTGAAGAAGAATATATGAAAGAAGAAGCATATATAGAAGAAAAAACATATAGGCTAAATAGAAGAAGAAGTATATAAAGAAGAAAATATATATAAGCTAAATAGAAGAAGAAACATATATAGAAGAACAAGAAGAAACATATATATAGAAGAACAAGAAGAAACATATATATAGAAGAAGAAACATATATAGAAGAACAAGAAGAAACATATATATAGAAGAAGAAACTTATAGGCTAAATGGAAGAAGAAACATATATATGCTAAATAGAAGAAGAAACATATATATGCTAAATAGAAGAAGAAACATATATATGCTAAATAGAAGAAGAAACATATATATGCTAAATAGAAGAAGAAACATATATATGCTAAATAGAAGAAGAAACATATATATGCTAAATAGAAGAAGAAACATATATATGCTAAATAGAAGAAGAAACATATATATGCTAAATAGAAGAAGAAACATATATATGCTAAATAGAAGAAGAAACATATATATGCTAAATAGAAGAAGAAACATATATATGCTAAATAGAAGAAGAAACATATATATGCTAAATAGAAGAAGAAACATATATATGCTAAATAGAAGAAGAAACATATATATGCTAAATAGAAGAAGAAACATATATATGCTAAATAGAAGAAGCTTATTTTTCTTTTTCTTTTTCTTTTATATAAGCTTCTTATTCTATATAAGTTTCTTCTACCATATAGACTTACAGAAGAAAAATAGATATATAGGTTAAGCTTATATATATAGTCTACATAACATATGTACATATATAGAAGAAGCCTATATAACCTAAATAGCTACTCCCTTCTTCTGATCATTTTTCAGAGAATAACAAAACTTCAGAATATGTTTTTTGTGGCAGTAGTGACACTACGCACTTTGGTAGTGGGACTTATACTTCTCCCTACTTTGATTATTATCATTTGTCCTATATAGGTTAACCTTATATATATAGTCTACATAACATATATAGAAGAAGCCTATATAACCTAAATAGCTACTTCCTTCTTCTAATCATTTTTCAAAGAATAACAAAACTTCAGAATATGTTTTTTTTGTGGTAGTAGTGACACTACACAATTTGGTAGTGGGACTTATACTTCTCCCTACTTTGATTCTTGTCATTTGTCCTTCCTCTGTCTTTGCTCCTGCCTCTCCCTCTGGGCTCAATATAGAGAATGTCAGCTCGTGAAAAAGAGCCCGATATCCCTTAAGACTTCCTTCTTCTTTATTTAGAATGGTACTCGTGACAATCTCATTGGTAGCAATGCCTTCGGGAGAAGAGTTGATCAAAGAAACTTTAACCATCTCCCAAGAATCTAAAAGGGACTTCAACAAACATAATGCGTTGACCTCATCCTCGAAGGTCGTCTTTATAGCAGTAAGACGATCAATGATCCCTTGGAACTCATTCATGCGATCGAAAATGGGAGAGCCATCCCTATATTTGAACACCCCCAACTTCTTCAACAAATATAGTTTGATAAGGAAAATATCCGGATTGGCCCCTTAACTTTGGGCTTAGTTTTAAATAGGTCCTTTAATTTTCATTGTTTCAAATAGATTCCTTAATTTTATACTTAATTTCAAATAAGTCAATAAGCTAACTTTGTCAACTATTTAACGACTCTAAATGCTTAGACATGATGAGTCATTAACGTGTCATTGATGAATCACTTATGTGCCAATAGAATAATTTTTATGATTATCTAATTGCGCGAGGGTGTAAACGTAAAACTTGAATATTGGCGAGACACTTTAAAAAAGAAGGGTTTTAGGTTGAGCAGGGCAAAAACGATGTATATGGAGCTTAAATTTAGCTGTGCAAGGACGGATGACTTCGTTATTAAGTTGGGTGATCAAGATATTTCCCATAGTGTGTGTTTTAAATATCTTGATTCGATAGTCAAAAAGACGGGGGTATTGATAAAGATGTGACACATAGAATTCAAACAGGTTGGTTGAAGTGGAGAGACGCGTCAGAGATCTTATGTGATTGTAAAGTACCATTAAAACTTAAGGGCAAGTTTTACCGTACTGCAATTAGACCAGCGATGCTTTATGGATCGGAGTGTTGGGCAGTGAATTGTGTACATGAGCAAAAAATGAGAGTTGCAGAGATGAGAATGCTTAGGTAGATGTGTGGACGCACGAGACTGGATAAAATTCGGAATGAATGTATCAGGGATAAGACAGGAGTAGCACCAATTGCAGAGAAGATGCGAGAAGCTCGACTATGATGGTTTGGACACATACAAAGGAGACCATTGGAGGGACCTATTAGGCGTTGTGAGAGTCTAGTCACTAGACATGTTAAACGAGGGAGGGGTGGACCAAATAAAGACTTGGAATGAAACTATAAGAAAGGACATGATGTACTTAGACATTAGTGAGATTATGACAAACGATAGGGTACAATGGTGACAAAGGATCCATATAGCCGACCCCACTATAGTACGATAAAGGCTTGAGTGTTGTTGTTGTATCTAATAAAAATTGGAAGGGGAGACTTGGCGCATCAGTTGATGTGTTGTCGTGTGATCGTAAGGTCACGGGTTCGAGTCTTGGAAGCAGCCTCTTGCAAAAATGCAAGGTAACGTTTGCGTACATTTCACCCTAGTGGTGGTACCCTTCCCCGAACCCTCATTGCGGGGGATGCTTTGTGCACTGGGCTGCCCGAGAATCTAATAAAAATAATTAGTAGAAACTCCTTGTAGAGAGAACCTTAAGGGGAACTACCCCCAAGTGATCGGTGCGAGCTTATCTCACGAGGTCATATTTCAATTTCAGTTATCTAACAAGTCACTCATTAGTTCTTATCTATGTTATTAAAGGCGCGCCTAAGGCTCCAGGCTCAGAGGTTTGCACCTATGTGTGCCTTATTTGAGCCTTTAGAATATAAAAGTTGCGCTTAAGTGGAATTTTTGTTGTAAATTTTTTTCTTCAGAAATTAAGAAAAAATGCAAGAACTCAATAATTTTTTATAAATTTAGTGTTTGTAATAGATAATTGTAAGTTGAGACTTAGATATGATAAGTGACTACATTGATTCTATTTTTTAAGAGATATAAACGATAGTAATGAATGATTAATTAGTAGACTAGATGAAAAATTTGATCGAGAAGCTGAAATGATGTTTGACACTGATTATTTAAAAAGAATGTGGTTGCGCTGTCTTCCTCAAGCGCGCGCCTACGCCTTGAGCCTTGCGCCTAGGCTCCAAGACACCTTTGTGCCTAGGCTCCAAGACACCTTTGTGCCTTGGTGCGCCTTTAATAACTAAGGTTCTTATCATGAAACGCTTAATATGATCAAATCAATCTAAAAACCCTTGGGTTCTAATCATCCAGTAAAATCACCCACATCTAATTTTAATCTGTAACTCATCGAGGTTGGTTTCAAACCTTAGGATTTGTGTGTTGGGGTATAGGTGTCTAGGGTTGAGATTTTCTAGTAGTGCTGGATTAGCTTCTCTCACTGAATGTATGGTAGCTTCGATATTAGTAAACGAGGTGTGTAACCATTCATGACTTGTCCTACATCTACCATATTGGTGGTGAGGGTCTCAATTAAATTAATTAAATTTCTGGCACATTTGTTTAGATCTACACCACTCACTAATCATCCAATATAATTCTCCAAGGAAAGAGATAATAATTTTTTATATTGAAATTTTATTCTGGTGCAAGAAACTTGGCCAACTTACAATGGAAGTGAGTTAATTGAGCACTGATACCAAATTGATGCAACCCGGAATTACAAATTCAATATTAAATACTTGCAACTAAAAATTATATTACAATGAACAAACCTGGTCATCTGAATAGTAAAATTAAATGATTAATTTAGGGCTTTAGTAAGACTACGCAAAGGATATAGTGAGCAAACAAGAAAAATTTAAAGATTCTTCCACGGGAAAAACGTGATAATTACAGTTTAAACAAATTAATGACAAACATGATTTAACGGCAAAGAGGTAACTTAGGTTTTAGATCAAAATTTAGTCAGTCTCAATTTTAAAGTAACAATAAACAAGGAAATGAGTGAGGTAATCACAAGTGTTGTGTCACATCCAATCCTTTATAGGCTCAATGGCAGTGGAGGGAACAACCAAGGTCGAATGGATGATGGAAGGTTGGAGGCTGTGGAGTAGCAAAGAAGGGGAGGCTCGGGATTACAATGGTGAGGTGGGGGAGTTTCAATCTGATGTGAGGGAAATCAGCTCAGAAGAAGTGGGGTATGGTTATGGAAGGCTAGGGTGGTCGGGGAGGATGTGGATAGTCTGGAAGGATGGGGGTGGTCAGAAAGGTAGCCAGATACGATTTGAAGGTCGTTGAAGGAGGGGATTCAGGTTTTCGGAATTATATCAGTGTTTGCACGTAACCAAGAGATCAGATCGATGGAATAACCACCAAAATCTGATGAAAATACTAAAAAAATATCTGCGGACCTCTGTCCAAATGCAAGGCTAAACTAGTGTCATCGAGCAGATGGTATTAGATTGAGAAGCCTGAGTTGGTTGAGCATCAAATAAAAAGGTGGCGAGAACTATGGGTGTGCCAAAAAACTGAAGAACTGAGAACAGGACTGAAGCCAACCTGAACCGAGCGGTTCAGATCGGTTCTCAAGGGTTACGGTTTGGTTTTGAGTCCAAAAAGTTTAGAACCGGCTATATGGTTTGGTTCTCGGGGCTTATGATCGAGAAACCAAGAATTGAACCGAGAACCGAATATTAATTACTTGGGTTCCCTTTGCCTGTTGTTCTCCCTAACCAATTCGCTAATTACAACTCGCATCTACAAGTCTTGTTCTTACTCATTTTCTTAGCTTATGCAGTAGGGGAATTTTGTTAGTCTCCAAATCAAGATAGCAATCTTGTAAAAAACCTCATTGGGATAATAATAATAATCAAAGTTTATGTTTTTATTCATTATTTTTAACTTAAATCTTATTAGGTCATCATATAATTAATTTTATTCATTTAGCTAGATTTTTTCTTTGTCGCATGAATTTCTTCTTATAATGGGTAAAACCGAGAACAGAATTGGAACTGAATTGAGCCTTTCAGTTTGAATCTGATTCTATACAATGGATGCACGGGTCGGTTTCGGTTCAAAAAAGTTGGAACCGAACCTATATAGATTGGTTCATGGTTCTGATTGCAACCGATCTGAACTGACCCGAGTTGCACCAACAACGAGAACAGAGAAAATTTCTCAATCTTGTTTTTCTTCTCTGGCCTAACAAAATGTTTTTTGGGTGGGAGAGTGAGGGGATTTGGGGGGTAAAGTGTACAAATTTAATGGGGTTAATGAGAGGGCAAATCAAGGATCAAGAGGAGATTGGCTTGACCCAGCGGTTTTCTTATAATTAAATAATTTTGAAACTGTTTAAGTATCAAAATACTTGATTTGATTTTTACTTCAAAATTATTAGCTGGTAAATAAAATATTTAATTTAAAACTCTTTCATAACTTGTCTGCTCAAATTCTCGCTACATCAAAATTTAACAAACCAATTTATTCAAAGTTTTATTGATTGATCAGGTTGATAAGCCATAGTAAAAAGTACTGTCACCTAATGTGCATGACATGCACGAAAATGAAATGTGAACAAAAACATACATGCATGAGCATAAAATGTGAACAAGAATAAAATACATAATAAAATAAACGTGCAAATATGATGTGATGCAAGACATAATAAAATAAAAGAGCAAATATGATGTGATGCAATACATAATAAAATAAATGTGCAAATATGATGTGATGCAAGTTGAATCAGAAGATCTTTGTAAATGTGCAACAAGGTTGGCTTCCTTGGGAGTTTAGATATCTTCATTCCAAAAGCATAAGATGCCATAATGGGTTGCATGCCCCTCCTATATAAGGAGTATTACTGCATAACAATTTTTTAAAAAAAGTAGAAATAGCATTGGGAAAATAAATTACATGTGCTTGCTCGTAATCGAATGATGTGGCTGCCCCCCCCCCCCACCCTTGAGTAGACTTCAGTGATTGTTCCTCCTCTTGTGTATGCGTACTCATATTAATAACTAGTGCATGAAGAACAAACTTATCCTCAAGGACAAACTATGGAAACTGAGCCCTGAGTTCGCTCGCCAAAATCAACTTGGCATCTTCCTATGGCAGGTTACTACAAGCGACGAGTACTTGTTGTATCTCCTGAACTCGAATGATTATTCTGTGCGATGCAAGAACTGCAGAAGGTTCGTATGTAAGAACGGAGTCAATGAGGAAGTTTGGTGGAAGGAGCGCCTCCAAGAGTTGTCTCCAACTACCTTCTTAAATTGTAAGACGTGGAATATTAAGCGAAAAATGATATGAGGTGGTAGTTGGAGACAATAAACAAACAAGATGATGTATTCCACAATGATAAAAAGGACAAAATACAGGGCGAGTAATTTGGGATATATATGATTTGTCGTCGAAACATGGAGATGGCACAATTTCACAAAGATGAAGTCGTTCAGAATGAAGGTGAAGTTGTGTCTGTGTTTGCTGACCTGCCAAGTCATTCAATCTTGGTGACTAATGAGGTGCATCTATAACAATCGGAGAGACTCGTCGCAGTCCTGAAGCTTTGCAGTAAGAGCCTCCATTCAATCTTGAGCCCTAATGAGGTACATCTATAACTGTCAGAGAGACTCGTCGCAGTCCTGAAGCTTTGCGGCAAAGGCTTCCACTCGACACTAGCCTGGCGTGTGGTAGGGTATTTGCGGAGGTGGGTGGCAGTAGAGAAGTTGGAAAGGGAAATATCATGCGGCCAACTGAAAGGTGGTGTTGTATAGAAGAAGTCCTTCCGATGAAATTCATTGTGACCACTAGCATGGTTACATAGTCACAAAGTAATGCAAATAGGTTTCCACACAGTGCTTCAACGCATCGATATGGTCGTCGATCCGGGGATAGTAGATTGTGCTAAAATAAAGTTAGGTCTCATGAAATTTGAACTAACTCCTCCTAAAATGAGCTCACAAACATCGGGTCCTAAAGTGAGGGAACCCATATAGACATGTTATCTCCCAGAGAGACTAAATCAATGACACTAATTGAATGAAGGTGCTTATCTGGAATAAAATGTTAATACTTCGACAAGCAATCCACCAAACCCCTGAGGGTGTGTCAACCTGGCGATGAAATCCATGGAAATATCTTTCCACGTTTTCTGGAGAATGGGGAGTGGTAGGAGAGGTATTGTTGGTGATATGGTTTGTTGCTTTGCATTCTAGTAAATGAGTCATTTCACAATAAACTGTTGAATTGTCTGCATCTTCTCGCCGTAAAGGGAGCCGATTAAGCACCGATGGGATGGAAGGCCAGCAGTGACCCCTGATCACAATGTAGTGAACTCAAGAATTCAAAGAATCGATGGGGACATGTCATCTACCACCAAGTAATTGCCATAGTGTAGGCAATCCCATATGAGACGAAGTGGCGACTGGGAGTTGAGTCACTCTGAAGGTTCTATACGATAGTTGCAAAGAGAATATATACGATAGTTGCAAAGAGAATATCCTGACGTACTTTTGCAGAAACGGAATCCGTGTCCAACCATCGTGGGTGTGAGAATGTCGGTAATGAGCTAATTTTTTTGTGTGATAAAGCATCTACATTTGTGTTAGATGTGTCCATATTGTACTCTATTAAGAAAATTGTCCCCAAAAAATTTAGATATCCACATTTGTTGTGCTGAGGTGGAAGATCTTTTGATGTAAGAGGTGATGCAGGGTGCGATGGTCCAAACAATGAAATGTCGCCTAGGAGATATGGGCAACAATGTAGTGCGACTAGCACCAGGGCACATAACTCATTATCATAAGTTGGTGTAGATGACTTGTAGTTTGTCAAGGCCTCATTAAAGTAGACGATGGGATAATCTTCCTGCAAGAGAGCACTCCAACTTCGATACCCGATGTGTTGTACTCCATGACATAGGGGGGAGAATCGAGTGCCTATTGGAGTGCTTTGAAGGCCTCTTGAGCCACCATTACCTATACGAAATGGGAGAGACGTCTTCTTCAAAAGATGAATAAGAAAATAGGATTCCATAGGCAAGCCCGAGGAAGGAGATGATGTGGCCCAAATACTTGATCTATGTACAGCCAAAAAAGACACTTATTTTGGTTAACATGCAGACTATGGTGGACAAGTTGTAATATTGTTGTCAGGTTGTTTAAATGAGTTGCCGCGAATCAATTAGACTAGGAGGTAGCCAAATAAGACCGGAATGAACTTCAAAAATAGGATGGAAGATGTCATTCATTATAATTTGGACGATCGTCGATGCATTAGTCAACCCAAAGGACATGACTAAGAACTCACAGTGATTTTCATGGGTTCGAAAGTCCTTCAAATTATCTTTTCGGTGAACTTTCATCTCATGGTAGCCTGATTGCAGGTCGAGCTTGGAATAGAAGGTTGGGCTCTATAGATCATCAAGGAGTTCCTAAATAGTAGGAATGTGGTACTTGTTTTGTATTGTATCTCATGATTGTCCATGCAGAAATGCCTTTCCAGCTGCTACGATTGTTTTTCGGTGAAGAAGATTGGACTATAGAAGGGACTAGAAAAACAATCGTTGCGGTCATGGAGTAGCTCCCTTTTTAGCACGGGCCATAAGAAATATGGAATGGTCTGTCCCGTCCAACGCATCAAAGAATATGGATTCTTCTATGTAAATGGTCATCAATAGAGTGAACTACATTAAAAAAATAATCTACCTAGTCGATCCACCCAAGAGGATAAGTGTCATCAAACACAAATCTCTCAATGCAGCATACGTTGGTGGGATAGACGTCGAAAATGGGTTTGAAAAACGCCCCATGAAATCGATGTGACTAACGTTGAAGGGTGGTGGTGGCCGAGGGAAGCTTAAAAAGGAGAATCATGAGATCCTCGATACAGGCCCCCAACAGATCAAGACAACTGGTCTAGTTAGAGTTTGAGGCAGATGCATCCTCATCGATTCGTGGACCGGGTCATTGGTGACACCCATCACCGGGGAAAAAATATCAAGATCGATGTTGGTCGGGAAGAGTTCACCCAAAGATACAAGTAGCAACGTTATTGGACACTAGAGGGTAACCTGTGAGTGTGCATTGTGTGGGAGGGGTGGTCAAGAAGACTAAATTGGTAGGTGAGGCTGCCTCATCATGCGTTCGATCAATTGACGAGAAGAACGAGAAGGGCGCGGGCTTCCAAGCTCCGGGCTGCAGGGTCGTCTTCCGTGGGAGTTCTTTAAAAATTGAATTAGTGTGAGAAAATAAAAATACATATGCGACCTGATCCTAATCAGACTTACAATGATTGCTCCACCTAGGTATGTGTATTTGTATCATGAGGTCCCGATAATTAACCATAAAAAGAACAAGTACTAAGAGATAATTTAGTAGTTCGAGGACATGGGATGTTGTTTATCAAAACTAAATGTTGCTTTGAGCTCAACATTTTGTTAACTAATGGTACGGAAACCTATCAGTGCTATATTGAAAATTAGAAGGATCGAATCCAAAGACAAATTAAAAATAAAGCTTGTGGAAATTCATGAACAGGATGCTACAAAATACTGGACAAAGTAGAATATGAAAATCTCAAATAGAATAAAAACATAAACAGGAGCATATTCATCTAGCAATGATTATATTGGCAAAAAACATGAATAGAAGGATGAAACTATAAGAGCAATCCAAAGAGCAGAATAAGACAGCACATACACTTACAAAAATCACCAAGCATGATCAAGTAAACATACCATTTTATCATATAAATATTAGCAAAGACCATCAAATAACATTTTAGTTGTGACCTCCTCACATTCAAAACCATAAATAACTATTTCACAATTGGAACAAGAAACCCACACTAATAGTGCTAAGAACAACCGGACATGTATTGCCTCAAAGAGAATTTGAATTATCAAATATTCCCCTCTGCACCAGATGAACATTAAAATGACTAATGAACAGACCAATACTGCTACAACTATAACTTAGAAAACTACAAAGATTTCCAACTTATTCATAAAGAAAGCAATCAAGACGAGGCAGCTACCTGCTGATTAATGGCAGGTTCAGAAGCAGTATTGGGTATAATCTCTTGGAAAGAAGCGGTTTCAAGAATGGCGCTCCTCTTCCCACCGAGCAGCAATTCTATCTCTTCTCCCCGTCCTGCAATTTGAAAAGTCTCTAGTACGAAGGACTGGAGCTCATTGTTGGTACGAATACCGCCTTTTACCATCTCTTCCAAGAGAGAACGTGCACGGTTCAAGTCCCCTTCTTTGCATAATCCAGTGACCAAGATCTCATAACTTAATGCATTTCTCTTTATCTCCCTCTCCACCATCTTACCAAAAATATCCATAGCCTGACCCAAACGCCCAACCCTCACCAATCCATCAAATGCTTTATTGTATAATTCCAGGAGAGCCTTTGGGGCACCCTCACCGCTACCCATCACCTTGTCAAAATATGTCATGGCATCCTCAACACGGTTATCCTCAAAGCATGCATCTATCAAGAATCCGTAGGAAGTAGTATCGGGGTTTATGGACTTGCTCTGCATTTCTTCAAACAGCTTCTCTGCGTCCAAAAGCATTCCATTCTTGCATAACTTCCCAATAATGTTATTATAGCATCCAACATCCATGGCCAGGGGCTTTAACCCCGTCTTATGGAAAACTTCAATGGCCTCATCAAACTTTCCTTCATGGAAGCAACGATTTACCATTATATTGTAGGTTTCTGTGTTCAAGGCCATGAAATTTGGGGGCTTGTGCTCATCCAGCATGTGCTGGAAGAGTTTGTTGGCCTCGGCTATCTTGTCGTGTTTGAGTAGAGTGTCCAAGAGAACATTGCAGGTTACAGGGGTCATCTTAAACTGCCTATCAATGAGGGACTGGTAGGAATCCATGGCCTCCTTGTCCATGCCTTGCTTCCAGTACGCTTCCATCAGGGTCGCGTGCACGACCCCGTCGTAAACGAGGCAACGTTCCCGGAGTTCATCCAAGAGCTCGAGGGCTTTGTCCATGTTGCCAAGGTTGATAAAGCCATACATGAGGTTGTTGTAGACGAGCGAGTCGGCGCCATGGCCACGGCTGAGCATTTCGCGGAGGAGATCAATGGCCTCGGTGATTCGGCCAGCGTCAATCAGACCCTTGGTGAGGTGGCGATAGGTGACAGGTGAAGGGGAGAAAGGGGCATTGGCGAGGATATGGCGGTAAACTTCGAGGGCGGTGTCAACACGGCCGGCGTCGCAATGGGTATTGATTAGGACGTTGTAAGAGACAATATTGGGCACAATGTTCTGCTGAACGTAAAAGAAGTGGAAAAGGGCGACGGCATCGTCAAGCCGGCGGGCACGGTGCATTGAGGCCATGATGGCGTTGCAGGTGAATACTGTGGGTCTGATTGAAGAGAAGACGGAATGGCGAGCATGGGAGGAAGCGGCTTCGAGCTCTCCGGAGCGGATGAGGGTCTGCACGCGGTTGTGAAGGGAAAGGCGAGGGCCGACGAGGGCAGAGGTGGAGTCCGGCAAGCGGGGGGCGTTGGGATCGCGTGGGGGACGAGGGGTATTGGGGTCTCGGCGGAGGGCATGGAGGGGTGGTTCTATACGCAGCCGGCGCTTACGCCGACGGCGCTCGGCGGCAGCTTCTTCTGCCGAGGAGAAGGCGAATGATCGAGACAATGTGTTGGAGAATAAGCGGCAAGATTCGAAGCATCCGGCGACGGAGCCGGAAGTGCCACCGGCAGCGGAGCGGATGGATCTCAGAAGGGTCCGGCGATAGAATGACATGATTAGGGTTTGGGATTTTAGAGCAGGGTTTGGGAGCTAGGAAAGGAAGCGGAGGAGCCGGTCTTTTGTTTTGACGAAAGGTCGTCAAACGAATGAAATGATTT
Source organism: Platanthera guangdongensis (assembly GCA_039583875.1). Lineage (NCBI taxonomy): Eukaryota > Viridiplantae > Streptophyta > Magnoliopsida > Asparagales > Orchidaceae > Platanthera > Platanthera guangdongensis. The sequence continues at coordinate 64,946,812 of CM077151.1, forward strand.
ATGCAGTCTAACCATTTCATCGGTGAAAATACCTAAATCCTAAATCCTAAGACTCTGTTTGCACTCATCGAAGTGCTCGCGTGCGATCTCCACCTCATATTTGCTTTTTTTTTTGTTTTCCCTTTCTCTGAATGTCGTCCATTGATAGCTCCACGCGGCAGTGAGACCTCGCACCCGGAGGGAGATTTCGGAACGGAGCCCTGTGGGAATAATCTCTCCTCAATTGGAGTCAGACAAGGGTGCAGCTCTGCGGAAGTTCTTTCGTCGGTGTTCCGAAGCAACCGAAAGTGCTCGCGCGTGACCTCGCGCGACCTTGATCTCGCCTTTGTCTTTTTTGTTTTTTCTCTCTCGCTAAATCTTGTCCATTGATAGCTCCACGCGGCAACACGACCTCGCACCCAATCGGTGATTTCGAAACGGAGCCCGGTCGGAATAATCGCCCGTAGCTATGTGCTCGTGCACAAGTACGGGTGTACATATATGGCCCCTTTCACATCCCCGGTCTTGTAAACACCGGCAACTAGAAGCTTTTATTAACCCCTGCTCGAGGCTGAGGCACGGAACAGCGATTACCTACTGTCTTCGCCCCCTATCCCACCGCAAGTTCTGTTTTCTATTGAAGAATCTAAGAATTCTTCGTTGATACTACATGCTCTTTTTTCATTCTGAACCGAACCAAACTGAACCGTTATAGCGCTAGTCATTAGACATGTCAACGATATTTTCGAGTAAGGTTATTGATGGGATCTATATAATTTAAAGGAAAATTGGGCTGCGATTAGCCAATATTCCATAATCCTCACTAACCTAGTGAGAGGTTATAAGAGTAATCACAGCACGCGTGACCAGCGCGCCCTGATCTGTGGAACACGATCCCACAACGTGCACAACCAATCGCTCGCGTCCGGCGTAAACGGTCGGCACCCCCCAACAATCGACTCCCTCCTGGGTCGACGCGCTCGCGGTCGGTCATGGTTGTGCCTCCCGGCCGGTCGTGGTTGCACCTCATGACTGCAAGGCACCGCCGCCGACCTCTCCGACCGACGGGCGTGGCCGGCCGCAGCCACATCTCGCGGCCACGAGTCCGCGATCGGGGTCGCGCCCGATGTAACGCCCCTGCATTTTTGATGTTTATTTAAAATCCCTTTAGTGACAGATTTTGACGTCAGGGCGTTACGTTGACTCGTCGTTGATGGGTACCGTTGCTGGAGCGTGACTTTTGCTCATTTGGTATCCAAGGTTTTGGCGTAGAATATTAGCTTGGCTAATTTCTAGTGCGGTTTTGAGATTTCCCTTACGAGTCGGGTTTGTTTTGGAACTCGGTGAAGTCTTTTTGGGATATTTGGTGTTTTGGGTTTTAGGAGAGTTTTTACCTGAGTTTGGTTTGTCGAATCTTAAATTCGACTTCGTCGTTGGATTCGTAGCATCGATATTTAATTTCGGTGCGAATTTCATAAAAATCTGAGTGGAATTCGAGTTTTTGTGTTATTTGAATGTTTTATTATTATTAATTATATGATATTAGATAATTCACTATCTTAATATGATATTATAATATGATATTATACTATATCATGTGTATATTTTATTATATTTGTCTAAAAGATAATATATTATATGTATATAATATTATAATATATTATATATGATATTATAAAGATTTTAGACCGATTACTATTCATTATCTTCTTCCCCAAGCTATCGGACAGAGAGTGCGGAAGAAAGAGGGCGGCGGGTTTCGCTTGACTTTCGGCCACTATTTGTAGGAGCTCTGGTGCACGAAATCGTCGTCGGAGAGTAGATCCGGAAAGCTCTCGCCGAGATCTACGCGTTGGTGGTATGTAATTTTGTTTTGCTTGGAATTTTGGCGTTAGGATTTTTTACATTAACTCTCGTTTGCCCTATAAAGTTTCAGAAATTGTTGCTAAGGAGTTCTTGCGGCCGATCCTTGAAGCGGAGCGTTTGTGAGGCCGGATTTTTGAAGATCTTGAGGCAAGTGGTGATTTGTACGCATTGGTCCTTTTTTGAATTCATTATCTGCATAGACTGTATAGTACTTAGTACAATAGTAAACTAGCCTTTCTCTTCTTGTTGTGGTCAGGAAGAAGTCTTTTTCTTGTGTTGAGCTCCTGCCTTGTCAACCCCTCCCTTTCTCTTAAGTTATGGAACTTAGTTTTGGTTTAGATTTATAAAAAAAATTATTATAAGTATATAATCCTTTGTTAGGGAAGACAGAATTTCTGTCAGGTTTCTGCATAAAGCGTTGAGTGAAGCCATGAGGATAAGTCAAAAGCACTGATTGTGCTGAGTGTACTCAACGCGGCATTGAGTGTACAGCCCTTGACGTTGAGTGGTCTGTGAGGCTAAGTCGAAAGCGTTGAGTGTGTTGAGTGTACTCAACGCGGCGTTGAGTGTACAGCCCTTGACGTTGAGTGGTCTGTGAGGCTAAGTCAAAAGCGTTGAGTGCATTGAGTGTACTCAACGCGACATTGAGTGAAGACAATATCGTTGAGTTAACTGTTAGGCGTTGAGTGTACTCAATGCGGCGTTGAGTGAAGGCAATATCGTTGAGTGCACTCAACGCGGCGTTGAGTGTTGTGCCTTGGCGTTTAGTGTATTGACTGAGTCAGGCTTGGCGTTGAGTGAATGTGCTCTGGCGTCGAGTGGGCTCAGAGCTTTTGTTTAAGCGTCGTGTGGACTCAACACAGCGCCGGGTGAAGGTAATTCTCTAAGTAAAACTGTTTGGAGTTGAGTGCGCTGAATGCACTCAATGAGGCATTGAGTCTAGGCCAGGAGTCGAGTTGACTCGACGCTTTTCCGCAGACTTGGTATTTTGTGGCCGAATTGTAAGTAATTCTTTGAGTTTGGCCTTAGGCCAATTTCTTGGATTTATTCCTCCATTTATTATTGAGAAACCCAGTATTTTGGTTTTAGTTTGTCTATGATCGACATGGTTGTCGGTGTTTGGGTTGTATGACATGGTTGTCAGTGTTTTTGGTTGTATGATTATGGCTGGGTTGGACAGTGGATAAAGGACCACCAACTTGATGCATTTTGGTGAATTATTGTCTGGTGGGTTTGCCCGGTGTGGGTATGTGACTGCTGGTGTTTTGGGTAGGTTCCCACCACCGCAGGTGCCGGTTTTCTCCCGGTTTTGGGTGTGTCAGGGTATAAGACCACTTTTTTTGGGCCCTTGTGAAGTTTTTGTTGTCGGTGTGTTGGGTAGGTTCCCACCACCGCAGGTGCCGGATGACCGGTATTTTCTTTTGTTCACCAAGTTATGGGCTAATTAATTCCTCACTTACAGTTATTTATTTACATGTTCCATAAAGCATAGATCTTTATAGCACTTGGTGTAAATTCCTTACTGTTGAGCTCGTAAGTTAGTCTTTTCTCGCGATTCTTGAATTAGGGTTGGTAACTCTTTATTCCTTTTGATTTATTGCTAATCCTTTGATCTTTGATCTCTACTTGTATTTCCTTTCTTGCTGAGGTGTTCTTTTTTTTTGAATGTCTCAGGTTTGGAGAAGTAGCCATTTGAGCGGCTAGGGTTGGTTTTTGGCTACAACTGTCGTTTCCTCACCGACTGTGAGGTAGTTGTTGTTGTTTTCTTTTAGTGCAGACATACATATTATTTAGTGGGTTCGTGTCAGGTTGTTGACGCCAACTGGATTTTTGTATAATGTTAAGTACTTGCTAGCTGCTAAGTCTTTTTCTGTACGATTTGTTGTATTTCTTTGCTCTCTGGGAAGGTTTTATGCTAGGTTGCATGTTAGATATTTTAAATTATAAAAGTTTTACTTCTATCACCATCATACATGTCATATTTCAAAACTAACATCATTATGTTTGGTGAACGTAAAATCTATTTTCATACTTATACTAAATCTAGAGTCGTGCATATCATGAGTTATCCTATATGGATATTTTTGCTTATGTAGGATGTCAATTAATGTAAACAAGGTATTTTCCGCAGCATAAACCTATATTTTCCGTCGTGGACTAGTTGATCCACCGAGCCAAGGGATACGGCTAATCAATTAAACTTAACCTGGATTTTCTTCATAATAACTTATGAATTTCATATAAAATGTAGAGTTGGATTCTTTCTTGAGCGTCCGCAGGTATCCTCTGTACGGCATGACATCACGATGCATGTTTTCTCTTACTCTAATATACATTTAAATTCGGATAAAATGTGGATTGTGACAATTAGTATCAGAGGACTAGGTTGTTTGATAATTGGTCGAACAACCATCTCGAGTTAGCTTTAGTTGTCTTGTTTCAATGCATACACACACTGATGTGTCATCAGTACGTCTTGGATGAAACATGAACACTACACTCATAAGTATGACAAAAAGTATACAAGACATATTATGTAGTATGAGATGCATAATATGTGTTTGTATATGGATCCTCATAAGAGGCAACATGTGACGATTATGTAGTATGAGATACATAACAATCATCACATGAATTCACATTAGATTTTTATTTTCGTTATATGTGATATTATATAGTATGTGATGCATAATATTTCATGTGTACGTCTCTCATAACATGCACTAAGGCCTTTAGTAGATTGCATAACACAACATGCATGACATAACATTGCATTAGCATGTAACACCCCCTATCCGTCGCATAACATATAACAGTAGGTCCGGCCGGGACCCGACGCCATATACCACAGACAGACCGGGTGGTTACTCAATGGAAACCATCCAACCAATACCCAACGTCCTACACAGAGTCATTCTAGCGGAAGTAGATTAAAGTTACAAGTTAAAGAACCCAACCAAACATGAATGTCCCCTACTCAAAAACCCAATAGGAATGAAGTACAATACACAAGTGCGATGACCTTAAGGCCTTACATTTGTTTACTCAAATAACATGTTTTCCAAACCTCGACACGCAGGCCGGTCACACATGAATAAAGCTAGTAAACACTCAATTTAGGCCTTCGAGGGCCGGCTCAGCAACTTGGGCTTTGGCCCGCTATTTAGCACTCGGCTCCGCAGCACCTGCAAGCAACAATCCACCACACGGTGGCAAACAAAGGCAACGGTAAGCTATGCTGACCAAATTATAACGATCTCGCCCCCAAATCGTGGAGGCGATGCTCATTCCCTGCACTTTGTTAGCATAATCCAACGATATAGTGTAACAACACAACAACATAGGCGTAGGCACTCACGACCACACACCACGTGCACTCAGGGCACATTCTCGGTGAACCGGTCAATGTCACGTCAATTTAAGTCATAGACACCCCGGTCTCACCACCGCCAGTTTGACGGCCAATCCTATGAGCATTTAGGTCCTTCCAGACGATGTCACGTTAATTTAAGCCATATACAACTCGAGACCTCATATCTATGCCAACGGCAAGTCCCACGTATCTTTAGGTCGCTTGTACCGAACGGCATAGACCGAGCACGGTTCCGCTTAACCCATTGCTCACACCGCAACGTCAATTTAAGACATATGCGCGGGTTAGCTCCCCGAGTCCCAAATCGTTTACACACATCACATAACCCAGTTATGTTAAAGTTGGCTCCCAGGCCACCATGTTGGCAGAATCACGCAACTGCCCAGTTTTCCAGGTGCACCTTGGAGTTAATCCCCAAGGCTCCCTGTTGCAATCTACCACGTAGAAAACCCGAAAAAACAAACATCCGCACGAAGTCTTCTCGGCCACTTATGCAATGCAACATCACCGATCCAGACCAACTTTTTCGGGTAGGCTTCACACATCATGCTTATATCCGTTCTCGATTATGGACTCTACATGTACACACGGGGACTATTCATGTCCACCCGAAGGAACGCCTCAACTCACCGCAAACTCGCGAGAGCGGGCTTCCTATGCAAAGGAAAAGAGAGCTTCACATGCTCAAATAGAGAATCGTTACCCTAGTGTTTTTCCTTAGTGTCATGGAAATGTATGCGGATGGAAAGCACCGCAATCTCCTTGCCTCCGTAGATCCGAAGTCGGCTCGCGATTTGGAGCTCCGAAACTCCGCCGGCAACCGGATTTAGCTTCCTTTCTTCTTCCTTGCTCTCCCTTCTCTCTAGACTTTAGAAAGAGACTTAAGTGAAAGAAGTGAGGGATTTGAAACCTTATTCCGTGTATATCCCAATAGGAACAACCCCCAGCCATCAGATCCTAAAATAAGGAAACTAACGGCCACGATCCGTAGCCGAAATGCAAAACTTGGGCCGAACACGGCCTGCGACACGCCCGTGTCGAAGGCCGTGTCCCCCATTCGCCGTCGAAATCGACGTGTCTCGAAAAACATACGGGCACCCGACACGCCCGTGTTTGACCTGACATGCCCGTGCCAGAAAGTACACGCCCGTGTTCTCGGGCATGTTCCTCCATCAACACAGGACCAACACCAACCTGAGACTCACACATATCTTGGACACGCCCGTGTCCTATTTGACATGCCCGTGTTATACCCGAACACGCCTGGGCTCCAGGCCGTGTTCAGAGTCTCGACACTTCGTCGAGCACAGATCATCGACCCCCCGACACGGACTTGAACACGCCCGTATCCTAGGTCGTGTTCCGTGTCTCCATATTTCGTCGAGCAGAAATGTCGACTTCCCTGGCAGATCGTCGACACGAGCTCGACACGCCCTGAGACACGCCCATGTCTCAGGCCGTGTTCGCTACTCGACGATCGTAGACTCCAGAATTCATCGACCTCTCGGCCAAATCGTCAAACCAAACATGACACGCCCTGGGACACGCCCGTGTCCCAGGTCGTGTGCCCCCTGCCAAATTCCAAACTTGGCTCAAAACGCCTCCCGTCGTTCCTTCAATCTTTGGGGCGTTACTACTCTCTCCCTCTTAAAAGAATTTCGTCCTCAAAATTACATAAAGGAAAGAAACATAAAACTTAAACGGTACCTGAGTAAAACAACTTCGGGTACTCCTCACGCATGGTCTGCTCTCGCTCCCAAGAGAGCTCTTCCTGACCGCAATAATCCCAACGGACCTTGACCATCCTGATCTCTTTATTGCGTAGCCGCTTGACTACTGAGTCCTCAATACGAACGGGCTTGACCTTCGTCGTCAACTCATTCTCGACCGGCACTTGATCCACCATGATCACAAGCAAAGGCTCTTGCACTGCCTTCCGTAGTACCGATATATGGAATACATCATGTAGACCACTAAGCTCCACTGATAGCTTCAAACGATAAGCTGCTTCACTAATCCGCTCCAGAACCTCAAACGGTCCAAGGTACCTCGAGCTTAGCTTCTTTAAGCGCCGCACCCGCGAGACACCCTTGAACGGCTTGATCTTCAAGTACACCCAGTTGCAAACAGCGAACTCCACGTTCCTGTGCTTGACATTATAGTACTTAGCCTGGCGGTCTTGAGCGATTAGCAACCTTTCCCGAATCGTTCGAACCAATGAAGTAGCATCTTCCACCTCTTGTCGCTTGTACAACTTTGACTCACCCGTTTCCAACCAAGACAATGACGTGCGACATCTTCTACCATAAAGGGCCTCGAAGGGCGCCATTTGTATGCTCGCCTGGTAGCTATTGTTGTACGTAAACTCCACCAAGTATAAGTGGTCCTCCCACTGCTTTCCAAAATCCAGGACGCACGTGTGAAGCATGTCTTCCATTGTCTTATTGACCCTCTTGGTCTGCCCATCCGTCTGCGGATGAAAGACTGTGCTAAAACTCAGCTTTGTTCCCAACATCTGCTGTACCAGCCTCCATTCATTGGACGTGAACCACCCATCTCGGTCACTCATGATACTGCGGGGCACACCGTGAAGCCGTACTTTGTTGTCCACATATAACTTTGCTAATTTCTCAACCGGATCATCCTTCCTATGCGAAATGAAATGCGACACCTTCGTTAGACGATCTACGACCACCCAAATGGCGTTGTTCCCCTTTTGTGACCTCGACAGCCTGTGCACAAAGTCCATAGTAATGTCGTCAAACTTCCACTCCGGAATAGGCAATGACTTCAATAATCTTCCCGGCTTTTGGCATTCTGTCTTCACCAAGGCGCATGTCTGACACTTCGCCACGTACAGTGCCACATCCTTCTTCAGTCCTGGCCACCAGAACAATTTCTTCACATCACGGTACATCTTCGTGCTCCCCGGGTGAATCGTGTACTTGGTATGATGCGCCTCGTACAACAATTCCGCCTACAAAGTGCCCACATTTGGGACGTACAGACGACCATCTTTCCAAAGCAATCCATCCACAATCTCATATTGGGAATTTGACCCATCCAGATCCTCAACCATGAGCTGCTTCATGCTGCTACCCACATCCAAAGCCTGTCGAATCCGATCAGCCAGGTCATACTGAACTTCCGTCCAGTTTAATAGCGCTTCAGCACTCGACTACTTGTCTACACAAGATATCTCTAACGCCTCCAACTCCCGAACCAACCGCTCGTCATGGACCGACAGCCAATTAGCTTTAGCTGGGGCCCGACGGCTCAACGAGTCTGCAACCGCATTGCCTTTACCAGGCACGTAGTGGATTTTGAATATATAGTCCCACAAGAACTCCATCTATCTACGCTGCCGCATGTTCAGATCTTTCTGATCCAATAAATATTCCATACAAGTAGTGCCTCCACAGCTTCAAGGACAAAAATCACGGTCGCTAACTCCAAGTCATGGACCGATAATTCCTCTCGTGCACTTTCAGCTGTCTCGAGACATACGCTATAACGCTTCCGTGTTGTAGTAACACACAACCCAAGCCACTGCCCGAACCATCGCTATAGATTTCAAAGCCTTCGGTCCCACTTGGCAAACTCAGCACCCGCGCCGTGGTCAACCGACACTTCAACTCCTCAAAAGCTCGTGCACACTCCAGTGTCCAAACGAACTTCTACTCCTTCCTCGTCAAAGTAGTGAGAGGTAACGCTATCCGCGAGAAGTTCTCCACGAAGCGGCTGTAATAGCCGGCAAGCCCCAGAAAACTCCGGACTTCCGCTACCGTAGCAAGCACAGGCCACTCTCGTATCGCAACAATCTTCGCCGGATCCACCACAATCCCCTCTCCACTCACTATATGACCGAGGAACGCCATTGAGGACAACCAAAACTCGCATTTCAAGATCTTGGCGTACAATTGATTCCTCCTCAGCGTCTCCAATACCAAGTGAAGATGCCTGAAGTGATCTTCCTCACTCTGTGAGTACACCAAAATGTCGTCGATGAAGACGATCACAAAATAGTCTAAGTACTCCCTGAAAGTCATGTTCATCAAATTCATGAACACTGACGGCGCATTCATCAGCCCAAACCTCATGACCGTAAACTCGTAATGTCCGTATCTCATACTGAACATTGTCTTAGGGATATCACTCTCCCTTATCCTCAGTTGATAGTAACCGGACTTGAGATCCAACTTCGAGTATACCGTCGACCCGACTAACTGATGAAATAGATCATCAATTCTCGGGATCGGGTACTTGTTCTTTTCCGTTAGCTTGTTCAACTCCCGATAATCAATACAGAGTCTCAAGCTCCCGTCCTTTTTCTTAACAAAGAGGACCGGTGCGCTCCAAGGCGACGAACTTGGACGCACATACCCTTGCTCCAACAACTCTTGCAGTTGAACCTTCAGCTCCGCCATTTCCTTAGGCGCTAGCCGATACGGAGAGCGTGACACAGGTTTAGCACCTGGCACTAGCTCAATCGTGAAATCAATCTCCCGTTTAGGTGGGGCTCCAGGAAGATCGACGGGGAACACATCAGGGTACTCAGCTACCACTGAAATACAATACAACGCAGGCTTCGACTTTGCAACCTCCACTAGCGTAAAGAACAGCTCTGCTCCAGCACGAACCGCCTTCACCACCTGAAGAGCAGACATCAAAGTCTTGCTTGACCCTTTCAAGCCCGTAAAGGTCGTCTCATGACCTATTCCCAACTTGACTTCCTTGCGACCGCAATCAATATAAGCTTGCTGCTCCGAGAGCCAGTCCATGCCAAATATTACGTAGAACTCCACCAATGGTAGTAGCGACGCTAGCAAATGGAACTCCTGACTCCCAATAAGAATCTGAACGCCACAGATTCTCTCCGCGCGCATCGAACACCCATTGGGCAACAACACATACAGTTTGTCCTTCGCCATCGAAGAAGGTACTTTGATGCGCGATATGAACCCTTCGAACAAAAAGGAGTGTGAAGCTCCCGTATCAAAGAGTGCTCTCGCCGGATACTCGCAAATCAAAACAAATCATAAACAAGCAGTGATAAGGTAACACACACATAACGGGTATAAAATAATTTGACTTGTTATAAATTTAAACCATACCTATCACCACATCCGCTTGTTTAATGGCCTCATGTTGGCCAAGATTATAAACTCTCAGTTGAGCCGGAGTATAATGGGACGCGGTTGACTCCACCGCCTTGCCCTTTTCTTCATAAGTTGCTCCTGGCTTCCTTTCGGACTTGGGATGTCCGCTCCAGCAGTCACGGGCAAAGTGCCCCGGCTTTCCACAAGTGAAACATGCATCCGAGGTCCGAACCGTAGTCGCCCCAGAAGTACCAGAAGAGGGGGCTGGACCCGAGGTCCTAGCCTTCTTATATAACTTACAATAACCAGACTTTGAAGTTGTCTGCACTTTAAACTTCGTCTTCATATTACCAGAGCTTTTCTTTGCTTGCACATTCTTCAAGTATTTCTCCAAAGACCGGGCCCTGTTGACCAGGGTCAAGAAGCCATGCGTCATAGGCCCCGAAAGCAGTAGCCTCAAGTCATCTCTCAGCCCTTCGTAGAAACGGTTCTGTTGGGTCCGGCGTTCCTTCACTTGACTCGTGGCGCTTTGCTACTTATTTAAGAAATTAAGTAGTGCCCTCTCCAACAGTCCGGGATTTTGGTATAGTTGGGTATGCGCTTGATCCTTCAATTGGTATCAGAGGAGGTCACGGGTTCAAGACCAGGGGGCGCTATTAAATCCTGATTTTTCCCTTCTACCTGTGTGGGTCCGGCGGGTCAGGCAACCGTGGACATGTGGTAACCCCACCTCTGAGCCAGGTGGGCCATGTGGTAACTCCACCTCTGAGCCGACGGGTTGTGCTGGATGCCGAGGGGGATTGTTGGGTCCGGTGTTCCTTCACTTGACCCATGGCGCTTTGCTACTTATTTAAGAAATTAAGTAGCGCCCTCTCCAACAGTCCGGGCTTTTGGTACAGTTGGGTATGCGCTTGATCCTTCAGGTTCGTCTTGCGCTCCTCATCCGCGAATGTGGAGCTAGCATACCGACCCAAATGAGTAAACTCGTGGAGATACTCACCCACGCTACTCTCTCCTTGCACCAACCTCTGGAACTCATTCTCCAAAGCTATCCTCTGAGTCGAAGGAAGGTACCTTGCCAAGAACAGTCCTGAAAACTCTTCCATCGGGATGTCCGTAAGTTGCCTTCCTCTCAAGTGATGCAGCTCTAAACCTTCCCACCACAGCCTAGCTTCTCCGTCTAACAGGAATGTGGCTATAGTGGCCATCTGCCACTCCTCCGTTTCAGTAGCTGTTAGGACTATCTTCACTTGGGAGAGCCAGTCTTCAGCTTGAGATGGGGTTCCCAACCCTGAGAACACAGGAGGATTAAAGCTCATAATGTGCTTGAGCTGTCTTTCAGTTGCTCGTCTCGGCACCAAAGGCTCCACTACTACCTGCTCCACTCTTCTCGGCTCAACCTCTGGAAGAGGTACCTGCTCCATCGCAGGAGCGGGCTGCTGCATTTGTCTTGCAGGGTGCGCATTGATCATGGTAAACACTGCTTCGACCACCAATCGTATGGTTATAGCCGATGGAGGTGTTGCAGGAGCATCATTTGGTGCACTACTAGCCTCAGAAACTCAGCATTCTGACGGCCCAGCACCGCTTCTGGTCACCTATAGTTGTACAAAACACCATTAAGCGATCATACAAAATTGCAAAAAGCAATTATAGGAACACGTAGGTTCCTCAAACACGTGTATTTTCATTCCTAAGTGGACATTCATCGGTTCTTTTGATGTTATAACGATGACGCATACACATGTGCTCACCACCCCTTAAAAAGAATTCGTCCACGAATTCATTTTAAGCCCGACCAAAACTAGGAGTTTGATACCAAATTGTAACACCCCCTATCCGTCGCATAGCATATAACAGTAGGTCCGGCGGGGCCCGATGTCATATACCACAGACAGACCGAGTGGTTACTCAATGGAAACCATCCAACCAATACCCAACGTCCTACACAGAGTCATTCTAGCGGAAGTAGATTAAAGTTACAAGTTAAAGAACCCAACCAAACAAGAATGTCCACTACTCAAAAACCCAATAGGAATGAAGTATAATACACAAGTACGATGGCCTTAAGGCCTTACATTTGTTTACTCAAATAACATGTTTTCCAAACCTTGACACGCAGGCTGGTCACACATGAATAAAGCTAGTAAACACTCAATTTAGGCCTTCGAGGGCCGGCTCAGCAACTTGGGCAACCAGGAGAGGGCGAACCCATCAAGAGAAATCAGGTTAGGCGAGACGACCTCGCTCCGCGGCAAGCCGACCTCCCCGTGCTGATGCCAGCTCTCCAAGATGAGGCCCAGGGCAAGGAAAGCCGCGTGCCAAGGCGAGCGCAGGCGAGCCGAGCCCACCTTCTTCATGGGCTTGCCTCGATAGAGAAGGTCCAGCGCGCCCTTTCTATTGCTCGCGGCCTATCCTGGTCTGCTCATAGCCATCACAAACAGTGAAATTTCGCTATCCGCAGACCAATCAGGGGTGCCAATAACAAAAACCAAAAGGCGGAGGCCGCTATTTGCAGAACATAAAGGCGATTTTGCCCCGGGTTTGGGGTTTGTCTATAAATAGACCTTCAAAGCACCTTAGAGAGGCAGACCTAGCCTCCCAGAGCTCCTGAATTTCAGAGAGTTCTTGCTCCGTGCCATCCAAGGTGTCGAGCTCAACTTTTGTCTTGGAGGGGGGGGGGGGGGGGGAGACGCGACACGCGCTTCCGGGTGAGCGGTGGGACTTCCACGCTACAACTCACCGGGTCTGCAACACCTATTTAGCACTCGGCTCCGCAGCACCTGCAAGCAACAATCCACCGCACAGTGGCAAACAAAGGAAACAGTCAGCTATGCTGACCAAATTATAACGATCCCGCCCCCAACTCGGGGCGGCGATGCTCCTTCCCTGCACTTTGTTAGCATAATCCAATGATATAGTGTAACAACACAACAACACAGGCGTAGGCACTCACAGCCACACACCCCGTGCACTCAGGGCACATTCTCGGTGAACCGGTCAATGTCACGTCAATTTAAGCCATAGACACCCCGATCTCACCACCGCCACTTTGACGGCCAATCCTATGAGCATTTAGGTCCTTCCGGCCGTTGTCACGTCAATTTAAGCCATAGACAACCCGAGACCTCCTATCTATGCCAACGACAAGTCCCACGTATCTTTAGGTCGCTTGTACCGAATAACATAGACTGAGCACGGTTCCGCTTAACCCGTTGCTCACACCGCAACGTCAATTTAAGCCATATGCACGGGTTAGCTCCCCGAGTCCCAAATAATTTACACACATCACATAACCCAGTTATGTTCAAGTTGGCTCCCAGGCCACCATGTTGGCAGAATCACGCATCTGCCCAATTTTCCGGGTGCACCTTGGAGTTAATCCCCAAGGCTCCCTGCTGCAATCTACCGCGTAGAAAACCGCAAAATACAAACATCCGCACGGAGTCTTCTCCGGCCACTTATGCAATGCAACATCACCGATCCAGACCAACTTGTCCGAGTAGGCTTCACACATCATGCCTATATCCATTCTCGATTACAGACTCTACATGTACACACGGGGACTATTCATGTCCACCCGAAGGACCGCCTCAACTCACCGCAAACTCGCGAGAGCGGGCTTCCTATGCAAAGGAAAAGAGATCTTCACATGCTCAAGTAGAGAATCGTTACACTAGCGTTTTTCCTTGGCGCCATGGAAATGTATGCAGATGGAAAGCACCGCAATCTCCTTGCCTCCGTAGATCCGAAGTCGGTTCGCGATTTGGAGCTCCGAAACTCCGCCGGCAACCGGATTTAGCTTCCTTTCTTCTTCCTTACTCTCCCTTCTCTCTAGACTTTAGAAAGAGACTTAAGTGAAAGAAGTGAGGGATTTGAAATCCTATTCCCGGGTATATCCCAGTAGGAACAACCCCCAGCCGTCAGATCCCATAATAAGGAAACGAACGACCACGATCCGTAGCCGAAATGCAAAACCTGGGCCGAACATGGCCTGCGACACGCCCGTGTCCAGGGCCGTGTCCCCCATTTGCCATCGAAATCGTCGCGTCTCGAAAAATACACGGGCACCCAAAACGCTCGTGTTCAACTTGACACGCCCGTGTCAGACAATACACGCCCATGTTCCCGGGAGTGTTCCTCCATCAACACAGGACCAACACCAACCCGAGACTCACACGGGTCTTGGACACGCCTGTGTCCTATTTGACACACCCGTGTCATACCCGAACACGTCTGGGCTCCAGGCCGTGTTCACAGTCTCGACACTTCGTCGAGCACAGATCGTCAACCACCCGGCACGGCCTTGAACACGCCCGTATCCTAGGCCGTGTTCTGTGTCTCCAAATTTTGTCGAGCGGAAATGTCCACTTCCCTGGCAGATCATCGACACGAGCTCGACATGCCCTGAGACACGCCCGTGTCTCAGGCCATGTTCGGTGCTCGACGATCATCGACTCCAGAATTCGTCGACCTCTCGGCCAAATCGTCGACCCAAACACGACGCGCCCTGGGACACGCCCGTGTCCCAGGCCGTGTGCCCCCTACCAAATTCCAAACTTGGCTCAAAACACCTCCCATCGTTCCTTCGAGTTTCGGGGCGTTACAGCACACGTGCCAAGCTAAAGATCTACATGATGATATATGTACACACATGGTTTTGAGTCAAACAGGAAAAAGAAGTCATGCATTCATGGTCTATGCATATGGGTCTGTGGGATGATGGTATATCATCCTAAGTTCAAGCATGACATCATTAATAAAATCCCAGATCAAGTTAGCAGCTTGAGCAAGTATTTGCACATGTTTTGTCTGAACTAATTTGTGTAGTTCTAGCAGTAAGCTAGGTTTTGATTAGTTGTTTGTTGTGTTATTAGAATGCCGCTGAAGCATCCTACGACAAGGTCAACTCCCCAGTCTGAGGGCGAGTCGTCTAGGGCGCATAATGAGACCGTGATAGAAGGACTACGATAGAGTAATGAGGCTCTGTCTAGGCAAATGGTGGAGATACAATCTCAGATCCAAGCCTTGTTGTCTAGTGTCAGGACAACTGCTTAGAGTGCAGGACCCTGCTGTGGGTCAAGCTATTCTGGTTCCTCCTGCTCCTATGGTGCCTCCAGTTTTGTTGTCACCAGAGATGAACTTTATCTTACATTTTCAGCGACTGAGACCCCCTACCTATGATGGTAGAGCTGGTTTCATGGCCTTGGATGTCTGGATTATAGATTTCGAGGAGATGTTCTCGTATTCAGGGATTTCTGCTGACCAGAGAGTGATGATCGCTGCCTACTAGCTGAATGGTCTGGCAAAGAGCCGGTGGTTAAGAGAAAAGGAGAACCTGAAGGACAGATGTTCATGGAAAGCCTTCAAGGAGTTATTGCTGAGGAAGTTTCTGTCGTTGGACGAGCAAGACCACTTGATGAATAATTTTCTGCATTTGAAGCAAATGCAACTCATAGTGAGTGAGTATGAAGTGAAGTTCAGTAAATTGAGCTGGTTTGCCCCAAATCCGGTGTCCTCAGAATCTAATAGAGTTAAGCATTTTTGGGTGGTCTTCAGGATGACATCCAGCAGCTGACCAATGCTTATGGGTCTGGAAGTTATGCTGAAGTTGTAGAAGCCTACTTAAAGGTCGAAGCAATCGACAATGTGAAGAATCGAGGCCAGCAGATGAGGAAATATAAGAGGAAGTCTGATGAGGGTAAGAACTATAAGGAATCTGGTTCTGTTTCAAGGAAGAGAAGCAAGGAAGTGTGCAGTTTCTGTGGCCGGTCAGGCCATCCGTTTGAGAAATGTTTTAAGAGATTGTTAGATCCTTTTTTGAGTAACCTCCCTCTGATACCACTTGAAATACTTTAATTCAAGGATAACTAAATAACCTAGGGGGGTGAATAGGTTATTGGTCTCTTTTCTGATTTCTTAAATAGTTCTTCTCAGTGGACCTCAGGTCCTTATTATCAGTTTTTGATTCAATATACTTCAGCTGTCTTCCAGTGAGTAATGCAGTCCAGCCCTCTGAAGATCTCTCCAAGGCCATTGTGCCCTTCTCAAGCTGTGACACCAGTGTTATCCATTCATTTGTAAATTCAGTTTATGCTGCTGCAAATATTGCTGTTTCTGTTTGTTCTGATGTTTCAGTTTCTGAGGATATGCAGACAGAGGCACTTGATTTTGAGACTACTGTTATTGCTGATGTTATTACTGCTGTTATTGCTGATGCTGAAACTACTGAAGGTAGTGTTTCTGAAACAGTTTTCTCTGAATCTATTGCTGCCCCAGTTGCTGCTATTACTACTGCTGCTATATCTTCTGAGAGTATTGCCCCTGGAACTTTTGTTTCTGCCGTTACTACTGCTACTGCTACAACTGCTGTCACCACTGTTTCATCTGCTCCAACCCAACAACAAAAATATTATCTGAAAAGGATTGATGCTTTATATGATGAGCAAAGCTCTGAAAGTGATGAATATAGGACTGATTCTGATGATTCCTCAGCCACTATAGCCAGGAAAATAAAGGCAAGGAGCAAGGCTATGAAAAGAGTTCCCCCAGCCAAAGTCAAAGATACAAATGACATACCTTATTACATTCTTCATGACTGCCCCATTACTGAACATTGGATGCAATATTCCAAGAATCAATTGAAAGCCATGAAGAAGAAGAGGAAATATGAGAAAGGATCTTCTCAGTTCCATCATCCTCCTCCACCTCCTCCTCCTGATGCAGGTGCAGGTGGTAGCTCTGCTGTTCATCCTTCTGCTAGAAGTCAAACCCCCTATCAGCCTCATGGAAGATCTCAATATAGGGGAAGCCAGTCCAGAGGTTCTCAATCTAGGAGAGGAAATTATAGAGGAAACCAAAGGGAATTCCAAGTTTACTCCAAAGGCTATTCTAGACAGCATCCATACTCAAGGGTAGGACAAGCTTCATCTGACACAACTTCAGGCCCTTTTCCCTACAAGCTGAAAGAAGTAGTCTCATCCAGAGCTCCTCAAGATAACCCTTCCAACAGATATGAGCCTCCAGTGCCCTTTGAGGATCTAGAGAATAATCCTACTGCATGGACTGCTAGGATGAAAGAATTAGCTGCCCTGGATCAGATTAAGAAAGCCAGAGAGCAAGGCAAGGACACCTCCAGCATCACTACCTTGTTAGAACAAAGAAAGAAGGAACTTGAAAGATATGCTTCCAGCAAATTTTTTGATTCTGAAAGATACATGGAGCTGCACCCTGAAGTTGTGGTACCAAGGCCTAAACAACAAACTTCTTTAGGTGCAACTGATGACAGAAGATCCAAAAAGGAAGCTCTTAACCCCAATAGAGAAATTAAACTTATAAAGAGCAAGGCGAAGGAATAATTCTGTAAGGAGACAATTATTCTAATTTCTGATTTCTGTCTGAGATATTATATCTGTGATTCTGCAATGTTGTTGTGTTGTTTTGTATGATGTTTTTAATTTCTCCAATTTCTGTAAATAGTAATCCTAACCCAAATATGGGGAGATTGTTGGAACACCCTATTACTAATTTGGGTCAGGATCACTATGTCTTTAGGAAACCTATTTTTGACCTCATTGTATAGATCTAAAGGTCAATTAGAATTGAGTCTAAGGGTTAGTAGTTAGGTTTGGAAGCTGCCCTCAAGACCAAGGTTTTTCAGTTTGGAGACTAAGTCATTTCGTCGAGCTCAGTATGACGAATCGTCGAACTCCAATCGACAATCGTTGAGCTCACTTCGACGGATCGTCGAACTCCATTCGACGATTGCTGAGCTCAACTTCTATAAATCGTCGAACTCCATTTGACGATCTTCGAGCTCAGTTCGACGATCTTGACTCCAGTATTGATTCTTTATCTCTGAGCTCAGTTCGACGATAGTTGAGCTCAGATCGACGATCTCTGTTGCTGTCTAAGTCCAAATCGCTGAGCTCAGTTCGACGATAGTGGAGCTCAGTTCGACGTTTTTCTGAAGAGTTAAATGACTTTCAAGATTCAAATTCAGAACAGTTAAGGAGTTATTCTCCGCAATTAATTCAGAAGATCTTGTAGCCATTTTCATTTATTCTGGACCAAGTTTCAAGGGATTATCAAGGAATGTTTCATTGGACTTTTCCCCAGAAGACAATTGCAATTGAGGATGTAATTAATGACAGGCTAACGACTATTCTTGACAGAGGATCATTTTCTATTCAGAACAAATGAATAAAAGACAAGATTTTTGAATCTCTAAAAAAGGACAAGAAGAGAGTGCACAACAAGAAGAAGAACAAAAAGATTCTCTGCTACAACTCTTCTCTGGAACATCTTTCTCAACAACAATCACTCAAGAGAAAAAGAAAGAGCTGTAGACATTCTCTGTCTCAAAGAATTCACAAGAACACCATCACTATAAGAGATCAACCATCTGAAATCTTCAGATCTCTTTTGATTCAAGTGTTCAAGGCCATCATCATTCAAGACTCCAGACACCTCACATTTCAGCTGTTGCTGAAATCATCATTTGCTGGAGATCAACTTTCTGAAGGCCTATCACCCTACTACAAAGCTTCATTTCCTGAACAACTACAGATCTCAGGGGGAGCTTTGACAACATCAATATCCACATAGTCTTCTTAGCTGCTTTGAGAAAGAGAAGACTTCAATCACTCTCTCATCCCCACCTTTGTAAAGGGTTTTTCAAACTCCCTTCAAAAGTTTGTGTGTGGTTTTTGAGCACCTTATCAAAAGCTCATTGGTGGCAAGACATCTGATCAAAAAATCTGGTTTGGTTTTTGAGCACTTTATCAAAAGCTCATTGGTGCCCAGGACACCTGATCAACTCATCCTGCAGTGGATTCCTACCTAGGGTGGTAGAAGAGTGGATGTACCCAAATTTAGGGGAACCACTATAGCTCCTTGTGTCTTTTGGTTGCTTGTCTTTATTTTTGTTTCTGGCTGTGATCTGTGATTAGTTTCTTTTATAGATTGTGATTAGATAGCTGCTGTGTTTAGATTTAATATTTTCTTCCCTGTTCACTCAGATTACAACAACTATTGTAAAAAGTTTTTAAGCACCATACTCTATTCACCCCCTCTAGAGTATATCAGATCTAGCTTGCACTTTCAATTGGTATCAAAGCGAGGTTGGTTAAATATACCATCTCTCAGTGGTTGCACAGGCTAACACCTGAACCCAAAGATCCCTAGTTAAATCTGCTTGTTTTGATTTTGTTATTAGATTATTTCTTCACAAATCATGGCCCAAAACAAAGATTATGCTAGCACCAGACCTCCAGTGTGCAATCTATCTAAGTTTGCACTTTGGAAAGCAAGGATTAGACTATACATGAATTCTATTGACGATGACATTTTTAATTCTGTTTTAACAGTTTGTCCAAGACCTCCAGAGAACACAAGCACAAATGATGTTCCACCTCCATCGGGAACAGATGCTGATATCAAGAAGTGGAAGGTAGCAGATGCAAAGGCTATGAACATCTTAGTCCAGACTATGTCTGATGATATTTTCCAAAAGGTGGCTGAATGTAATTCAACAAAGGAAATCTGGGATAAGCTCTCTGAAATAGTCTCAGGATCAGCTGATGAAAGAAAAGACAGGAGATCTCACCTCATATCCCAATATGAGAATTTCAAGAAAGGAGAAGCTAAGTCAGTAGCTGAAATGTATAACAGACTCAGTCTAATAGTCAATGAACTCAAGACTTTGGATAAAGAGATCTCATTGACTGAACTAAATGATAAAATTCTAATGTGCTTCCCAAGCACTTGGGACTCAAGGATCTGGCCAATCAAGGATGCCAGAAGTCTGAATGAGATCACCACAGAAGCTCTCTTGGGCAAGCTCAAATCTTATGAGCTGCTTATTAAGAACAGAGAAGAAGAACAGAAGGCTGCCTCACCAGCCACAAGAAAAGAAAAGACAATAGCTTTTAAAGCCACTGAAGATCAGCCTGAAGACAAAGTCACAGGCAATGATGAGCTACTTAGTCTATTGGCCAAAAGATTTTACAAGATGGCCAGGAAGGACTTTAGGAAGAGATCATACAAAGAGCATGACAAGCCAAGGTATGATAGATCAAATAATAAAGAAATTATTTGCTTTAGGTGCAGGAAACCAGGGCACATTGTACCTGACTGTCCAGAGAACAAAAACAAGGACAAAAAGGATAAAAAAGACAAGAAGAGAGTGCACAACAAGAAGAAGAACAAAAAGATTCTCTGCTACAACTCTTCTCTGGAACAACATCTTTCTCAACAACAATCACTCAAGAGAAAAAGAAAGAGCTGTAGAAATTCTCTGTCTCAAAGAATTCACAAGAACACCATCACTATAAGAGATCAACCATCTGAAATCTTCAGATCTCTTTTGATTCAAGTGTTCAAGGCCATCATCATTCAAGACTCCAAACACCTCACATTTCAGCTGTTGCTGAAATCATCATTTGCTGGAGATCAACTTTCTGAAGGCCTATCACCCTATTGCAAAGCTTCATTTCCTGAACAACTACAGATCTCAGGGGGAGCTTTGACAACATCAATATCCACATAATCTTCTCAACTGCTTTGAGAAAGAGAAGACTTCCATCACTCTCTCATCCCCACCTTTGTAAAGGGTTTTTCAAACTCCCTTCAAAAGTTTGTGTGTGGTTTTTGAGCACCTTATCAAAAGCTCATTGGTGGCAAGACACCTGATCAAAAAATCTGGTTTGGTTTTTGAGCACCTTATCAAAAGCTCATTGGTGCCCAGGACACCTGATCAACTTATCCTGCAGTGGATTCCTACCTAGGGTGGTAGAAGAGTGGATGTACCCAAGTTTAAGGGAACCACTATAGCTCCTTGTGTCTTTTGGTTGCTTGTCTTTATTTTTGTTTCTGGCTGTGATCTGTGATTAGTTTCTTTTGTAGATTGTGATTAGATAGCTGCTGTGTTTAGATTTAATATTTGCTTCCCTGTTCACTCAGATTACAACAACTGTTGTAAAAAGTTTTTAAGCACCATACTCTATTCACCCCCCTCTAGAGTATATCAGATCTAGTTTGCACTTTCAGAAATGTTTTAAGAGATTGTTAGATCCTTTTTTGAGTAACCTCCCTCTGATACCACTTGAAATGCTTTAATTCAAGGATAGCTAAATAACCTAGGGGGGTGAATAGGTTATTGGTCTCTTTTTTGATTTCTTAAATAGTTCTTCTTTAAGAGCTTTGGCTTTAGGTTATTTTATGCTTTCAAGAAGTACACAACCTGCATAAAGAAAAATAACACAGAAAAGCATAGTGATTTATAGTGGTTCCCTAATTGGGTACAACCACTTCCCCTCTCGCCTATTCAACTATCTTGTTGTACTAGGAACTTCTCCAAAACTTTCTCCAAAGAGCTTACACCTCAAATCCCGCAGGATCACACAGGTCACACAGACCTACCACTTAGGCACTAAGCCAAACCACAGGTTACAAAGACCTTTCACTCGGCACAAAGCCAATCCACAGGTCGCAAAGGCCTTTCACTTGACACTAAGCCAAACCACGGGTCACAAAGATTTTTCACTCGGCACAAAGCCAAACCACAGGTCACAAAGACCTTTCACTTGGCACTAAGCCAAACCACAGGTCACAAAGACTTTTCACTCGGCACAAAGCCAAACCATAGGTCACAAAGACCTTTCACTTGGCACTAAGCCAAACCACAGGTCACAAAGACCTTTCACTTGGCACTAAGCCAAACCACGGGTCACAAAGATCTTTCACTCAGATCCACACTCGGATCCTATAGGATGAAGGTGAGTTGGTGGATATTCTTGATACAGGAGATGTTTCTCTATGTCATGCTTCTTGACTAAGGTAATCTCAGCCAAACAATGACAACAGGAATTTATTTCCTGAGTCTACCTTCACTGGACTAAGAAGTACTTAGTCCTAATTACTTTCACAGTAGTAAGTAATTACTTGAGCTGGGAGCGACTTGCAGAGCAATGTTCTACCGCTATCTGAACTGGGACTGAAGCTCAGTCCTAACTACCACTTTACAACACCAGGGATTTTTCCTGCTGGTTAGTGAAGTTACTGTAGCTAATTACTGCTACCTGAGCTGAGACAATCTCAAATCTAATTTTACAGATAAAGATAGCTCTGTCTTTTCTTCCTTTCCTGGGTTGAGGTAATTCAATCATGACTTTGACTCCTAAGGAAAATCCCCCTGAGTTTTCTTTTAGATCTCCGCTTCTTCAAGATTCTTTTCTTCACAGCTTTCAGATTAAAATCTTCAGGATGCTTGTACAGCTGGAACTGTGAAGAACTGGCAGCAAGGGTTGGCCCTTGGCTGCTTCCTCTTTCCTTAGAGAAATATTCGAGACTCGTTTGCTGGTGCAGATTAAGATCATACCAGCTATCTTGCTATTGACTATATTGATATCAACAACTAACTTGCTCTTCGTCAAGATGAATTGAGCTTCCTGTTCTTTAGCTCCACAATAATGGCTGAGAAGAAAAATTGCCTGATTGCTTTTTCCCGAAGACTGTCTTCCTCAGTACGCCTTTTTACTTTTACTGATTTTGACCCAACGACTCTTGAGCAGTGGGCCCATCACCAGGATTGATGGCCGAGATTTAGCCATTCAGCACATGCTTTCCATTAATTCTTGATTCAACGGGTGTTTGCTATGTGTGGGCCCCAACACTTAATGATGAAAATATATCTTGGAAAATGCAGAGGATGATAACAGCAGGCCGCCAGCGTCTCTGGCACCATTTTTGCAATATTTGAATTTTGGTTGACTTTTTTACTTTGCTGACGTCAGCATGACTCATCATCTTTGGACTTAGATAAAATTCAATCATTAGAAGCAAAGGCGTTGAGTGAGTAGGCATCACTCAACATCATAACACTTAGACAAGATTCTGTCTGTCTAGGTATTGAGCACGACGAATGCTGAGATCCGTTCGACGAATGGCAACCTGAGTTCGATGAATGCGTAAATTCAGTTCGACGAATTTTAGACTTAGTTCTCCGAAAGCTAAACTCAGTTCGACGAAAGAGTAAATTCAGTTCAATGAATTTTAGACTTAGTTCGACTAAAGCTAAACTCAGTGAAAGAGTAAACTCAGTTCGACGAAAGCTAAACTCAGTTCGACGAAAGCTAAACTCAGTTCGACGAAAGAGTAAATTTAGTTCAACGAATTTTAGACTTAGTTTGATGAAAACTAAACTTAGTTCGACGAAAGAGTAATTTCAGTTCGACGAAAGCCAAGCTGTCCACGTAGTTGGGCTTATCCAAATTTTCCGCGTTAAGGCATTGAGAGCATTGAGAGCGTTGAGTGAGCTTGCCTCACTCAACGCTATTTGTCTTAGCAAATATTTTTGCGCTTTGGCATTGAGAGAGTAAGCTCCACTCAATGCCAAACTACTTAACAGAACTTTTCTGTTATCTGTTGTTGAGTGAGTAAGCTACATTCAACGTCTGTGGACTTGTTGAAAATTTTGCCCAACTTTTCTGTGGAGCTGATAGACACAGCAACACTCAATGCTAAAAGCTGTATGGCTTTGAGTGAGTAGACCACATTCAACGTCTGTGGACTTAGAAACATTTTCAGCTAATTTCTCTAGGCTTAGACTGACTCAGCCTGACTCGCAGCCTTTTTACTGTATGGCGTTGAGTGAGTAGATGACACTCAATGCTTTTGTACTTAGCTAATTCTCTGGCTATCTAATAGTTAGGCTGAGATAGACTCAACGCTATTTGTTATATGGTGTTGAGTGAGCTGTCCTCACTCAACGCGTGTGGACTTGGTCAAATTTCTAGCTAGACAAAAATGAATCCATACCTCTGGCGTTGAGTGAGCTTTCTCCACTCAACGCACGTGGACTTAGCTGCAATGTCAACTGCTCCTTGACTTAAGTCGTTGAGTGAGCTTACCTCACTCAATACTAGTGGACTTAGACAAATTTCTGCCTCTCCAACATCTTCTCTTGGTGTCCACCTTTCTAGCTTATGACCACCTATCACATCACTTAGACAATCTGTCTAGACTTGTTCCATGGAACATCCTGCACAAGATGAGCTTAAACAACATCAAATGCAACTATGCTCTTAGTATTGATGGTGATGGCTCTTCAAATCCACTCTAGGGAACATGTGAGCAATGGACCCAACAATGTTGTCTGATGAAGTTTTTTATGATTTTGACATAATATATTTTATGGATACAAATCATAGGGAGACTTCTTGTGCCTTCCAGATAACATGAATGTGAAGTGGCTGCGTAACCGCTTCATTCGTGGTGGGTAGTGGGTTATTTTTGTAATGTTCTGTGCTCGTTGTTATGGTCATTATTATTAGAACATTTTCTAAATTTGTTATGTTTGTTCTGTTGTTTGGAAACTACTAAAATGTCATCTTTTTTATGATTATTCTGGAAAGTTTGATCTGTTGTTCTTTTGCGTTGTTTTCATGTTTATTTTTGTGGTAATAATTATTACTAATGCATGTGTGCAACAGAATATGTCTAGCGATGATTTTAAAAATTCTATAGAAGAGTAGGAGATTACTAGATGAAATTATATGATCGCTCATCATCAAAATGCGGTAGCAATAATATCTTTGGTATCTAAATATTCCTCTATGTTACACCTTCCAGTACCACGTATGACTTCAAAACAAACAAGTGATAAATGGGTTGGAGAGGTACTTTGAGGACCACGTGTGAGATTTCATGACTTTTTCATGATAAGTCAAGAAATATTTATGGATTTATTGCATTCTTTGGAGGAGAAGTGCGGATTTCATGGAACAAGAAGGGCTGCATCCAAAGAAATCCTACCATTGACGATATACATATTATCACATAATGAATCAATGAGAAAATAATTGATCGATTTCATCATTCAACGGAGACAACTACCGAATTTTTTTCTTGAGGTATTCGTCCTTTGCTACAGTTAGCAAAATAAGTGATTCAGTAATCAAATAGGTCTTTCAGTAGCACTCCGCTAGAGATTGTGTATGACAGACGTTACATGCCATTTTTTAAAGATTGTATTGGAGCAATAGATGAGACACATGTCGACGTGTGCATACCAGTTAAAAGTCAAGTACCATATATTGGGAGACGTGGCAGTCCAACTCAAAATGTCATGACTGCTTGTGATTTCAACATGCGCTTCACTTTCGTTATGGCTGGTTGGGAGAGATCAGCGCACGATTGCCGCATTTTCAATTTTGCCATAAGTGATCCCCGTTATAACTTCCCGCATCCACCTCTAAGTAACTATTTAAAATTTTGTTTGTTTATTTATTACTATACAACTAAATTGTTGTTAAATAGTTTTTAATAATTTCCAGGAAAAATATTACTTTGTGGATTCTGATTATCCTCTACAAAGAGGATACTTGAAACCGTATCAAGATACACGATATCATCTACCAGACTTTGCTCATGATGGTCGTCGAGCAGAAAGACGTCGAGAGATGTTCAATCATGCACACTCATCGCTTAGAAGTGTGATAGAACGATCATTCGAGATTTGGAAGAAAAAGTGGGTCATACTGCGGGACATGTCAAGCTATCTCTTTGACAAACAAGTAGCTATTGCTTCAGCGAAAATAAACAAAGAGATATGCAGTTTTTGTGGCAGGCCAAACCATCCATTAGAGAGATGTTATCAGAGGTTAGGAGCCCGGAAGAAAGAACAGGTGCATGCGATTCAGGGTGCTCCTAAAAGAGATTTGGTTTGTTCTCCATATAAGCGGAGGGGGCACGACGCTGCCCATTGTTGGCATATGGACAAGACCTGCTTCTAGTGTGGGCAGAAGGGACATGTTAGTCGAAGTGCCCGCAGGCTCAGCCCCCATTGCAACCAGTTCCAGTCCAGGCCTTGCCGCCGCCAAGCTATTGGACAAGGGGAAGAGCAAGCTGAACGCGGTGTTTTTGGAGGAAGCTCAAATATCTTCGCAAGTTATTTCAGGTTAGACCCTAACCCATTCCTTGCTTTCAGTTTGTAGCTATAATTCGACGTTCATTTCCTTAGTTGCGCATACAATTTTATATAGGAAAGTTTGAGGTAAAGAACCGCTGGGCGTGTGTTCTATTCGATTCTATTGGCGACGCGTTTCATGTCAAGTTTCCCTCTGGTGATCCAGTATTGTCGGACCAAGGTATTTAGAGTTATACGATTCTATTAGGTGACTTTCTAGCGATTGCGGATTTGAAGATGATAGACTTGGAAGATTTTGATGTGATTTTGGGCATAGATTGATTGTCTAAGTATGATGCGGTTATCTAGTGCAAGGTCAAGAGCTTAGACTTCAAGATGGACAACGGTCAACCCAGGAGCGTTTATGGTTTTCCGCACCAAGTTTCTCGGATTATCTCTGCGGTACGTGCTCAAAAGTTGGTAAATTCCGGATGTTTTGCTTGTTTGGTTTCGGTATTGGCGACCGATTGTAGTTTGCCTATTTGTGATTATTTTTACTTGTTCTCTGAGAATGTTTTATGCTAGGTTGTATGTTAGCTATTTTAACTTATAAAAGAATTACTACTAGTATCATATACAAAACTAAAGTACTATTTTCTAGCTAACGTAAAGACTATTTCTGTACTTATAGTAAATCTAAAGTCCTGCATAACATGAATAGTCCTTTGGGGATGTTTATACTCATGTAGGATGTTAAATCAACTTAATCAATGTATTTTTCCGCAGCGTATAAGTATATTTTTTTTACTAGTGGACTAGTTGATCCACTAAGCCGAGGGATACGACAAACTGCGTAACTTAAAACAAAATTTTCCTTAAATAACTCATAAATCTTTAAAAGGGTGTTTAGTTGTGGTCTCGCCTGAGCGTCGATAGTCATCCCCTGCTGATGTGGTATCATGACACGTGTTTTCTCCTTACTCTGATATATCTTTTAATGCAGAGAAAATACGGGTTGTGACAATTGTGCTTGCCACAATGACTTTACATAATTTTATTCGTCGGCATCCTTC
>CM077151.1:64976608-65142478 GCA_039583875.1 Platanthera guangdongensis
AGCGATTGAAGGTATTCTTTTTTAAAGTCATTAATTTTGTCAAAAAATTTTTTTTCTAATTCAAGTTTACTAAAATGTATAATTTTTCAGTTTGTCCCGGCCGCTAAGAAATTTCGGTATTCAGGCATCCATCCAGAGTTAGAGGAGAAACTCACCCTGATGTTCAGTGCTATTGTCGCGGCAGGACATCATTCATGTACCCCCAACACCATCAATGGTCCACCAGAGTCTTTTGATGAAAGAGTGATGTCAGATGGTGAACATGTAGACATTGAGGTCAACAAGGGTCCTGCAACTCATGACGGTATATCAGAAGTTTCCAAAAAAAGGAAATGGAAAAACAAACCTGTTAGCTCTGTATTACAAGATTTGACGGAGTCTTCTAAGACCATCAACAGATTCATCCAAGAGCCACCACCAAAAGCTTCTTCTGAGTTTAGTATTCAACAAGCATTAGACAAATTAGTCATGTACCCGGAAGTGGTAGCGGATGAAGACTTCAATGATTTTGCCATCACATATTTTATGGATCAAAGTCATAGAGAGACTTTTCTGTGCCTTCCAGATTCCCAGAACGTCAAGTGGTTGCGTAACCGTTTCCTTCGGGGGGGGGGGGGGGGTTAATAGGGAGCCTATGATATTATCTTAGCTGTTCTGTTTTTGGATTTTGTTATCCGTGGACTCATGGTTTTGTTTATCTTTACTGTTTGTTATCCGTGGATTCATGTTGTCTGTGGACTCATGTTATCTTATCTGTTATGTGTTGTTTATATCTTTTGTGGATGTGGATATCATTATGCTAGTATTCATGGTTGTGTTTACCTCTTTTTTGCATTATCTGTATTTATTCTTCATGTATATTAACAGGAAATGTCTACCGATGATTCTGAATATTCGACGGAAGAGCAGGAGACTACGAGAAGAAATTATGCTATTGCAAGTCATCAAAATGTGGTATCGGCAGTATGTTTGGTATCAGAATATACTGGTCTGTTAACCGGTTCAGTTCCTCGAATGACATCAAAACAAACTGGCGACAAATGGGTTGGTGAGCTTCTTCGTGCGCCTTGAGTTCGATTTCATGACTCTTTTATGATGAGTCAAGAAATTTTTATGGATTTATTACTGTCTCAAGAGGAGAAATGTGGTTTCCAAGGATCTCGCAGAACTGCATCAAGGGAAATCTTAGCATTGACGGTATACATATTGTCACATAATGAATCAATGAGAAAAACGTGCGAGTGATTTCAGCATTCAACAGAGACAATTAGCAGATTTTTTTCTCGTGGTCTTCACGCATTGATGCAGTTATCGAAGGAAGTGATACAACCATCAGATAGAAATTTCAGTGGAACACCACCAGAGATTCTATATGACAGACTTTACATGCCTTTTTTTAGAAATTGCATAGGAGCGATAGATGAGACACATGTTCACGCGTGTGTGCCAGTTGGAAGTCAAGTACCGTACATTGGGAGTCATGGAAGTCCAACTCAAAATGTCATGGCAGCTTGTGATTTTAATATGTGCTTTACTTTTGTTATGGCTGGTTGGGAAGGATCAACACACAATAGCCGTATATTCAATTTTGCCCTAAGTGATCCACGTTATAATTTCCCTCATCCACCTCCAGGTAACTATTAAATTTGTTTTATTTGTTTATTCCTAATAATATCTGGACAAATTAATAATTATTATTAATGTGCAGGAAAATATTACTTGGTTGACTCTGGCTATCCACTACAAAGGGGTTACTTAAAACCTTATCAGGACACGCGATATCATCTACCAGACTTTGCTCGTGGTGGTCGTCGAGCAGAAGGACGTCGGGAGATGTTCAATCATGCACACTCATGGCTTAGAAGTGTGATAGAGCGCTCATTCGGTATCTGGAAGAAGAAGTGGGCAATACTACGGGACATGCCAAGCTATAGCTTCGACAAACAAGCACGTATAGTGATCGCCACAATGACACTCAATAATTTCATTCGTCGTCACCCTTCGCATGTAGATATAGATTTCATTGAGTCTGAGTAAAGGGATCCATATCTTGGGATGATCTCTCAAAGGCGACAAGAAGATTGCTCTGACACTGCGACTGGTGTAGAGGAAATGATCGCACTGCGTGATATTATAGTAGATCAGGTGTTTGAAGCTAGAGCATAGACCTAAAAAATGTCCGGATGAAAAAAAAGATTTTCTGCATTGGGGGTTACGTTATGTAAAAGATGTTAATAATTGAAAAATATATGTTATAATTGAAAAAAATTTTATTTGGAAAAAATGTATGAATGAAATTTTATTTTGTGTTAATAATTGAAATTTTATTTGAAAAAAAAAAATTATTCAAAATTTCGTTCTGTATCCAAACAACTTTTTGAAAACTTCGTTTTGTAAACTCTGTTTCACCTAAACAGTTTTTTTAACAAAACTTTGTTTTTCAGAATCAGCACTTTTTCTATCAGCAACAGCTCATCAGCAACTTTCTATCAGCAACAACCCAACCAAATAAAGGTTTGATTGGCATTTTGGACGGTGTTTCAGCGGGTCTATTTTGCGCGCAATTTCAGTTTTATTGTTTGTCACTACTTTGTCTTCCCTCACTCCACGCGATTTTATTTGAGCAATGTTATAAGCACACCAATTTATGCTATTGACAGCCAAATTTTATTGACACACCAGATTATTTTATTTTCACACCAACACGCTATTGCCACACCAAATTTTAAAATCGATATTGACACACCAAAATGGATATGATTCTGCTCTCCTATGTATATGTTATTTTGACACCAAAATTACTATTGATTAATACCAAAAAATCATTAACAGTTTGCATAGTTCAAAACCGAACTAAATGGTCTCGATTTTGACACACCTCAAATCGAAATCAACCGTAAATATATACATACATAGTTCTCTTTTAGATTTGTTCAAATATGCTTACAAAAAATTTTAGACTCCATGAACTCATCTCAAAATGCCCAACCTTTTATGCACCCAACAATATGCACAACAAGATCTTTCATGCTCATGACATGCACAAAATTTTAGAGTATCCCTAAATTACTGTTTATGCACAGTAAGTGTTGGTGTAAAATAAATCTTCTCCTTAAAAATCTTAGCGATATTGCAACCAACCAAAGACCATCATCTTCCATTTTTTTAGTTGTTCATATCCACAAAAACAAAATTCATACAAAGACTAAACAGCAGACTAGTTCAATCGATCTAAAAATAAATAGCAATTCTTACTCGATCGGGATTTCTACATGTTGTTCTTATAATATATAACATGTAAAAATCGTTCTGCAAATTGCAAGGGAAAAAATGAAGAAAGAATTTGCATATATAGATACAAAAATATATGAGGTATCAAGATTAATATGAGGATGAAGAGGGGGGGGAGGAGGATCCTTACTCCATTTGAAAGACTATCGGAATTGAGAAGAAACAGCGGCCGGGAAGGAGGGGAAATGGTGGCTGGGGAAGCACTGGTCTACCCAGGGCTTCGAATGAAGGGTGGACGACACTTTAATAAAGGCCATCGTCCATCGTCTGTCGTTCATCACAAATTGAGGAAGATGCACGGTTTGGCATCATTCGGTGGTGTTCGGCGTCGGGGAGGAGGAGAGCACAACTTGGCGTCGACGTCGTTCGGCGGAAGGAGAGGAAGATCGTGGAATTGCAAAGATCGGGCTTGACGTCGTTCGGCGGAAGGGGAAGAGAGAAACAGACCGGTGTGCGGTTAACAGAGGTGAGCATGGATTTTTTGTGATTTTTAAAGTTAGAATTGGTGTGTCAATAGCGTAAATTGGTGTGCTTATAACATTGCTCTTTTAGTTTTAGGGCCTAGCAGTCGACGAAAGAAGGTGAACGCAATTTTAGTTTTAGGGCCTAGCAGCCGACGAAAGAAGGTGAACTCCGCTTGATCTCCTGACCGTCGAAAGAAGGTGAACTTTGCTGGATTCCAGGCCGCCGACGAAAGAAGGTGAACTCCGCGCGATCTCCTAGCCGTCGAAAGAACAAGCTTCACGCGATCACACTGACATTTTCACCTCCCATCCGCAGGTCGGCATTCTCACCACGAGATGTTTCAGGCGATCTCTCATTTCCAGGTCGTCATCCATGTACAACACCGTGTTTGTCGAGCGGGTCCCGCCAAGTCAGGCGAGTGAACTAGGTTTTACGGCCCGCACCCAAGCAGCATGCAGGCATGCGGCAAGAGGCTGGTCCGCTTCCGCTCAGTTCAAGGGAGCGAGCCAGGCGAGCTGACCCCTTCATCCCTCTCGCTTGCTCATAGATTTGTCGACCGAAGTTGGGGGCACCATTCGTCGAACCGGTATTCGCGGATGGGTTCGATGACTCCCGATCTGCGAGCCGCTCTAATGGTCACAATGGCCGCCAACCCGCTCCCTATACGCGACCTGGCCGCCTGTCCGCCTCGGCAGAGGATTGGCGGGTCGCGGCGGCCCGGCTCGCGCTCGCCCAAGAAGAGTAGGCGAGCCACTAGAGCCAGGTCGCGCCCGCCTCTCGCGGGGAGGGATTAGTGGCGAGCTGACCTCCCTATCACTGGATGGGGCCCAGTAGAAGCCTCTAGGTGAAATTACCTGGATGCCCTCCCTATGGTTGCGAATAGCTTGTTGGAACAGCGGAGCTACGCTGTTGGCAGACCAAGTTGGACTGCACATAGCTGTTCAAAACAACGGAGATTGGCTATTAGCAGGCCCTTTTCAGAATTCTATAAATAGAACCCAAGGGGGCACCTCAGAAGACACGCTCTCATATTCTCTAGCTTCCTGGTCCAGTAGTGCTTTCTGAGGTAGCCTTAGCTCGGCCTGTGGCTAAGGAGGGGAAGTACTCTCAGGTCTTCCGGATGTGTGGTGGGTCCTCCCCGCCGAGCCCCTTGGGTCGGTTCTTCCCTTGTCTTTCTTGTTGTTTTGCTTGCAGGAGTGAAGTAGGCGCGCGACCACCCCTTCCCTGAGGGTGAACTCCACAAGAGACCGTTTTTCGGTTTCAACATTTTGGTGCGGTGAGCTTGGAGCGTGGTCAGTGCAGAAAAGCTTCAGCGAGCCCAATGACAGGAGGACAGGGATCTGACAGGCCGGACTCGCCCCCCCGCCTCTCGCCACAGTGAGGATGTTCGAGGATTTCAGGAGTGAGGTGTTGAGCCTCGTCAAGTTCGTACTCGGCACGCGGGCCGAGTGCTCAACTCCAGCAGCCCAGATCGCGGCCGCCCCCTCTCTGGGCGAAGACGCCCCCGGCAGGCGAGCCGGAAAGGAGGTGGCCGAGGAGGGCCGAGGGTGCGAGCTCCCCGAGCGCGAGCTCTTCCCTAGCTCAGTAGATCAAGGCCGGTTCGGCGAGCTAGGCTCGTGAGACTCGCCAGTTTGCCCAGCGTGGGGAGGGAGCCCCTTCAGTGACTTGGTTTCCTCTGCCCCAGTTCCAGATGGGTTCAGGGAACCCGAAATGTCCTACTACACCGGGAAGGGAGACCCGGTTCAGCACGTTCAATGGTTCGAGGATGTAGTCTCAATCCGACAGATGTCGGATGGGTTCAAGTGCCAACTCTTTGCTATCACCCTCAAGGAGAAGGCAAGGGAGTGGTTCCACTAACTACCGGCCATCTCCATCTACTGCTTCGAGGACCTGCGCCGGGGGTTCATGCTGAGGTTCACTACCTCAAAGAGGAGGAAGAAGGAGTCGGAATCCCTGTTTCACATCAAGGAGGGGGTGAATGAGACACTGGGGAGCTACGTGGATCGATTCCAGGAGGAGGTTACCCAGGTCCAGGAGATGTCAGGCCATAGTTTGATGATGGACTTTACCCTGGGCCTGCAACAGGGATTCTTCAGGATGGAGCTGAAGAGAGTTCCCCCCTCTCCTACGAGAAGCTGATGGAGAGGGTGGCGAGAGAAGTTGACGGGGAGGCGTCAAACCTGGAGTTTGAGTGGAAGCTGGCCAGGTGGGCCATAGAGGAGGAGAAGGAATCGAGAGGAGGAAGGGGAGAGGAGGAGAGGAGAGCCCCGACAGAGGGAGCAGAGCCAGCTCCAGGGGCAGCAGCAGCCTAGGTGGGGGAGTCAGGAGCCCGACCGTCAGTTGGGCTGGAGGCCCGAGTGGCAAGGGCAGGGCCACAGAGAGGATACCAAGGATGAGATCGCCATCAAGGGGGGCAAGACCAATTCCACCCCCTCAGGCTGGAGGCAGGCCCAGAAGCCCCGACTCCCCGATCAAGAAGAGGCTATGACCATAGCCATGGGGGAGAGGAGGAGAGTTGCAAGGAGAAGGAGGAGAGAAGTTAGGGTGGAGTTGCCCTATTGCGACTTCCATCAGGAGGAGGGGCACACCACAGCTACGTTCCAGGAGTTCCTTGAAATGAGAGGGAACAGGGAGCAGCAGCAGCAGGGGCGCCAGGAAGTCAGGATCGAGGAGGTCCTGCCTCGGGCAGAGGAGGACCGTTGCGAAGACCAGGTGGACATTGGGACCCGAGGAGGGATCAGAGTGATCCACGGAGGGGCGGGGATCGAGGCTTCCCAGAAGGCGAGCCTCCACACCATGTATCGTCGGAGCGTTGCCTCCACATCCCAAATCCCACCCCCAGGAGAGAGGATCACCTTCTCCAGAAGCGACATGCCGCATCACGAGGATCCATTCTGTGATGCGCTGGTCATCAAGGCAGCCATCAAAAATTTTACAGTTTCTTGGATCCTTGTTGACAAAGGAAGCTCCGTCAACGTCATCTTCAAGAAGGCGTTTGACGCGATGAAGGTGGAGGCGAAGAGAGTGCTGGTCTCAGACGGACCCTTGTTCGGGTTTTCGGGGGAGAGGAAGGAAGTGGAAGGAGGAGTCGGCCTCCATGTCACCCTGGGGTGACAGTCCATAAACTGCAGGTTCGTCATCGTGGACGCCCCCAACAATTACAATGCCATCTTCGGGAGGCCCCTTATCAGCGCCTTCCACTGCATCCCCTCATCTTTCCATCAGTGCTTGAAGTTCAATGCTGAGGGGATCTAGGTCAGGGTCAGGGGGGACCCAAAGGTGGCGCGGAAATGTTATGTCACCGCTGTGAACTCCATCTCTTAGCAGGAGGGAGCCGAGGAGATGGGGCAAAGAATGGAGGAGGCTGAGCAGGAAGCTGGCAGGGAGGAGTCGGAGGTGGAGAGCTGCGCTGAGAAGGAGGTAGCAGGAAGAGATCAGGAGGAGATGGCCGAAGTGATGGCCATGGAGGAAGAGGTGGAAGTGGAGGTCCCCGTTCCGGAAGAAAGGGATGCTGAAGGATGGGGGGAGTAGTCCAGGTTGGAGGCTGTAAAGGAAGTGGTGGAGTTGGAGGTCCTCACCCGTGGAGGTAGGGTGGAGAAGGTCCGCATCAGCGGAGGGCTGACCCCGGAAGACCAAGGAAGGATGCTGGAGTGCATCTAGAAGAATGTGGACATCTTCGCATGGAATGCCGCAGAGATGCCGGGGGTTGACACGGATGTGGCCTGCCACCGCCTCAACCTGGACCCGGGAACACGCCCCGTCTAACAAAAGAAGAGGTCCACTGCGGACAAGCTGGCAGAGCCCATCAGAGAGGAGGTGACAAAGCTTCTCAAGGCCAGCTTCATGTCCGAGATCCAATACCCCGACTGGGTCTCCAATGTGGTCATGGTCAAAAAGGGAGACAGACGGTGGCGAATGTGTATCGATTTCTCTTTACTTAATAAATCTTGTCCTAAGGACTGTTATCCTTTGCCTCAGATCGACGCGCTGGTTGACTCAGCCGTTGGTTTTTCTGTAATGAGTTTTCTAGATGCTTTTTCAGGTTATCATCAAATCAGGATGCACCCCCCGGACATCAAGGATGTCTCGTTCATCACAGGGGATGGATGCTACTGTTATAAGATGATGCCCTTCGGGCTAAAGAACGCAGGGGTGACCTACCAGAAGATGATGGATAGGGTCTTCAAAGAGCAAAAGGGGAGGAACCTGGAGGTGTACGTGGATGACCTCATGATCAAGAGTCGGGATGTGGGCTCCCACCTCCAAGACCTAGAGGAGACCTTTGCTACCCTACACAAGTACAAGATGCGGTTGAACCCCCTGAAATGAGTCTTCGGGGTTAGCAGGGGAAAGTTCTTGGGGCATCTCCTCACCCCTGCCGGGGTCGAGCCTAATCCTGATAAGGTCAAGGCTATCATGGAGATAGGGTTGCCACGGAACACCAAGGAGGTACAGCGCCTGACAGGGAAACTGGCAGGGCTGAGTAGGTTCCTCTCCTGTGCTGGGGAAAAGTGCTCCCCCTTCTTCAAAACACTAAGGGGCGGACAAAGGTTCCAATGGATCAAGGAGTGCGAGGAGGCGTTCCAGGCCCTCAAGATGCAGTTGACCCAGGCTCCACTGCTCCAAGGGCCCAAGGAGGGGGAAGACATGTTTTTGTATCTCGGGGTCGGGGCAGAGGCCCTGAGCTCCGTCCTAGTTCGGTAAGAGGGAAAGAAGCAGCTCCCTATTTACTACGTGAGCCGGGTCCTGAGGAAGGCCGAGCTCTGGTACCCAATTTTGGATAAACTAGCCTTTGCCTTGATCGTCTCAGCCCGAAGGCTGCGACCCTATTTCCAGGCACACTCAATCCGAGTGGTGACTGACCATCCCCTCCACAACATCTTTGAGGGGGTGGAGCATTATGGTAGGCTGGCCAAGTGGTCAGTGGAGTTGAGTGAGTTCGACATCTCCTTCATCCCCTGCCTCTCGATCAAAGCTCAAGCGATGACCGATTTCTTGGCCGATTATGCGGTCGAGGTGGCGGAGAAAGAGCTCACTCGTCAGACCCCGTGGAAGGTAAAGGTGGATGGTGCCTCGGGGAGGCATTCCCTAGGAGTGGGGGTGATCCTAGAGAGTCCCCAGGGAACTAGAATTGAGCAGACGGTGGTGGAGCACTTCCCCATCACCAACAATCAGGCCGAGTATGAGGCCGTGATAGTAGGGCTGCGCCTGGACAGGGAGATGGGGGTGTTGGACGTGGAGGTCCTTACCGACTCCATGGTGGTAGCTTCCCAGATCAACGAGGAGTTTGAGGCCAGAGAGCCTACCCTGCGGTTATACTTAGCCAAGGTGAAGGGGGTCATCAGCACGTTCCAAACCTTTTCCATCCAGCACGTGCCCCGGGAGGAAAATGAGCAGGTCGACCAGCTCGCAAAGCACGGTCCACGGGTGGGTGGTACCATCACCGACCTATTCCGCCCCTCCATCAAAGAAGGAGAACTTATGGAGATAGACCAGCGGCCTTCGTGGATGGACCCAGTTGTAACTTTCCTTTCCACAGGAGAGTATCCGGAGGGGGCAGAAAAGAAGAAGCTCTGGCATAAGTCGGCGTACTACCTCCTGCAGGATGGGCAGCTGTACAGGAAGATAGTCTCAGGGATGTTTGCTCGTTGCGTGGCCGAGGGGGAGGTACAAAGAATCTTGGAGGAAGTCCACTCCGGAGAGTGTGGGAGTCACTCCGGGAGTCGGACCCTGGAGGGGAGGATTGTCAGGCAGGGGTACTTCTGGCCCACCCTGGGCCGTGACGCAACGGAGTTCGCAAGGAGGTGCCACAAATGCCAGCTGTTTGCCTCCTCTAGCTACAGCCGGCTCAGCGACTCAAGAGTATCACAGCCCCCTGTGAAACGACCCAGCCCGTTAGACCAAGCGTCGCCGGCCTACCAGCAGCCCGGGTTTAGGCCCTTTAGACCGCCCCACGGCACCACTGGTAGTAAGCCTAATCATCAAGGCCTGCAGGCCCAATACACCCCAACCCATCTCCGTGACTGTTTATCACCACGGTAGGTTGTTGCCACGGGGTCTCGAACCCGCAACCTTGATAAGAAGCCTTTAATACCACTCCTCATCACCAACTGAGCTGCAGCTCAGTTGGTGATGAGGAGTGGTATTAAAGGCTTCTTATCAAGGTTGCGGGTTCGAGACCCCGTGGCAACAACCTACCGTGGTGATAAACAGTCACGGAGATGGGTTGGGGTGCATTGGGCCTGCAGGCCTTGATGTTTAGGCTTACTACCAGTGGTGCCGTGGGGCGGTCTAAAGGGCCTAAACTCGGGCTGCTGGTAGGCCGGCGACGCTTGGTCTAACGGGCCGGGTCGTTTCAAAAAAGTACACTTTTATTGTAACGTCCCTAGCCGATCCAACGTGACAGCGTCACGGCTCCGCTCTAGGCGACGCTACCGGGCTGCAGCCCAAGCACCCCAACCCCTCTCCCTCCACAGACTGGTGCTTGCAAGACAACATCAAAAGGATGATCCTGATCTTTTACATTTATTTCTTCGAACAGAAAAGGGTGAATTACCAGATTTTTCTATTGATAATGGGGGTACGTTAAAGTATCATGATCGATTTTGTATTCCCGCAGTTAGAGATATTCGCGCGATGGTGTGTCAGGAAGCACATGGCTCAAGTATGGCCTACCATCCAGGCTCAACAAAAATGTACCGTGATTTGAAACAAATTGTCTGGTGGTATGAAATGAAAAGAGATATAGTGCAATTAGTATCTGCATGCCATACCTGCAAGCGGGTGAAAGCTGATCATGGGAGGCCTGGTGGCAAGTTGACACCATTGGAGATTCCAACATGGAAGTGGGAAAGCATCTCAATGGATTTTATTACAGGCCTACCAAGATCTCCACGAGGACATGACTCCGTGTGGGTGATCGTGGATAGATTGACCAAGTGTGCTCATTTCATACCATTTAAGGTCAACTACCCGATGAAGACAATATCGGAGCTATATTTGAAAGATATTGTATCTAATCACCTAGAGGGGGGGGGGTGAATAGGTGACTTAAATCTTTTTAACTTTTTAGGCAGAATTCAGATAATATCACAGAGTTCTAGTTACTTTATCACAACACAGAAGCAGCAATCACAGCATTACACAAGAAACCAATAGACACACAGTTTTATAGTGGTTCCCCAAGGTTTGGGTACATCCACTTTCCCCATTCGCCTATCTAGCAGTGTACTAGATTCGGCAAAACTTCTCCACTATCTCAGATCCTCAGATCTTACACTCAGAACTCCAAAACAGGTTCATACAACTCAGGCCCAAGGCCCTACAACTCAGCTTCTTCACAAAGCCTACACTCAGCCACCAAGGCCTACACTCAGCCACCAAGGCCTACACTCATCCACAACAGGCCTACACTCAGAGATTCAAATCTCCTACACTCAGGCACTCAAGCCCTACACTCAGCCTTTATAATTACAGGCTTATAAAACTCAGATCCCTAAGGATCCTACAAGATAATTTGAATACAAAATGTTAACTCTACAACTCAGAGAAAAGAGAGATGAGTTGTGAGTTTCTTGATGAGTTCTTGGAAGAACTCAGCTGAAATCAATCTGACTTGGCTTTCTTCAAAGCTTCTTGAATGTAGAACACAATAAGATTGACCTCCTCTGCAGTTGATCCTTGATCTCTGCTACTTAAGATTCAGAACAAATCTGAACCCTTCTTCTCAGCCTGGTTCCAATGGCTGACTTCTTGGATGGAGCTCTCTCTCCGACTTCTTAGATCTTCACTAGATTCTTCAAGGAATTGATAGATCTTCTTCTTTGTTAATTACTTGAACTTGTGTTCAATCAAAATCAGTTTCTGTAGACAGTATAAGCCTATTTATAGGCCTTCTTCATGGTAACTGGCTGGTC
The DNA here is from genome assembly GCA_039583875.1 of Platanthera guangdongensis. Taxonomy (NCBI): domain Eukaryota; kingdom Viridiplantae; phylum Streptophyta; class Magnoliopsida; order Asparagales; family Orchidaceae; genus Platanthera; species Platanthera guangdongensis. The sequence goes on from CM077151.1 coordinate 64,988,281, forward strand.
CAGTTCATAACTGATTTCTGACAACTCTGACAAGTGCAGTAGACCGGCTGGAATGGCAGCTGTCAAGTCATCCAGTCAGTTCTTGAAAATTCTGTAACTGTCAAAGAGTGTCGAGACTGTCTGTCTTTAAGTGTCGACACTTATAGGCCAAGTGTCGACACAAGTTGTCTAAGTGTCGACACTAGCCTACAAGGTGTCGACACAACTCCTTGTGTTGTAGATTTTATATCTCGACACTACTTCTTCTTCATGTGTCGACACTGATATTGAGTGTCGACACAACACTTTGTTCTTCAGCACTTTGTTGACTTCTTGTAAGTGTCGACACAACTTCTTTGTGTCGACACATCTTCATGTGTTGAACTTGTCTGTATCGACACTGCTTCTTGGTGTCGACACATGTCTTCAGTGTTGATACTTGTTGAGTGTCGACACAGCTCCTTGTGTCGACACATTCTTCTTCTGTTGAAACTTTTGCTGAGTGTCGACACATCTCCTTTGTGTCGACACTTGTACTTAGAATATTCTTGAACTTTGCTAAGTGTTGACACAGCTCCTTGTGTCGACACTTTCTACAAGTGCTGAGTCTTCAGCTAAGTGTCGACACATTCTTTCTTGTGTCGACACTTTCTTCAAGTGTTGACTCTTCTGCTGAGTGTCGACACATTGCTCTGGGTGTCGACACTTATACTTAGACTCTGCTGACTTTTGCTGAGTGTCGACACAGCCTCCAAGTGTCGACACTTTCTGATGTAGACACAGTTTCTCTGGGTGTCGACACAACTGCTAAGTGTCGACACAGCTTCACTGGCTTTTCTCATTGAGTGTCGATACAGCTCCTTGTGGCGACACTTCCTGTCTGGTGTCGACTCTATATTCCTGGTGTCGACACAATGACTCCAAGTGTCGACACTGCTTGCCTGGGTGTCGACACAAGTCTTCTTAAGTGTCGACACTTTCCCTCTGTGTGTCGACACATGGACTTAGAAACTTTTCCATCTTTCCTGCAAATACTTAACCTGCACAAGTAAACTCAAAACACATCAAATATATTTTGATGTATATCATTGAGTTGGGTGATGCTTCTTCAAATCAGGTACATTTAAACCAATGTACCCAACAATCTCCCCCTATTTGGAGAAGTCATAACCCTTAGTCAATGATATACACCATTCATAATAAAATTACAAAATGATGTAAGGCAGGATTATATATAGTAGGGCAAACATAAACATGTATCAATCAAACATGTATACATAGACATCATCACAGAACAAATATGAAATAGATTTAACATATAACACATTGTTCTAATATCTGTCATATTCATTTTCAAAAGTTTACAAAGTGTTTAACAATCAAAATATTACCACTGTAAACTCAAGAAAAAACAATTCTATTTTTATTCAGCCTCCTTGATCACTATCCCTTTTCCAGATTGTACTTTGGCTTGAACGGGAGCTTCAGCAACTTCAGTGTCAGCAGGCTTCCTGCCTTTCAGATCCTTTTTCTTTTGCTCTTCAGCTTTAATCTTTTGCCTTTCAAAATAATGATATGGCTTGGGAAAGTACTTGCTAGGCTCCTGAGCAGTAGGAGGTAGCTTTCCTATCTTGGCCTTTCTTCTATATTGGACTATGGCTTCTTGCCTTGTCTCATGTTTCCTCCATTCCAATTCAGAAAACCATTTATTTCTGTCTTGAATGTTATCTTTTGCAGCTTTCCATGCAGTTAAGATAATGTTCCTGGAAGTGGGGCTCTACTGCTCAAAGTAAGGTCTTTTTTCAGCTTGCTCCCTGAACCTCTTCTTAGACAATCTGGTTTCTTCTTCTTTCTACAGAGCTTCTTGCATAACTTCAGATACTGGCTGAACAACTTTCTCTATAATGACATTGTCCTTTCCCCCAGGTGGGCTATACATGGACTGTATATCAGCATGTATCATATCAAAATCTGGTGGAGGATAGATAACTTGAGCTACTTCAGGTTGCCCACCTCCAAGATATGCAGGGTTAATTCCAGATTCTGCCACATTATCATCATCACATAAAGGAGGATATCCAAGAGTAGCTCTGATAGAATTAGATATCCACTTGGCATGATCAGAGCTGGCTTTGACTAACACCTTCTCCCCCTTTATGACTTCTCTTTCTATGTGATCTCTTACATCATCTTTTTGAAATCTGACCTGGTTATCCAAATAATTGACTCCATCTTTAAAGAAAGGTTTCAACCTTTGGAGTTTGTCAGTTATCAACTTCTGAGAGTCTTGAATTGCAATAGTAACATCAGATAAACTCTTTTGCAATGCCTTATCAAACTCTGCCTTAGCAGTAGCATTAGAAGTAGTTAGTCCAGCAGCTATGTTCTGCATCTCAGTGATAATGGCATTGCGAGACTCTATCAAATTATCATTCATCCTGATTTGATTTTCCAGTACATAGCCTTGCTTTACTTCAAGTTCATGTACTTGAGCTTTAATCTTTTCTTGATGAGTTGCCAAATAGACTACTGCATTCCCTCCCTTGTGGAAGCAGTCAGTCATCTCCTTTTTATTAAGATTCATTTCAAATCTTATTGACTTTATATCTTGGGCTAGATCAAACTGTAAGGATTTATGCCCCTCATCCACATAGGTTTCTATGGATTTTCTGTGCTCATCCAGCATAATTTGCATAGCAACCATTAGAGCACTGTAGTCTACTGATGGAGTTGGCTGTATTGCAGGTTGTGGTGCTATGGTTTGCAAGGCCTTCTTATAAGTCCGACTCCTTCTCTTGAATTCTTGAAATTTCTTTTTCTTTGCCCTTGCAGCTTCCTCATCTTCAGAAGCTGATGTGCTTGCAATTTCTACCCTCGCTTTAGGTAGCTCCTCAACAGCTTGGCGCTTCACAGGCTCTTGCCTTGCAGGTTCTTCCAGAATTACTACTTGCTCCCCCTCAACTGGAGCATTCTCCCCCTCAGCAACAACACATTCCTTGTCAAAATCTGTTTGATCCAGATTTAGGAAAAGATCTTCCATTGTATAGTCTTGTGGAGAATGAGCTGGAGATATACTTGGCTCATTTACCACTGGATCAGAAACTACTTGAACTGTAACAAATGTGTCCTCCAGGACAACATCTGGGACTTGACTATCAATCTGAGTTTGCTGATTAACATAATTTAAGGAATCAGACAATACATTATCCTCTATAGGAAAATCTAAAGCATTAAGCTCAGTTATTACCTCAAGGATGATGTTTGTTGCTTGCTCACTCTCAAGAGGAGTTGGCTCTTCCACAATTAGTGGCTCCCCCTGGACTGAATCCTGGTGTAAGGGGCTAGCTGGTGGTTTCTCCCCCTGTCTCACTGCAGTATATTGTTGAGCTGGAGAGTTCACAGCATTTCCTTCTACACCCACATCAGGAGTAAAGACAACCTGCTCTTCACTACCTGAGCTGCTAGATGAATCCTGAGCCATTGGGGCAGTCTTCATTTTCTTCTTTAGAGGTGTTGCTTTCTCAGGAGTTATTTTCTCAGGGGTTGGCATCTTCTTAGACAAAACCCCGTCCCACCTAAAGAATATCCTCATGCCCATTTTCCTCATGTGGTTGATTTTACTGCCAGCAGCTTGACCCATAACCTCTGGTATGCAACCAGCTAGGTACAAACTTATTATTCTACCCAAATTAGGTTTCTTCAGACTCTCCTTAATCTTCTCAAAGACAACAACAGACCAATTAGTGTTCAATGTGAAGATTATCCTTGTCATCATGCTGAACATATGGGCTGATACCCTATCATGCCCTCCAGGCTTACTTAAGATTACTTTTCCAACAATTTCTGATAGAAATTTTCCTTGGCTATTCATGCCTTTCCTATTAAACACAGATCCAATTTTCATCTTTGGATCCATACCACACCAAGTCAATGCTTCTCTGGTTTTAGAAGCCGTTACTTCATCCTCTTCTTTTGTCCTAGGTAGATTTAGGACTTTTCTCAAACTTTTAGGTGATACCTTCACCTTTTCTCCATGTACCCTGGATTTGATCTTGAATCCAGATTCGTCTATTTTAGCTCCATTCAGAAACTCTAGAACTTCCTTCTTCCAGATCTTTGTAGGCTCTGAAACAAGAAATTCTAACCCTCAGTCTACAACTAGGGTTATCACGTTCTTGATCTCTGGGTCTGCATCCTCAAACACTTGTCGCACCAGTTCGTAGCCTTCATTGACGTTCTCCTCGAGCTTTGGCGCCATTAGGGTTTGAAGAATTTGACTGGAGAGAAGAGAGGTGTCAACACACAAGTTTGGTCTCGAAACTTTTGAAAGCGTGTCGACAGACTAAGGCAAAATCCTATTTATACCTTTCTAGGTTTGAAGATGAAAAGACGGGTTAACTATCTTAAATTGTGTCGACACTGTCGATAAGTGTCGACACTGACTTATAATGTCTCGACACACTGTGTCGACATAAGTTTAGTCGACAGATGATATGTGTTGACACTTGTTTATGTGTCGACACCACTTAACTCGACACATAGTCGAGTCTTTACTTAGATAATTCTGAGTAAACACTAAGTGTCGACACCACCTTGGATGTGTCGGCACCTACTTGTCATGTGTCAACACTAATTTTCTGAAGTGTCGACACCAACTTCCTAGATGTGTCGACACCTTTTCACTGAAGTGTCGACACCAATTTTCTGTGTCGACACAGATATCTCTGTGTGTCGACACCTTTTTACTTAGCCATTTCTATAAACTTATTCTAAGTTTATCATACCTAGTTCAATTTTAAACCTATTGAACTTAGTTTCATCTAAGGGCTTAGTATACATATCAGCTAATTGATTATCTGTTCTAACATATTCCAGTAAAATATCTTCTTTTTCTACATGCTCCCTAAGAAAATGATATTTTATTTCAATATGCTTAATTCTACTATGGGAAACAGGATTATGTGCAATTGATATAGCACTTGTAGAATCACAAAAGAGTGGAGTTCTACTTACCTGAATTCCATAATCCTCAAGCTGATGTTGTATCCATAGAAGTTGAGCACAGCAACTTCCTGCAGCCACATATTCTGATTCTGCAGTGGAGATAGCCACACTTGTTTGCTTTTTGCTACTCTATGAAATCAGTCTTCCACATAGGAATTGACAGGTTCCAGTTATGCTTTTTCTGTCTTCTTTGCATCCTACAAAGTCTGCATCTGAATAACCTGTTAGTTCAAAATCCCCATTCCTAGGGTACCAGAGGCCTAGATAAGGAGTGCCCTTTAGATATCTCAATATCCTTTTGACTGCTGTCAAATGAGACTCTTTAGGGCATGCTTGATACCTTGCACATACACATGTAGCATACATGATATCTGGTCTACTTGCAGTCAAATATAATAGGGAGCCAACTATCCCTCTATAAAAAGACTCATCTACAGGTTTCCCTGCATCATCCTTGCTAAGAGACATACTTGACCCCATAGGAGTCTTCATGGTACTGGATGAATCCATACCATACTTCCTTATGAGTTCTAGGGTGAACTTAGACTGGCATATGGATAAACCATTCTCAGTCTGTCTTACTTGGAGACCCAAGAAGAACTTAAGCTCCCCCATACTACTCATCTCAAATTGTCCTTGCATTAGTTTTGCAAACTTTTTGCAAAGACTACTTTCAGTAGACCCAAATATTATGTCATCTACATATATTTGGACTAGTATTACTTTGCCTTAGGATTCCCTAAGGAATAGAGTCTTATCTATTTTCCCCCTTGTGAACTTATTCTCAATGAGGAAACTAGACAGGGTTTCATACCAAGCCCTAGGAGCTTGCTTTAACCCATACAATGCTTTCCTAAGTCTATAGACATGATTAGGTAGAGATGAATCAACAAAACCTGATGGCTGTTCCACATAGACTTCCTCTTTAAGATTACCATTCAGAAAGGCTGACTTTACATCCATTTGGTAAACTTTAAATCCTTGAAAGGTTGCATAGGCCAGGAACATCCTTATGGCTTCCAGTCTGGCTACAGGAGCAAAGGTTTGATCAAAGTCAATACCTTCTTCCTGCCTATATCCATTAGCAACCAATCTTGCTTTGTTCTTAATGATGACTCCATGTTCATCCATCTTGTTCCTAAAGATCCACTTGATCCTAATTATATTGTGGTCTTTTGGTTTAGGAACAAGCTCGCAGACCTTGCATCTCTTGAACTGATTCAACTCTTCTTGCATTGCCTCAATCCAATGAGGGTCTAGGATGACTTCTTCAAACTTCTTTGGTTCAACTTGGGATAGAAAACTGGAGAAGAGCACTGCATTCTGATTTCTGCTCCTTGTTTGTACCCCTTGTCTTGGATCACCAATGATTTGTTCTGCTGGATGATCTCTAAGATGCCTATTGGCTGGAGGCATCCTGACTTCAGGTTGAACTTCTTCAACTTCTTCATCTTGCTGTACTCCTTGAACTTCATCTGCATTAGGTACATGTAGTACTCCCCCTGGACAGCAGCCACTATCTTCTACTTGCTGTCTTGCAGTAGGTTCTTCTTCTATAGTGAGCTTGTCCATCTTCTTGGTTATACCTGTGGAGCTGCAAATACTACTAGACAACTCATTGTTAATAAGTCTAGTTTCATCAAATACTACATGTACAGACTCTTCTATAACTTGTGTAGATAAGTTGTAGACTCTATAAGCGTTACTATTGTTGCTGTACCCAACAAAATTCCCTCTTGGGACTTGGCAGCAAACTTAGTCAAGTAAGACTTTCTATTGTTAAGTATAAAGCACTTACAACCAAAGATCCTGAAGTAGGATAGGTTTGGTTTCCTGCCTTTCACAACCTCATAGGGGGTCTTGTTGAGGCTTTTAGTAATGGTAGCCCTATTAATAACATGGCATGCAGTATTAACTGCTTCAGCCCAGAAATACTCTGGTAGTGATGTATCACTTAATAGGGTCCTACCAGCCTCAATCAAGGTTATATTCTTCCTCTCAGCAATGCCATTTTGCTGAGGTGTCCTTGGTGAAGAAAACTCTTGAAATATCCCAAATTCTTCACATAGTTTTGTCATGCTATCAGACTGAAATTCAGTACCATGGTCACTTCTTATTTTGACCACTGTACTAGCTAGTTCATTCTAAATCTGTTTGACAAAGCTATAGAAGACACTAGGTGTTTCAGATTTCTGTCTAAGGAAGAACACCCAGGAAAATCTTGAATAGTCATCTACAACTACAAAGGTATAGACCTTCCTACCTAGGCTGTGAACTGGCATTGGACCAAAGAGATCCATATGCAAGAGGTATAAACACCTCACAGCATCTTTGTTTTCAATGCTACTAAAGGTGGATCTAGTCTGCTTGCCCTTTTGACAAGCTGAGCAAATACCAACTTTAATACACTTAACTTGAGAACCATTCCTCACTAACTCTTTGCTAAAGAGTTTGCCAATTGTCTTGTAGTTTAGATGGGCTAGCCTCTTGTGCCATTTGACACAATGAGAGACTGGCTCATCAGCCACAAGACATATTGGAGAACCATTGTTCTCAATCATAATGTCTAAGCAATAGACATTCCTTTTTCTATAACCAGTCAAAATGATCTCTTGATCATTTGACCTCCTGATATGACAACCATCTTTCACAAATGAGATGTCATATCCTACATCACTCAATTGACTTATACTAATAAGGTTATGTTTCAAACCTTTAACATAGGCCACTTGAGTAATTGTAATATATGAGTTAGAAATGTTACCAAAATCCTTGATGATACCTTTTTTAGAACCACCAAAGGTGACTTTTGGACCATCCTTTATAGGTGTGTAGTCCTTTAGAAACCCTTGTTCCAGTCATGTGTCTGGAACATCCACTGTCCAAGTACCATATTGGGGCAAGACCACTTAGACTCACCTACAAAACAGATTAGTAAACCTTAGAACCCAAAGAATTCTTGTGTCCTTGGTACTGGTTAGTTTGCTTCCTAACAAAGCTACCTGCAGGTTTTCCAACAAGCAGTTTGCTACTCACTTTGGCACTAGCATTGTGCCAACAGTCTATGGCAAAGTGGCCTACCTTGCCACAGCACCAACACTCAAACTTATTGTACCTTTGCTTAGGTATAGTCTTAGATGTTTTATCTACAGCTGGCTTGTTGAGAGTTGGGGCTTTGCCCTTGGACTTGGACTTGACAGTCCTTGCAGGTTTAGTAAATCCCAGTCCAGCTTTACCTTTGTGATGAACAAATTCATCAATTAAGGTAGAACTGACTTAGGTTTAGAAAACCTAGCAACCAAATCTCTCTCCTTCTAAAGATTAATCTCCAGACTCTTGATTTGATCATTCTTATATGTTATAGTCCCCATCTGAATCACATTTATGTGCTTCAGTCTGGATATCTCATTAAGTTTTTGATCAAACATCTTCTCATAATCAGTTGCAGCCATTTTGAGACTTGCAATATCCTTAGCTTGACTCTTGGCCAAGGATTTGCATTTCTTAAATGCTTGCAACAGAACTTTATATTCATCTATCAATTGATAAATATCCTCTTCAGATTCAGATGCACTCTCATCACTTGATGAAGATGAATCTGATTCTGAACTAGCACAAGAAATTGAACTAAAAGAACAATTTTGTACCTTACTAGGTCCTGGCTGCTCCAGGATTTTGTCACTTTTTGTCAATGCCATTAGCCCTTGGAACTGACTGTCCTCTTGTTCATATATAGAGTTCATGATCTAAATGAACTCTTGTTCTTCTTCCTCAGCAAACAGTCCTATATATGCCTCAGCATCTGACTTAGTTTCTGATGAAGAAATATCTGACAGGCTCTTATCCTTTTTGGCAACAAAAGACTTTTCCTTCTTGCCCTTGTATTGAGTCTTTTTCTTGTCATTAGACTCCTTCCTTTTCTCTGGACAGTCTACAACAACATGTCCTTGTCTATTACAGCAATAGTAAACAATTTTTGAAAGAGTTGCTTTGCTAGACTTGGTGTTTTTCCTGTCTTTCTTTGAAGACTTTTTATTCTGATAATAGTCTTCTTTACCCTGTGAAGTAGATGGCCTTGTCCTCCACTGTTTCTTCTTTAAGAACTTCTGAAAATGTCTTGTGAAGGCAGCAAAATCCTCATCACTTTCACTGCTTTCAAACTTTCTACTTGCTGACTCATCTGACTCAGTTTCAGCTACTTTTGGTGGTGGAGTTGGTGACTTACTTCTGTACTTTCTGGGGGCTTCTGTTTTGAAGGCCACTGTCCTTTCTTTATGTTCACTTCTTGTTGATTTCTCCTCTTCTTTCCTCACCATTAACTGCATTTCATAGGACAGCAGTTTGCCAAACAGTGTTGGTGGAGGAATTTCTGCCAACTTTGTCATTTCCCTAATGGCACAGATCTTGGTGTCCCAATCTTTTGTTAGGGACCTTAGAAACTTATCATTGATCTCATAATTACTGAACTCTCTGCCATAGGACATAAGATCATTCACAATCCTATAGAACTTTTTATAGCATTCAGTTATGCTATCAGATCTACTTTGCCTAAAGCTTTCATATTCTTGGTTTAGCAAAGATTTTCTATCTTGCCTCACTTCTTCAGAACCCTCCATGTACACAATAAGAGTATCCCACATTTCCTTGGATGTCTTGCATTGTATCAAATTCTGAAAAGTTGCATCATCTATAGCACTTACTATGATATTCTGAGCCCTTTTGTCCATTGTGGCTAGAACAATCTCATCCTTTGTCATTTCAGAGAAATCCTTAGGTGTCCTCTGATTTGCATCTAAGACTGAAACCTTCATGGGCACATAAGGCCCTTCTTTCACTGTGATATATATCCTAGGGTCTGAGGCTTCCATAAACAGTCTCACCCTTTCCTTCCAGATACCAAAGATCTCTTTTCTACATATGGGTAGCTTCATGGATCCCAATTCCTTATGATTCTCAGTGGAACCCATGGTTCTTGAGTTTCTTGATTCTGTAATTTGACTTAGATTGAATCTGCCAACAAGATCTACTCAGACAGTTATGTCCCTTTTTGAGTAACCTGGCTCTGATACCACTTGAAAGATATTGTACCTAATCACCTAGAGGGGGGGGGGTGAATAAGTGACTTAAATCTTTTTAACTTTTTAGGCAGAATTCAGATAATATCAAAGAGTTCTAGTTACTTTATCACAGCACAGAAGCAGCAATCACAGCATTACACAAGCAACCAGTAGACACACAGTTTTATAGTGGTTCCCCAAGGTTTGGGTACATCCACTTTCCCCCTTCGCCTATCTAGCAGTGTACTAGATTCGGCCAAACTTCTCCACTATCTCAGATCCTCAGATCTTACACTCAGAACCCCAAAATAGGTTCCTACAACTCAGGCCCAAGGCCCTACAACTCAGCTTCTTCACAAAGCCTACACTCAGCCACCAAGGCCTACACTCAGCCACCAAGCCCTACACTCAGCCACAACAAGCCTACACTCAGAGATTCAAATTTCCTACACTCAGGCACTCAAGCCCTACACTCAGCCTTTATAATTACAGGCTTACAAAACTCAGATCCCTAAGGATCCTACAAGATAATTTGAATACAAAATGTTAACTCTACAACTCAGAGAAAAGAGAGATGAGTTGTGAGTTTCTTGATAAGTTCTTGGAAGAACTCAGTTGAAATCAATCTGACTTGGCTTTCTTCAAAGCTTCTTGAATGTAGAACACAATAAGATTGACCTCCTCTGCAGTTGATCCTTGATCTCTGCTACTTAAGATTCAGAACAAATCTGAACCCTTCTTCTCAGCCTGGTTCCAATGGCTGACTTCTTGGATGGAGCTCTCTCTCTCCGACTTCTTAGATCTTCACTAGATTCTTCAAGGAATTGATAGATCTTCTTCTTTGTTAATTACTTGAACTTGTGTTCAATCAAAATCAGTTTCTGTAGACAGTATAAGCCTATTTATAGGCCTTCTTCATGGTAACCGACTGGTCCGGTTCATAACTGATTTCTGACAACTCTGACAGGTGCAGTAGACCGGCTGGAATGGCAGCTGTCAAGTCATCCAGTCAGTTCTTGAAAATTCTGTAACTGTCAAAGAGTGTCGAGACTGTCTGTCTTTAAGTGTCGACACTTATAGGCCAAGTGTCGACACAAGTTGTCTAAGTGTCGACACTAGCCTACAAGGTGTCGACACAACTCCTTGTGTTGTAGATTTTATATCTCGACACTGCTTCTTCTTCATGTGTCGACACTGATATTGAGTGTCGACACAACACTTTGTTCTTCAGCACTTTGTTGACTTCTTGTAAGTGTCGACACAACTTCTTTATGTCGACACATCTTCATGTGTTGAACTTGTCTGTGTCGACACTGCTTCTTGGTGTCGACACATGTCTTCAGTGTTGATACTTGCTGAGTGTTGACACAACTCCTTATGTTGACACATTCTTCTTCTGTTGAAATTTTTGCTGAGTGTCGACACATCTCCTTTGTGTCGACACTTGTACTTAGAATATTCTGGAACTTTGCTAAGTGTTGACACAGCTCCTTGTGTCGACACTTCTACAAGTGTTGAGTCTTCAGCTAAGTGTCGACACATTCTTTCTTGTGTCGACACTTTCTTCAAGTGTCGACACATTGCTCTGGGTGTCGACACTTATACTTAGACTCTGCTGACTTTTGCTGAGTGTCGACACAGCCTCCAAGTGTCGACACTTTCAGATGTAGACACAGTTTCTCTGGGTGTCGACACAACTGCTAAGTGTCGACACAGCTTCACTGGCTTTTCTTCATTGAGTGTCGACACAGCTCCTTGTGTCGACACTTTCTGTCTGGTGTCGACTCTGCATCCCTATTGTCGACACAATGACTCCAAGTGTCGACACTGCTTGCCTGGGTGTCGACACAAGTCTTCTTAAGTGTCGACACTTTCCCTCTGGGTGTCGACACATGGACTTAGAAACTTTTCCATCTTTCCTGCAAATACTTAACCTGCACAAGTAAACTCAAAACACATCAAATACATTTTGATGTATATCATTGAGTTGGGTGAGACTTCTTCAAATCAGGTACATTTAAACCAATGTACCCAACAATATTTGAACGAGATCATCCGACTGCATGGTGTGCCAGTCAATATCATATCAGACAGGGATTCCCGATTTACTTCTCGTTTCTGGAAGAGTCTACAAGAGGGTTTGGGAACGGATTTGCGGTATTCCACTGCTTACCACCCTCAGACGAATGGCCAAACAGAACGAGTAAATCAAATCGTGGAAGATATGATTCGATGCTATATTCTTGAGTATGGCAGAGCATGGGATGAACGTTTGCGGCTTATGGAATTCGCATATAATAACAACTATCAAGAAAGCTTGCAAATGGCTCCGTTCGAAGCTTTATATGGACGTCGATATCGGACTCCCCTCTTTTGGGCTGAGGTTGGCGAGCGGCCTTTGTTGGGCCCAGAGGCACTCGAGGACATGAAAGTTGCCGTATGACTTATTCGGGTGAAGCTTCGAATCGCCCAAGAGCGATATGAAAAGTACGCCAACCGACGAAGGCCGAAATTAGAGTTTGTGGTGGGGGATTCCGTTTTCTTGAAAGTCTCCCCAATGGTTGGAATTAAAAGGTTTGGAAAAGAGCGCAAATTAGACCCAAGGTTTGTGGGTCCCTTCAAGATTCTTGCGCGAGTTGGTGCATCCCCTTACAAAGTAGAATTACCCGTGAACTTTCCTGGTGTTCACGACATGTTTCATGTCAGCCAACTTCGCAAGTGTGTGCGACATGACACGCAAGTGTTGGACGTGGTGCCGCAATTGGCGCCAAACCTTTCTTATGTGGAGATGCCCATCCGAATATTGGACTCCCAAGATCATGTGTTGCGGAAAAAGAAGATTCCTATGGTCAAAGTGCTATGAAAAAATTAGAATGTGGAAAGCGCGACGTGGGAGCTCGAGTCAGTGATGAGGGTGGCTCACCCTCATTTATTCCCATAAATAAGCTGGTATGTGAATTGATGTTTTTTGTTGCATTAGTGTTTTTGGTTTGCTACCTTATTTGATTGATATCAAAATGATTGAAAAGTTTCGAGCCGCAACTTTTTGTTAGGGGGAGTGACTATAACACCCTGGCGTTTTGATTGCGTACGCTTGATGGGCGTTACGTTGGCTTTGACCGTTGTTCGAGCATGGTTTTTCCCGCGGGCTTGCGAGTGGCTGTTTTGGTAGCCGAGTTGCACGATTCCCCGGCAAACCGGAGTCCAAATTGGGGACTCGGTGAGGCCTCTGAGGGAATGCTTGCACTTTTTTGCGCCCGGGTAATGTTGCTCAAAATGGGTTGCTTGTACAGCAAACAAAAAATGGTAAAAAGTTCTTAAGGCAAAAATGGTCTAGGACGACACAGAAACACTTTTCAAAACAGGGAAAAATGGTCGTTTTTGTGCGTGACACGCCCCCCGACACGGGCGTGTCGGGGCGTGACCCAGGGCGTGACCTGGGCGTGACCTCCTTGACTCGACGAATTTTTCTTGCGTCGAGTTGAGCTCGACGAATGGGGTACACGCCCCGTGACACGGGCGTTTCACGGGCCGTGTCCCGCAGTGTCGAGTGTCGGGTGTCGAGTGTCGAGTGTCGAGTGTCGGGTGTCGAGAGAGAGGACACGGCCTGTGACACGGGCGTGTCACAGGGCGTGTCAATCTTTGTCGAGTGTCGACACTTTTGGTCGATGAGGTGTCGAGACACGGGCTACACGCCCTAGGTCACGGGCGTGACCGACCCGTCACGGGCGTGTACCCGGCCGTGTACCTTGTGGATAAACCTGGATTTGCCGACTTCCTGCGCCGCTTAAGGTACACGCCCTGTGACACGGGCGTGTCACAGGGCGTGACAGAGCCGAAAATCGAATTTTTTCTGTTTTTTTGTGCCTTTCATTGCCTTGATTCTGGATCAAATGGACCAGCTCGGTTCTGGAGGAAATAAGGCCGAAAATAGAGATGTATCCTCCTCATTTCACCTTCTTCTTCATCTTCTTCCTCATTCCAAAAGGAACTCAAGGGAGCAAGGCTAAAGCAAGGCAAGGAAAGAGAGGAGCAGCCGTCACGGCGTCGTCTCGGTTCAGGCAAGCGGTGTTCTTCACCCTTGCCAATCTTATTTCTTGTTCTTTGATTGTGCAACATAGCTAGTTTTCCTCTTTCCATTTTCCTAGTTGTTCTTCTTGTTTTGTGTTATCCCTCACTAGCCTTATGATGCTCTTGAATTTCTCTATGCTCAATGAATTCGATTTTCCATGCTTAGTGTTGTTTAGTTATCAAGTCTATGCTAGGTTGATTCATGTAGGTTATCTTGTTCATGTGATTCATGTAGCCTTGCTTATTTCTGTGATTCTTCCTTGTTCATATCAAAAGCATGTGATTCTTTCTTGTTCCAAACATGTGATTCATGTAATTAAGTTAATCAAACTCTATCAAGTTTGACATAACGTTGGCAATTTGTAGTCATGTGTGAGGATGAAGGAAGGGAACGTGTGTACTTGGGTTATGGTGCGATTTGCTTATGGTGTTAAGCTTAGGTTCGTTTATGGTGAGTTTTGCGAGGCGAATTGTGAACCATGGCAGGAGCGTTTGTGTGAGGATTCGGTAAGGGATGGTGTGGTTTAAGCCTTTGTGGCCACCGGGTTTGGATTTGTGGTGTAGAGCACCATTTTGGCCCCTATTTGGGCTGGCTTTTAGTGGTGTGTTCCACTTTAGGGCTGCCACCAAAAGACCCTTGCTGAATCGCATTTAACCGCTGCTTATGTTTCACTCGTATAGTTGTTTCTTGTACTAAGGATGCTGGAATGGGCATGTGTTTTGCCTTTTTGCTCCTGCGGGCTGAGCAGAACTTGATGAAAATTGTACGCACTTGGTGCGTTTGGCACTTTGGATTGACAGTATTGAATACTTGTTTTCCACCTGTTTTGTTCACTCATTTTACTTACATGAAACATTGCTACGGGGTCGGTAAGCCCCTTCGTCATATTTTCTGAACTTCCTACTATATTTTGTAGCTTTGATGATTGCTGAGGTGTTCTTTCTTGAATGCCTCAGGTGCAGGTTGTAGCCGGTTGAGCGGCTAGTGCTTGGGTAAAGTTTCTTTGGAGATAGCCGAGCTTAATTAACGAGGTAGTTCTTTTCTTTGTTGTACAGACACACATGTGCCCCAATGGGTTCGTGTCAGCTTGTTGGCGCCCATTGGTGGCTTTCTTTACTTGTGATATATGAATACTAGACTGCTAATGTGACTCATTTGGATGAGATGATGTCTTCTTGCTCTTGGGAAGGATTTATGGTAGGTTGCATTAGGTACTTTGAAGCTAAACAAAACATATTATTGTATAACATGCATAACATGTTTTGGTCACCGAACAAGTATTTTCCAAAGAACGTAAACAAAGATGATTTCTGATATTATTATAAATATAGACTGCATATAGAAGATCGTCATAAATAAACAAAGTATATCCGCCGCGTATAAACACACATTTTAATGCCTAAGGACGAGGGATACGACCATTAAACTCAAAGGTTTTCTTGCATTTCACTGCTGGATTTCAACTCATAAAGTAAGCGTCAAGGGTTGCCTGAGCGTGTGCAGTTATCCCCTGCACGACGTGGCATCATAACCCGTAGTTCCTCTTGCTCTGATACGAGGTACTCGTTGAGGAAATGCGGGTTGTGACACCCTAGCCCTTTGCCATTTGGGGAATGGATTTGGTTGGACCGTTCCCCCAGGCCAGTGGACAGAGGAGGTTCCTGCTAGTAATGATTGATTACTTCTCCAAGTGGTTAGAGGTAAAGGCGCTGGCCAAGGTGACCTCCCAGGTTATTAGGAACTTTGTGTGGTGGGAGATCATCTGCCGCCACGGGCTGCCCCAGGCCATCTTCACGGACAACGGGCCCCAGTTCGCCAACGCGGAGTTCACTAGTTTTTGCGGGCAGCTTGGAATCGACCTCAGGTTCGCCTCGGTCCATCACCCCAGGAGCAATGGGCAAGTGGAGGCTGCAAACAAGATCATTGTCAACCTCCTGAAAAAGAAGGTGGAAAATCTGAAGGGGAGCTGGGTGGAGCAGCTTCCCGCGGTTCTCTGGGCCCTGAGAACCACCCCAACATAGCTACGGGAGAGACTCCCTTCAAGCTCTCCCACGGGTGTGAGGCAGTGCTCCCCGTGGAATTTGAAGTTCGGACACTGCGAGTCGTTGCAGCCGGGGAAGGCAGGGGAGAATGGCAGGCGGAGAACGAGGAAGAGTTGCGGCTCTCCCTTGACATGGTGGAAGAACTGCAGGGCCTTTCCGCCGTCCGGCAGGAAGAGGTAAAGAGGAGGATGGCCAAGTACTTTGACAAGCACGTCAGAGTCAAGCAATTCGTGGAGGGGGACTTGGTGCTGAAGAAGGTGGATGCAACAGGGAGGTCGGCAACCGTAGGAAAGCTCAACCCCAGCTAGGAAGGTCCATTTATTGTAAGGGAAACGTTAAGGTCAGGAGGGTATCGACTCCAAAATGTGGAGGGCGGGGCCCTAAGTCTCACCTGGAATGGTGACGACTTGAAAATTTTTTTTCCTTGAAAACATGTAAGTGGTGCTCTGATTTTCATTAAAGGTTCTTTAAACACGCCAATGTTGTCGCAACGAGGTCGTATGAAGAAGTAAAATGAATTCGGACCCCGACCAGATCCTGTTGTCAGGCTCTCACCTAGCTGGCAGGGCTGGAAGTCACTCGGTGTCATCCTTGGGCCTCGAGCAGATCCCGCAGTCAGGCTCTCACCTAGCTGGCAGTGCTGGAAGTCACTCGATGGTGTTATTAGCGGACCCCGACCAGATCCCGTTGTCAGTCTCTCACCTAGCTGGCAGGGCTGGAAGTCACTCGGTGTCATCCTTGGGCCTCGAGTAAATCCCGCTGTCAGGCTCTCACCTAGCTGGCAGGGCTGGAAGTCACTCGATGGTGTTAGTAGCGGACCCCGAGCAGATCTCGTTGTCAGGCTCTCACCTAGCTGGCAGGGCTGGAAGTCACTCGGTGTCATCCTTGGGCCTCGAGCAGATCCCGCTGTCAGGCTCTCACCTAGCTAACAAGGCTGGAAGTCACTCGATGGTGTTAGTAGCAGACCCCGAGCAGATCCCGCTGTCAGGCTGTCACCTAGCTGGCAGGGCTGGAAGTCACTCAGTGTCATCCTTGGGCCTCGATCAGATCCCGCTGTCAGGCTCTCACCGAGCTGGCAGGGCTGGAAGTCACTCGATGGTGTTAGTAGCGGACCCCGAGCAGATCCCGCTGTCAGACTCTCACCTAGCTGGCAGGGATGGAAGTCACTCGGTGTCATTCTTAGGCCTTGAGCAGATCCCGCTGTCAGGCTCTCACCTAGCTGGCAGAGCTGGAAGTCACTCGATGGTGGTAGTAGTGGATCCCGAGCAGATCCCGCTGCCAGGCTCTCACCTAGTTGGCAGGGTTAGAAGTCACTCGGTGTCATCCTTGGGCATCGAGCAGATCCCGCAGTTAGTCTCTCACCTAGCTGGCAGGGCTGGAAGTCACTCGATGGTGTTAATAGCGGACCCCGAGCAGATCCCGCTGTCAGGCTCTCACCTAGCTGGCAGGGTTGGAAGTCACTCAGTGTCATCGTTGGGCCTCGAGCAAATCCCGGTGTCAGGCTCTCACCTAGCTGGCAGGGCTGGAAGTCACTCGATGGTGTTAGTAGCGGACCCCGAGCAGATCTCGTTGTCAGGCTCTCACCTAGCTGGCAGGGCTGGAAGTCACTCGGTGTCATCCTTGGGCCTCGAGCAGATCCCGCTCTCAGGCTCTCACCTAGCTGGCAAGACTGGAAGTCACTCGATGGTGTTAGTAGCAGACCCCGAGCAGATCCCGCTATCAGTCTCTCACCTAGCTGGCAGAGCTGGAAGTCACTCAGTGTCATCCTTGGGCCTCGATCAGATCCCGCTGTCAGGCTCTCACCTAGCTGGTAGGGCTGGAAGTCACTCGATGGTGTTAGTAGCGGACCCCAAGCAGATCTCGCTGTCAGGATCTCACCTAGCTGGCAGGGCTGGAAGTCACTCGGTGTCATCCTTGGGCCTCGAGCAGATCCCGCTGTCAGGCTCTCACCTAGCTGGCAGGGCTGGAAGTCACTCGATGGTGATAGTAGTGGATCCCTAGCAGATCCCGCTGCAAGGCTCTCACCTAGCTGACAGGGTTATACGTCACTCATCAGGGAAAGACGTCGACTCCTCGCCAGCTAACGGGGAGGCCTTGATGTGCAAAGCCAGGTCAGAAGTCGGGGAACCGAGTGTCCAAAGGACGAGTAGTTGGAGTCGCAAAGCTAACCAAAAAAGGGAAAAGAGAACCCAAGATGCATGCGAGAGGGTCGGCTCGCAGGAATTCTGATGGCTCAGGCTAGCGACGAACCGGCTCGCCTCTTCTGGAGGAGCGAGTAATCACCTTAGTGAGTCCGGACTGCAAGGGCAGGTCGCCGCCAGCGAGGCAACCAACCGGGTCCCCGATGACTCCTGAGCCAGATCTGTAGGCGTGCGACCTCGCCGACATAACGCGAGGCGAACGACTGCGAGTGCGGAAAGGGGAGGTTTACATCACACAATACCAGCAAACATACATATAACACGATTGGAGAAACATTTGTAAGAGCGAGAATAGATAAAAAATCACAAAGTCATGACACTGTTCGCAACTACATTTCAAACAACCAAAAATACACAGCTATGCGCATAACAGGCGAGTCGCAAGGGCGAGGGCGATGCAAGATCCTGGGCGGGAGTCCTAGATGTGCTGGTAGGACTTATCCCCAGGGTCCGGCACGGGCAGGAACAACGCCGGCACCACCTCGCTCGCCGAGAGTCCCGCGGCCTCGCTCTTGAGGAGGTCTGCATGCCGCAACATCTGCATTGTGTACTTCGCGGCACTGGCGGCGTTCTTCTGCATCAACACCTCCAACTCGTAGTCAGAGTGATGTTCAAGCGGGCAGCTGCTATTGGCTAGCAGGGGGGGGGGGGGCAGCGGCAGCCTCTAGCTTGCGCACCCGCGCCTCCAGCGCCAACTTGTCCTGGCCGAGGGCGGCGATCTCGGCACCCATCCGGCTGGCCGTCGCCGCATCCTGCGAAAAGAAAGAAGGTCGGAAGGAGGATTC
Source organism: Platanthera guangdongensis (assembly GCA_039583875.1). Taxonomy (NCBI): domain Eukaryota; kingdom Viridiplantae; phylum Streptophyta; class Magnoliopsida; order Asparagales; family Orchidaceae; genus Platanthera; species Platanthera guangdongensis. The sequence goes on from CM077151.1 coordinate 65,007,421, forward strand.
GCGAAAGGAAACGACAACTAGAAGTAAGCGCGTACCACCCCTCCCAAATACTGCGCGAGGGTCTCCTCGGCCGCGTCGGCCCGCTTCCTCTAGAGATCCGCCTCCTCCTGAGCAAGTTTGCGGGCCTCCACTTTCTCGTCCGCCAACTTCTTAAGAGAAGTGGCGTTCCGCTCCAGCTGAGTGCAGCGCCGCCCAACCATATGGGCCAGCTCCAGGCCGCGTAGTTGGGCCCGCGCGCTTTCGTGCACCAGCACGCGCGTCACCTCCTTGTCATAGATAGCGCCGTCCTCTCGCGAGTAAAGGCCAAAGAAGAAGTTATATGCCTCCCCGCCGATGGTGTCCTGCTCCAACCAACTCGATAGCAGGGTCGAAACCACCGCTTGCTTTGACTCTTTGTACCCTAACAGAAGCGGGACGCCGAGCTCGTCCAGGTATTTCTCGCCGTAGCCGAAATTGCGGTGCCCTCTCGGCACCGGCTTCGCGGCAGCATGCGCCCCGTCCGGCGGCCCAGAAGTGCCCGCCACCCCGCCGGGGGTTTCGCTGGTCGAAGCGGCCAACGGGGAGGGGGGGGGGGGACCCTCGGTCGATTGATCCGCCAGGGCCTTGCCTTTTCTTTGGCCCGCGGCGGGTTGCTGCCTCGCGGTCTTCGCCATCTTGGGCGGGGGAGCAGGCTGTTCGCGGCCCGGCCGCTTCTTAGCAGGGACCGCCGGGACGTCGCGCTGAGCGGCGTCAGCAGCCTGAGCTCGGGCGAGGACCCCGGAGGCGACCCTAGCACTCTCGTAGGGGGGGGGGGGGGGGTGAATGTGAACGTCTCGCTCGCCTGCCAAGGAAAGAAAGGGTGAAACTAGTGTAGAAAACTGTGAGACAGAGCAATGGCGAGTGACTAACCTCCCCCAGGCGGGACAGCGGCAAGATCATCTAGGTTGCGGCGCAAGTACGCGACCTCGAAATTCTTCCCGGAAAAGAACCCCCACAGGTCGGCTTCATGGCCCCCCAGGCTGGGCGGGCGGTAACTCGCCTCGCTGAGCTGCACCGGCGAGAAAGGGACGTTGCCAAAGTCCCCCTTGACGAACAAGAACTTCTTGAGCCAGTTGTGGCTCTTATTGACGGTCTCCCGCACCTTGAGGTGGGCGCTGGAGAAATAGGCGATCCCTTCCCGGTTCGTGCGGAAGGAGAACAATTTGCGGAAAACCGCGAGACTGAACTCGACCCGCTCCTCCCGTAAAAAGCAGGCGAACCCTATCATGACAACCACAGAGTTCGGGGTCATCTGGCCTATGACGACCCCGAAGTACTTCAACACTTGACGAACCTCCGGCCACAGAGGAAGCCGAAGACCCACCTCAAAGTGAGCCAGCGGAATGGCGAGCTCGTCCCTGGAGAGATCGTTGATCTTCTCCCCTTCCCCAGGCCGTCTCGCCGAGAATCCAGGCGGGACGTGATCGCCTAATGCGTCTAAGTACTCGCGCTCAGAGATAACGGCGTGGGGGAAGTCATGCTCCGAGAATGTCCAGGCGCATTTACTTCGCCCGTCCGCGTCGCCGCTGCCGCCACGCATTCCACAGAACGATCACCGAGCAAGCGAGAAAACCTCAGAAGGGGCACGCGAGCCGAGCCTAGCAAAGAGCAGGAGAGGGGAAAGTGCTTAAAAGTGTTGGAAGGACAAGAACCGGCAAGGCCTATTTATAGAGAGAAAAAAGAGTGCGAAAATTTTCCGCCGACAGGAAAAGTGCGTGTAGAAAAAATCAGGCCTGACGGTTCGACTTCCCGACCCGCAACCACACCGCCAAGACCGTTCAGGAGCGGGTCTTGCCCGTCCGCATCCGCACGGAAAACGGGCGGGCGAGCCACGGCCCGCACCCCCCCAGGATTCTGAGTGAGTCGGGGAGACTCTCAGCCGACGAGCCCCTTGGCCCGCTCCCGCTAAGATCAGTATGGCAGGTTGAGCGAGTCCATCCTATGACCCGCACTCGCCCGAGGAGGGGGGGGGGGGGGGCGAGCGGAGGACATGGGTGCACTCGAGCTCGCCCCAGTGAGAATCAAGCAACAACATGATAAGAACGATATGCACCAGAAATCAGAAACCAGACTCGTAGATGGGCGAGGAGAGTCGCAAATAGTTACAGATACTGAATAAGTTTTTGAAATAATAGTACCCCCACACCCCAAGCGAGTCGACTCGAAGGGCAGACAAGACCTAACCCAGCGATAGTTCGCAAACAGAGAAAAGAGAGGGTGGATCAGTACTGGATCCACTTCCACCTACCCCGCGTTGCGTTCCGGTTTGCGGCGACACGCGAGGATAGTGATAATCGCGCACCGCCACCAACTCCTGCTGGGCCAGGCCAACTTGTTTCGTGACACTCTTTAGATGCTCCTCGGCCCGCGTAATGTGCACGCCAGGCGAAGTGACCTGACCACCTTCTGCTGCACGCGATGCCCCCTCCAAAGCCGCGAGCCGAGCCTCGGTCTCGGCCTTGTCTCGGTCGACCCTCTTGACGAGCTCCTGAAACAACAGAGTATGTTTCTGGAACAGCCGTGTCACCTGCCTCTTCATCCCCACCGCGTCAGCCGGGTCGCCCAGGTAATCCGAAACACCCTCCACGTCAGGCGGAGGCGAGTCCCCTTCGCTCATCTCAGTTTCAGAGGAAATCGCGTTGTAGCCTGCAAAAAGGAGATTTAGAGGGGACGAGCGAGAACAAAGCAGGCGCCGAGTGCGAGCTTACCATGGGTTGGCACGCCGTCCATACTGGTGGAAGGACGGGAGGAGCCCGACCGACCCTGAAAGGGTTCTCCCTCGAAGGCCGCAAGAGATTTCCCTAGTCCGGGGGGAACCGGCGAACGAGGGGTATTCGGGGGTGGACGGCCCAGACCCGAGTGGCTAGCAACCCTCTCGAACGACAAGGGAGGGGAGCGATCCTGCCCCCCGTCACCCTCATCTTCACGAGGCAGTACCTACGGGACAAAGGGTCAGAAATGGAGCAACAAGCCAGGAAAGAGGATCACATACCTCGGGAGCGACTTCGGTGCCAGCCGCCGAGCTGGAGCCCGGGAGGTTATTCGCCGGGGACCGCCTAACAATTTTTCCCTTTACCGGCCTAAAGAGAGGGCTGGGAGACCCACTCGCTAACCAGGGGGCGGCCTCGAGGGCCTCCTCCCGAGTCTTCTGGCCCGCGGCTGCCAGGCGGGCTCGCACCTCCTCGCTGACCGACATCGAGTAGCTGCAGTCTGCTTGAAAAGACGAGATGGCATAGGGAGTCACCCCTGTACTCAGTGGTATATTTATAGCCGAATAGTGGGGCCCACTAGAAGATTCCATGCCAGCTCAGCATAGTACTCGCCGAACACGCGGGTTGGATGGTTCTTTCCGAGCTTGATCAAGCTTAAAAAGAGAGGGGATTGTGTACAACCCCGTGTTCGTCGAGCGGGCCCCGCCAAGTCAGGCGAGCGAACCAGGTTTCACGGCCCGCACCCAAGCAGCATGCAGGCATGCGACAAGAGGCTGGTCCGCTCCCGCTCAGTTCAAGCGAGCGAGCCAGGCGAGCTGACCCCTTCATCCCTCTCGCTTGCTCAGAGATTCGTCGACCGGAGTTGGGGGCACCATTCGTCGAACCGGTATTCGCGGATGGGTTCGACGACTCCCAATCTGCGAGCCGCTCTAATGGTCACAATGGCCGCCAGCCCGCTCCCTATACGTGACCTGGTCGCCTGTCCGCCTCGGCAGAGGATTGGCGGGTCGCGGCGGCCCGGCTCGCGCTCGCCCAAGAAGAGTAGGCGAGCCGCTAGAGCCAGGTCGCGCCCGCCTCTCGCGGGGAGGGATTAGTGGCGAGCTGACCTCCCTATCACTGGATGAGGCCCAGTAGAAGCCCCGAGGTGAAATTACCTGGATGCCCTCCCCATGGGTGTGAATAGCTCGTTGGAACAGCGGAGCTACGCTGTTGGCAGACCAAGTTGGACTGCACATAGCTGTTCAAAACAGCGGAGGTTGGCTATTAGCAGGCCCTTTACAGAATTCTATAAATAGAACCCAAGGGGGCACCTCAGAAGACACTCTCATATTCTCTAGCTTCCTGGTCCAGTAGTGCTTTATGAGGTAGCCTTAGCTCGGCCTGTGGCTAAGGAGGGGAAGTACTCTCAGGTCTTCCGGATGTGTGGTGGGTCCTCCCCGCCGAGCCCCTTGTGTCGGTTCTTCCCTTATCTTTCTTGTTATTTTGCTTGCAGGAGTGAAGTAGACGCGCGATCACCCCTTCCCCGAGGGTGAACTCCACAAGAGACCGTTTTTCGGTTTCAACAATCCACGCAAGCAAATCCCTCTCTCTCATTTTCAGGCAATCATCCAGGACAGGTATAACTCCTCCTTTGCATCATTTCTTTCTGATTTTGTTGGGTAACTGGATGCTCTAGTGTCTTCCTAGGTTTTTTTGGAACGATTGTCTTTGTAATATATGCAGCAGTTCCTGCTATGACATGTTTATCTTGATGAAGTTGGTTACCCTTTTCTTTTATTGTTGTTATCTGGATTTCTAATGCAGATGGGTTGCGGCAAATACGTCCGTCAGTGTTTATTCAAACTTGATAGTTATTCAATGCATCTGAGGAGTACAACACAATTACATTTCACAATAAATTGATCAGATATTTTTAATTTGAAGTTTTGTTTGTTGATTGTAGGAAATCATGAAGTGCTAATTATTAGATTATTTCTTTTTATTGTTTTTAATACCCCCACTGTTTTGTTGTTCTTTTGGACTTATTGGGTGTTGTCTGTTGGCAAAATTATGACTTTAAAAATTAGTAGCCTCTGCGTGGCTTTATTGTAGAGGCGCACAACAAAAGCAGCAACACCTTCTCTTCGTCCCCGATCTTTGTCCCAAAATCTTTTTTTACCATTGATCGCACAATTGTAGTATGTTACAATTCACTATACTTGTTCTGTTGATTGTAGAAAATCAAGTGCGAATTATTAGATTACTTCTTTTTCTTTTCTTTAGACACTAGAGCTTCCGACAGACTGTTTTTTTTCTTGAGCGTGACTTCGAAGTTTGCTTTGAGTCTCTTACTCCTGTTTCCAATTGATTTCTTTGCCGAATGTAGAAGTCCTAAATATTCTCTTATAGTGGTTTGGCAGAGAGCACGTCATGTGCACACATAGTGAGAAGCATTTTCATTAATGATTCAAATACCCCTTGTTCTATTCTCTAAATTCATACATGATTTAGGGAGGTCATCAATGACAATGGTTTCTTAAATCTATACATGATTTTGGGAGGTCAATGACAATTGTGGGTATGCCATTTGTAGGAGAAATTATAGGAGCTGTAGACGGTGGTGGGGGGGGGGGGGGGGTTCCACTCCGGTATGAGGGGGAGAAAAGTGGGGAGGGGGAGGGAAGAGGAAAGAAAAAGAGGGGGAGGAGTAGGAAAAAGGGGGGGGGGGGGGGGAGGGATCACACTACAACATTTAGCGTATACGATCAGATTTTTTAGTAGTTTCTGCAACTTTTTTAAATGTCGCATATTATTTTGCGGCGTTTAATAAATCACCGCAAAATCGTCGCAGATACCGTCATCGTTGCAGTCATTTGCGTCTAAAGGTCAGTTGGTTGTTTTAGATGGAATGAACTTTAATCTAAACAGGATACATCTATGAGACCTTCTAGCAGTTGTCTACATGCTTGGAGTGTGTGCACAATGAAATCATGTTATCGACCATACCAGATTTTGTTGCGAGGTCTAATTGATGACCAATAGATGTTGATGTGCATTCTTAAATTATGTGTGATGGATTTTCACATGGTTTTTCTATCTCAATTAATCGGAAATTGAGAGGCTTCAAGTTGTACTTTAGGCATAGATGATTTCTGCTTCTTTAACTCAGACTAATTCAGTAATGTCTTATGAGATTGTACCGTGTTCTTCTGGATTTACTAAATCTCTTAGGATTCCTAAGGCTCTATTTGGCACAGTGGTAGCGGTTGTGAACGTGGTTATGAACCATCATTCGTGAACGCCCGATCTCACCTAAAGATCTTCATTCATTTTTATTTTTAAAACTAAGTTTTTTTCTTGCAGCGGTCGTAACCGTTGAAGAGGAGCCTTGGCGCACCAGTTAAGGTGTCGTTGTGTGACCTTGAGGTCACGGGTTCGAGTCCTGGAAACAGCCTCTTACAAAAATGGAATGCGCAAGGTTTGCCCTATATTTCACCCTTGTGGTAGGACCCTTCCCCGGACCCTTGCTGTGCGGGGATGCTTTGTGCACCGGGTTGCCCTTTTGCCCTTAGAGGTCATAACCTTTGTTATGCCAAACATACATTATTATATGATAATAGTGTTTTTTGTCTAAACTCAACAGAGTAAAAACTCCCTGCCAAACAGAGCCTAAAGCACCAAAGATGACTTCTAATTCCTTCTCGTAATTCTAGATTTTACACATCCGGATTTGCTAAATCAGTTGAATCCTACTTGAATTAAATTCGGATTTATTAAATATCGCAAGTCAAAAATGCCGTAAAAATAGTTCAAACTTCTAATTTCTTCTGTGTGACCTTGAGGTCATTCATTAAGGATCACCTAACAAACATCATCCGTTTGAACATAAAAGTGGACAAAGTTCCTTAAGTTAGTGTTAACGAAATGACAATTTAACCCCCATGTTCATGACGGCCGCCACCGTGCCAAACAGAGCCTAAATAAAAATAGAGGGTGATGGTCAAACTGAGGGTGTAACACGATCACTTGCAGGAATCGAGATGCAATGAACAAAGTAAATACCCCTCAAGGAGTTTGAGTGATAAACAAACCACATACCATAACAGATCCAAAGAGGCAAAGTAAATTTGCAAAATATGCCAAAATTTTCTATTTTTTCTCCTTATTATTGTGAACAAAACAACCCACTAATTTGTATTATAAACAGCCTAAAACAATACAATATCATTGCAACTACAATAAGAGAGAACATATCATCAAAACTGCAAAGAAAAATGCGGGTTGGAAGTATTAAAACATTATAAAGCTGCTCCAAATCAGGCATATTGAAGCCTGCTCACATCAATAATTTCAAAAGACATAAGTTCAAACATGTAGTGCTCGCACAACTTCGACTAAAGAATGTTTCAAGAACTCAAAATCAGCTCGACGACGGCTCCAAACAGCAGGAATGACAAACTGGACAGCTTGATCAAAAGCTGGGCATGAGAAAAATAAGGCCGAGGATAAGGAGTTTCGTTTCATTGCTACTTGTTCGTATTTTTGACCCCGTCGGCTGTTTTGGTAGAGGAGCTGGCTCGACCCGGTGAAGCGATTGTAGCGATTGTTTTTGCTGATTTGGTAGAGAACACCAGAGTGAGGAATAGATGCAGTGGACGGTGTCGCGGACAATGCTGATACCCCCGAGGGGTTCCAATTCTAAGACTGGGTCGACGACGCCGAAGCCTATGCCGGTGGTAGCGACATCAAATTCCGCCGCTGGTGGTTGAGAGGAGAATGGCTGGTGATGATGATGCTTGGGGGCAGAGAGGTTGTCAACATCGTCCATAATCCAGCGGAGAAAGGTTTGCTCCTGACTCGGCAAAGCGGCGGAAGCAAAAAACATCGTCTCCCATGATACAGACAAGTTATCCTTCAAAGAGGTCACATTATGCAAGCGATATATCTGGTCATGAAAAATACATGCAGAGAAACACATGCAGAGAGCAGGGATCCATGTGTCTTCCTCTAGTGTTTCAAACTACAATATTAAACTTATAAGTACATACATCTTCAAAAATATTTAATGCAAATCTGTTTGAGCTTCTAAAGAGAAATTAACAAGCACCATATTTTTTTTGAAGCTACAAGCACCATATCAAGTATAGGTATTTACAAAGTTTATGATGGTTTTAAAAAAAAACCTAGAGCAAGAGGTCCAGTCCAATCTAAATCAGTAACTAATCTATAGCTAAATTAGAAAGAAGCGCCCATGGGAGCCTGATGCATTCAGAGAAAGAGGAAAGGCTGGTTTACTACGTAATACTAATCGCAAAGAGATAACCCAAAGCTGAAGCAACTAGAACAAATAGAATTTATACATAGAGCGTTATGCAACCTGTAAGAATCAAAAATTTCAAAGTGGAATCATGGTCCAAACTCCTCTGTTCATCATCTCCTTCATCAGATCAAGATCCATTATAGGTTTCCCATTTTGGTTATAGATTGCAATCAAAATGTTCCAGGTGATTAAATATGGTTCGATCTTTTCGCTTCGCATTCGATCAAAGAGCTTCACAAATTAATCATTTTTTCCACAACAGAAATGCGCGAAGATGATCGAATTCCAGGTTACTCTATCCTTTACATGGAGATTATGGAAGAATTTGTTCGCCATGGCCAGCTCTCCACACTACATCAAAAAATATGAATTGGGAAACCTGTAATATGCTCTTCTACACCTACAAAAGGAGAAATAAGTTGTTCGACAAAAAAATATATTGTTTGGTTCCTCTCGAATGCCAATAAATCTGAAAGAGGAGGGGAAGAACCATAATAGACTAAAAATTGACCCAACCTTTATACACTGAAATGCACCAACAACATTTGATATAAGTTCTTCAAATCCTTGATTCTGCACAAAATAATAAAAGAAATATGAATTTTTCTACTGCAGAGTTTGAATTCTATGTTATGCAGCAACAATAAACACTAACAACACATAATGCATACAATGCAGAAAGATCAAATTCTTGATGAAAACTATATCTATGAACTCCTACCTTGATAAGAAGCAAACTTCCAATGAAATAATAGAAATTTGATAAAGAACTAGCAGTTTTAACACAACCAATATTTTTGATGCAATTTCCTAATAGATGAAATACAAGCCAAATAGTCATTTAAAATAAATAAACTATTACTGCAATTTGAAATGCAAGACACAATGAAGATGAAATTCATGCCAAGGAGACAAATTAAAATGAGAAATTATTACGACAGAGCTGTAAATGAGTTTGCGTAAACAAAAAACATCATGGAACCGGGAGAAGATGCAACAATCCAAAAGTTAAGCTTGAAATCCCCAATAAATATTAATACAAGTCAACAATCTTAATTTTACTTTAGGACCGAATTCCCCCAAAAATAGGATAACACCCTAAATAAAATGATGTAATAACCCACATAAAACTAACCAAACATCCTCATATGAAGAGATTAGCTTAGCAATCTCACCGCCAAAATTCACAAAAAATCAAAGGAGATTAAGCCAATAATATGTGTTCAATTTTGTCTTCAAAACAAGTAGTGCAACCAACATCTAAAGAAGTGAAAGCTGAATATAAAAAAGTACAGGGAGAAAACTGTTATTTAGGCGAATCAGTTTTAAGAATTTGAAAGGGCATGCAAAAACAATTTCAAGAAATTTATATTGATATATGGGCCTTGGGACAACAATTGAAGAAACAAATGTAAGAGATGGAGCAAACATGATTCTTCTTAGAACAATTCAAGACTTGCACACTAGAGAACATGAAAAGGTTTGCTCCAGCTTTCTAAAGAAAGGGATTTGGGTAAACAATCTCAAACACAACAAAAAATATTGAGGAAGTCAAGAGGACCTGAAAGCTGGCCTCCAGGGCCATGTCACCGTCATTTCAAGCTGTGACGTCGAGCCGTCGAGTGATTGAGGTGGCAGAGTCTTTCGTCCTCTTCGTCGAGTAGTCGGAGATGCCTAGGGCCATGCGAATTAGGGGGCACTGATCTACCGTCGCTCGCCCGCTTCGCTAGTTGCTAAAAGAAGTTTTATTTTCTTTTTGATGTTCATAATTGTCATGTCAAACATACATTCTATGACGGTGGTGTTTTTGTGCAAACTCAAGGTAGCAAAAACGCCGCGCCAAACGGAGCCTAAGTCTTCATCAAGGAGCAGATGAAAGTAAAAAAATTATAAATATTGATGGTTGTTTGCAAATCATTTATGCATTCCCGCATATGAACTTAATGCTTGCAAAAACGAGTGAAACGTGATGAAATACCATTGCATGTACCTACAATTTTAAGTAAATTTTAGCAATACAAAAATTTTATCAATATCATTCCGACAAAACATCTCCGCGAAGATGATGATAACGATGATGATTTGGTAATAATTATTCTTATTTTACCAAGTCAATGTCCGACGCCACCTATTTTTCACAAGCTAGAGCAAAAGGCCTAAGCTTACATGTGCAAAAAAATCCTATAGCTTACACTTGTCTTATATTTCCTCCTATAAGAAAATTACTATCTGAATTTGAATCCTAAGAAATTCCATAGCTACAAATATATATAGATTATTTAATTGACACATGCTACCATGTTCTGGGTTTGAATATGATGCTTGAGCCTAAATTTAGAGGATAGCTTCAACAAATGAACTTGTAAAGTGCAGTTCCATGCACTTGAAGCACGTTTTGATTAACTTTGATACTTCAAAGAAAAAAGTCAGGAAAAGTATAATTGAGAGTTGATAGCATTGGAAGATTGAAGGTAAGTATTCATGCCACCCAGTTACTATTGGACGAATAGATGCTTGGTACTTGAAACTTCATTTTGGATACCATATAAGATGCACTTGTGCACAATGAGTGGTGACATGCAATTAGTACCCATGTAGTCGCTCTTAGTGCATGTCCCACTTTAATAAGAATTAATTACAGAATGTCAAAGGTAACACCGTCATTGAAAGTATATAAATAAACATAATAATGATATATCAACTATAAGAATCCTCTACTTATAATTGGACTATAGCGTCAAGGGGTTTAAGGATGTCAACTCCATAAGAAGTATAAATATTAGAAGATTTTACAACATTTGATTTCTTCTGCTTATCATTCATGCCCCCGATCAAATAGAGGTTTTTTTTTCTGTTGCAACAACTCTTTTAATTTGCTTCCTAAACTCCCCATTAGAGTGTTAATAAATCAAGAGTATGAGAAATGTACAGTTAGAAGTGTGGTTAACTAGCAGCTACTATGCATGAATTCTTATGGTTCAAAAGCAAATTAGTGTGGTTAACTAGCAGCTACTCTTGCCTTGCTTTCTCATTTTCTACGAGTTTTCTTACATGCGGGTTACGGTCGAGATCAACAAAGGCTTTGATATTTATTTGAATTTGTTTGAGAAGACAAATGAATTATGCGGCATTCTGAAATTTTTCATAGATAGCAAATTAAATTGGAGTGTTTGTGATTTTTTATTCAGGATGGAGACATACATTTATCGGAATACAGGGGTATGCATAAATAATCATATTAAGGATCTGTTTGGGGGGGACTTATTTTCACCGGTCTAACGATTACGGCCGCATGAATTGGACCCGTATGAACCAGACCTTAATTAAGGTCCAGTTTATGTGGTCGTAATCGCTTATTGGTAAAAATAAGTCCCCCAAGCTTAAAGTCTGGTTCATGCATCTGTAATCGCTTGACCGATGAAAAGATGTCCCTCCAAACAGAGACTAAATTAGTTAATAATGTAGAAGATATGCAATAAAGAACACAATGGAAACATAATTAAACAAATAGAAGCACATAATGAAAGCTTAGACGTAAAGAGTTAGGAACCCAAACCTAGAGAGGATTTGATGATCAAGATCCATATTGAAATCAACATGCTGCCAGATTCTCAGTTGCAACATGGAAGAGAATTTTCAAAGAATTTTTGGACTAGTTGGGTGTACTGGACACTCTCCACGTTTTCACCGGTCGAACTCGGCGCTGAGCTCGTTGGGGGGTTTCAGGGGGGCAACGACGATCACAGTTAGCAGGAGAGGATTATAAAAATATTGAGAACATCGTGACTACATTACTATATTGCTCCAAGAAATCACTACAACAACTGAACCTGGACACAAAGTAAAACAGTTAGATTTTGATAATTTTTAATTCAAAATTTTAAAAATATTATTGCAAGTGAGAAAAAATAAAAGAAAAACAACCACTACAACAAGTACTTGCTTAGATTCAAATTTTCAATCTCTATTTTCATTAGGAGTATCATTAACAGTTCTGTAGCATTGGTTGTTATTAAAGTGTGAGCAAGATTTTCAATCCATTTGCTATCTCACAGTTATGTTTGGTGTTCCATCCATTTCCTTTTTTAACCTGAGTTTTCTGTTTTATGTTGGTAAATACTAGTAGGCCTGTTGTGCATATTTGAGAAATGAAAATATGAAACCATTAAATTAAAGAAAAAAAATATAGTGAAACTTCTTCAACATTTGATGGCATTCCATCAAATAATTTGTGGGGAACAAATTTAACATTTTCTGGCATTTCATCAAACAACTTATGGACAACAAATTTATCTTGGTTCAGAACATAAATCCATCAATTTAAAAACATCAAAACAAAGATTGCACGAAATTGGAATAAAGTAAATCAGAAATGACAAATCAAAAATAAAGCCTGACATAAAAAGCGCAGGCGAACTCTGGACGGGCTTGAGGATATGGTGAAGGCGAGCTCTACTCAAAGTTTTTTTTACGAAATTCATACCTGGAGGAGGAAGATGAAACAGGAAGAAGTTGTGTTCGTTAGAGCAGTCGGCGTCCACGGGCTTCGAGCGTGAAATCAGAAACGGGAGGCGGAAATCTTCCACAGCTAGGGAATGGGATGTGGGACAGAAGAGGTGGATCCAAGTCGAGAGGGAGAACGACCAAAACAGGGGGCGGATAGCAGCGAAGGAGCGGTCCAGCAGCAGTGAGAGGAGCAATCCAGCATCCGCCTTTTGGTTGAGATCGGGAATGCGGATGGGGGGGGGGGGGGCAAAATGGGAAAGGGTCGCCCGGGACCGGCGATGCTACTATGGTGGAGGAGGCGAGGAAAGGAGGCCGTTGTGCGGGGATTCACGTAGGCTGGGATTTCCGCCTCCGTCGGGGAAGATGTGGTGCGGGATGAAGACTGGAAATCATTCGACAATGTTTATTAACTGCAGGGGTAAAATGGGAATCGCCTAACTTCAGTCCGATTCAGTCGGAGTGAAGTGAAGCCCGACCGGGCCGGTGGGGGGAGATAAATGATAACATAGATGCCAGCAATGATACAAGTTTTTATATAGACAAAGACAATTTTGATGTAATTATTATTTACTATAATTACATAAATTTCTATCTTAGCTAAATTGTTCATAGTATAATATAATAATTTATTAATATATTCACGTCACTTTTAAGATTATATACAATACACTTGTTTCAATCTAATCGTTGTATTCATTTCATTTATTCATATATGTACATATCAAAATATTTTTATTAACAATGAATGAAAGAGCCACGTCACTCAAAAATTTATGTATAAGGCATGAAATATTTGCTAGATTTATTTTATAGGTATACACCAGTTGGAGAAAAATGTTCATGCCCTTGTAGAAAGTGTGTAAATATGAAGTCGTGGAATCGACAAGAGATAGAGGGGCATCTAGGATGGAGTGACATTATGAAAAACTATGCAGATTGGATATACCATAATGGTCGATTATCCGACACTGAGATTCAGCCTAATATCATCTTTTCTTCTACCACAAACCTTTTAAACATCTCTAATATCTCTACTGATCTCATTGATGAACTGTTGCATGCGGTCATCCCTAACTTGACATATGCTGAGAATGTGGATGAATAGGAATTTAAGAATGATCATTATGGTGAAGATGAGACATTTGATTGTCCTTAAGCTCCCACATTATAAACGACAATAGTTTATATTTGTCTCTCTTGGAGGAAAATAAACCGTTGTGGGAAGGATGCTTGGAGTACACAAAATTATCCTTTTTATTAAAGCTTCTGCATATTAACACACTTGGAAATTGGAGTAATGTACACTTCAGTATATTGTTGAAGACACTACAGGGCGCAATTCCAGGTGGACATGAAACATTGCATGCTAACTATAATGATGCCAAGACAATTATTTCTAAATTAGGCCACAATTACATTAAGACTGCTGCATGTGAAGATGATTCCTCATTATTTTGGGGATCGCACAACAGTAATAGTACTTGCTATGTGCGTGGCAAGTCGCGATGGGTCGAAGGAGCTGAAAGTCAATTGGTTTACAAGTCAAGAAAACGTGCAACAAGATATGAGGATTTTAAAAAAGATTCACAAAAAAGTTTTTTGTTACTTTTCATTGAAAGAGCGTCTAGAAATACTATTTCTTTGTAAACAAATAGCCGAAATGATGCAATGACATGCCAAATATCCCAACGATAATTTAATGCACCACCCTAGAGATGGATTGACATGGAAAGATTTTGATCGAAGACATCAAGAGTTCTCCAGTGAATCTCGCAATTTTCGCATTGCTCTTGTCACAGATGGTTTTAATCCTTTTTGTGATCTTAGTAGCACATATAGTACATGACCAATTACGTTAGCCATACATAATGTGCCACCTTGGGAGTGCATGAAGAAAAGATCTATCATCATGTCAGGTCTGATACCCAGTCTGAAAATATTTGGTAATAATATTGATGTTTATCTGCAACCATTAATAAAAGAGTTGAAGGTGTTATGAGAAGAAGGTATAAAAGTGTTTGATGCTTCAGAGGGGAAAAATTTTAAACTACGCGTGACATTATTCTGGACTATTAGTGATTTTCCCGGGCTTGGTAATTTATTATGATGAAATACACATTCTAAACTTGGCTGCCCATCATGCGGGTTAAAAACAAACTCATGTTGGTTAAAACATAGTCAAAAATATCATTTCAATCTCACCGTCGAATTATGCCAGTTGATCATCTACTTAGATGTCAAGGTGCGCGCCTAGGCACGCCTGAGGTGCCGGGTGCACCAGGCGCAGCCCACCACGCCTCAGCACAGCTGAGGCGGGCGATGTGCCCCAGGCGCGCCTCAGGCGCGCCTCGGCGTGCGCCTTACAAGCTCTCAGGCGCGCCAAAGGTGCGCCCGGGCCTTTCAAGGTATTTTAAAAAGAAAAAAAATTGATATAGGCAAAAACATGATCTTAGACGCACCCGAGGTACCCCCTAGACGCACTTGGCGCCCAATTCGCTGAAATTCAGCGAATTCGCTCAATTTCAGCGAATTGGGCGCCCAATTCGCACAATTTCAGCGAATTGGGCGCCCAATTCACACAATTTCAGCGAATTGGGCGCCCAATTCGCATAATTTCAGCGAATTGGACGCCCAATTCGCTCAATTTCCTTTTTCCCTCATTTTTGCGCCTCACGTGCCTCAGGCGCGCGCCTGCGCCTAGGCTTCAGGGTCCCTTTGCGCCTCGGTGCGCCTTTGATATCTTAGATCATCTATATAGAAAGTCAAGAAAATTTGGTCATCATGAATTAAGTATCGGTAATACATAACCACCTAAAGGAAGAGATGTACTTGAGGCAATCAAGTATATTCAAGTTATTTTTGGTAGAGAAAATCAATCACAAGGACCAACTATGTACTGGATAAAAGAAGTATATTTTTTGACCCGACTTATTGAAAAACAAATTTATTTTGAGATTGTCTTGATGCCATGTATATAGAGAAGAATGTATGAGATAATATCCTAAGCATCATATTAGCCGACCCTGTAAAAAGCAAGGATAACATGCTTGCAATAAGAGATTGCAAGGATCTTAAGATTCTAAAACAATTATGGATTCAAGAAAGAGATGATGAGATTGAGGTTATTCCTCCAGCATGCTTTACAATGAATAAAAGCAAGGGCAAAATTTTCTTAGGTATGATAAAGTCAATACGAGTTCCCGATAGATACACATCCAACATATCACGTTGTGTTAAGATCAAGCAATATAAAATGCAAGGGTTGAAGAGTCATGATCATCACATCATCATGCAACAGTTCTTGTCTGTCGATTTACTATCAGTTTTACCAAGGCGTATAGTAATCCCATTAATGGACGTGTTTATGTTTTTTTAGACAGTTGTGTTAAAAAAATTACTAATTTTTGACTTGGTTAAGATATAAGATCGCTTAATATTGGCATTATGTTTGCTCGAAAGAATATTTCCCCCATCATTCTTCATAATAATGATTCATCTTATGGTGCATCTTACAAAAGAGACTATCTTGGGTGGTCCAGTACAGTTTAGGTGGATGTATCCCATTAAGAGAGAACTTGGGCACTACAAAAAAATATTCTAAACAAATCAAGAACAGAATGATCGATACCAAAGGGTTATATAACTGAAGAGACTTTAACATTTTGTTCTCGATTCTTAGAGGGAATCGAAACTCGGTTTAATCGACCAAGTCATAATAGTAGAAATTTGACAATTGCAACGCCAGCATTTAAGATGCTTCAACAAGTGGGCAGTGCTACAAAAGGTACTGTTTTGAAAAAATTTAACCCGATTAACCTTAAACAAACACATCAATATGTTCTATTCAACGGTACTAAACTCAAGAATTTTCAAAGGTATTTTTTTATTAAATTTCGATCACTATTTCGTTAGTGTTTTATTCCAGAAATGGTGTTGATCTTTGTAATATTTATGTCAATGTAATTTATTTTGTGAACATTTTATCATTTCAAGTTATAAATGATATAACCATTTGAAAGTGAGGGTTAGACCTGATATACTCTAGGGGGGATGAATAGAGTATCTTTAAACTTCTTGTTGTTTATAAACTTTTCAGAGTAAAACAACTAATATACATAGTAAGCAAAGGATCAACCTAATATATCTTAACCTAACACAGCCACAACAGAACTGAACTAATCTATCACAGGCACAGCAAAACTAAACTAACACAGGCACATCAAGAACAAAAAGAAAAAGGGCAACCAGACGACACAAGAACTTTATAGTGGTTCCCAAACCTGGGTACATCCACTCTTCTACCACCCTGGTAGGAATCCACTACAGGTTTTGATCAAGTGACTGCCACCAATGAGTTTTTGATCAGGTTCTCAAAAACCAACCCAAGTCTTTTGATCAGGAGACTTGCAACCAAGGAATAACTTTTGAAGGGAGTTAAAGAACCCTTTGTACAATGAGGGGGTGAGAGATTCATAGAGTCTTCTCTTTCTCAAGACAACTGAGAAGACAAGTGGATCTTGATGTTGTCAAAGCTCCCCCTGAGATATTGAGTTATTCAGGAAGATTGGAGCTTCGCTTTAGGATGTAGGTCTTCTATCTTCAGCCTTGATTTGAACAGATCCAGGAACTTCTTGACTGATAGTGGTTTGTTGTCCTTGAAGAATCTTGGAGTGAAGGTTGAAGAAGACTCTTGATTTGGAATGAATGTTCTTCTTCTTCTTCAGCAATGTCAAGATGAAGACCAGATTATTTTCTGCACAGAGAAGGATTGGAATGTTGTTGCTGTTGATCTTTTTTGTGTGCTTAGTCTTTTCTTTCTGGTCTGGATTCCCTGTGGTGAAAAGAGAGAAAATCTCTTTTATATGATCAGTCGAATTTCTTCTTTGAATTTTTGAATTGTCTGCATCGATTGCTGACGGCCTGGAGAATGTAATACGGCTGGATAAAATATCTGCATTAATGGATTTCCCCAACTGTCCTATTGAAAAGTGATAAATAATAATCTTGATGAATACCATAATCAATGCTACGTCTAACGGTTATATTCTGAGAATATTAAGTATTGATTATTCATGAATTACTGCAATAGAATAAGGACAAAAGAAGGAAAAATTCAAGTCTGGATCTGCATAGAATTTGTCGAGCAAAGAATAGATTTCTTCGACCTGAGTCCAAAGTTCGTCGAGCTGAGAAATCTTGTTCGTCGACCTAATAAATGTTTTTCATCGAGCTGAGATCCAAGTTCGTCGACCTGAGAACAACTAACTGCTTTCTGATAAAACTTGTCAATTCTGTGCTCTAAGTTCGTCGAGCTGATAATGCAAATTCGTCGACCTGAGTTCAGAAAAAGGATTCTGGACTTAATGTGTTGAAATTGAGCTTCAATAAATCGTCGACCTGAGCTCGAATATCGTCGAGCTCAACTTAGAGAATTTACTCTGAGTTCGTCGAGCGGAGCACGACTTTGGTCGAGCTGAGTTCGACGAACGTAGAACTCACTTGTCTGAACTTGATTTTCTTCTAAGTCTTGAGTCTCTGCTGTCTTCTGTTGGCTGGTCCCTGTGTGGTTGTTTCTAAGGACTTAGCCTAAACTATAAGACACAAAGATATGACCCTGGCTATACAAGGTGGGTGAAACATCCTAATCAGTGAACCTAGCCCAAATCAAACTAGGGATCCAACACCATTAATGAACCACAGCTATGACAATTGACACTTGGATCGAACTCTATTGTTCGTAGCTACAAAGGATATAATATAAACGATTTTTAATTTTGAATGGTAGAAAGTGAACATTGTAAACATACGCAAAATAGTGGGGTTGAAATATTCTCTTACCATGGTGGATTAGAAGGAGATATTCATTATTTTGGTAGGCTTACTGAGATCATAGAATTAGATTACTTTGACACTGCATAAGTGATGCTTTTTAAATGTGATCGAGTGAATCCCCAAACAATGTGGGCGTGAAGAGAGACTCTTTTGGGTTCACTTTAGTTAATTTCACTCATTTAATACATACAGACATGGTACTAGAACATGACCCTTACATTTTCCCTTATCAAGCAAGAATGGTATATTATATCCCTAGTCCTAAACTATCATGTTGAGAAGTGGTCATGAGGATGGTACCATGAGATGAGTACGAAATGGGAGACATTAAAGCTATAAATAATGATGCTCATCAAACCTTGATTGAATGTGTTGTTAATGAAATACAAGATGTTGGGAACTTAATTGTACCAAGATGATGATGAGGTTGTCGAGATAGTTAGTACTGATGTTGACCCCATTATTGTGCCAAGAGAAGGATAAATTTCCCCAGGTATGCTCTCTCTTATTTACTTAATAATGCATTTGTTAACTATCTTTCACCAATATGCTCTCACTTTTTTTCTCTCTATCATTGATATTACTAATGTTATTATTATAATGTAGATAACCAACGCCTCCTAAAAGAACACCAGATCCAAAAAAATTATGTCTCAAGAGATCCCACGCCAATATCCAATAATCAAAGTGGTGAGACAAATGCAAGTACTTCGCGGGCCCATGAGGATCTATTATATGATGCGACAATCATGACATTTCATTCACCGAATGAAAGTAATAATGATAATCAAGCTAGTGAAGATGTAGAAGTTGATCATAATGCGGACGAAGCACAAACTTCTAATTCAATTAGTAATAAATACTTCTAATTCAATATGTTATTCTTATTATTAATGATATTTACAAAAAATATTTTGTTGATTCTAGACCTAACTAAACGTAAAAAAGGACGAGGCGAAACGACATGAAAACACATTCATCTAATGCCCGCAGATAAAGTCATTAAAATGGAGTGAAATGTGTACATGCAATTTATAAGTGATGAAAGAGTTCAACTTTCCTCTATTTTGGACACTAATTGGAAATTTATCATTATTTCCAATGATTTCTCAATTGCGGACGCATGTGTTCAACTATAGCAAAGACAATGCATGGAATTTGATAAAGGTGCTTATCTTCAATGACTTATATTTACACATATATTTTTTATTTTGTTTATTCATTTTAACATTTTGTGCAACAATGCTTTGATGCTTATGAGACTAATAAGAAGCATATTATGAAACTTCTACGAGAAGCATTCAAGGATTACAAAGAAAAATTTAAGAGCCTTTATTATTGACCATCAAATACTCCTGCACCTGTTATTGCCCGTGGCGGCCCTAAAAATATGCCTGCAAATTAATTTGTTGATATGGTGACATACTAGTATTCATCAAAGGGGAAGGTAATCCAACTATTTTTATTTGTTTTCTTTAAATTGCATGCATGTTAAATTGATATTATTATGACCATCAGAATGTGGTATAAGCAGAATATAAGTGAAAAAATGTCGAAGTAAGCAAATTGGTGCACACGCCCTTGGAAGAATGAGGCTTGCAAATTGTAAAAAAAATGTTGGTATGCTATACAAGTACAAATATAAAACAATTGCGCATGTATGCTTCTAACATTTTTAATACAAGATAATTAAATTTTTCAATAGGTTGATGAATTGGGAAGGGAACCAACTCGGCTTGAATTATATGTAGATAATCGCGCTTCAAAAACAAAAGGGAAAAATTTTGTGGATGATGAAGCAACATAAAAAAGTAAGGTTTTTTCCTCGACATACTTTTTATATAAACTTGCTTCATATGAATTCAATTTTTTTTCTTTGTAGGTTGCATTGGACAAGGCAATAGAGGAGCAAATGTCACAAAGCGCCCCAGACACACAGTTGACTAACATTCATGAGACCGCTTTTAGGTGAAAACCATGCATTATATTTCTTTATAATTATAAATGTTGTGGGCACTACAATATCTTTGTTTAGGTCGATATTTGGAGCAGAATACTATGGTCAATGTAAAGACATGGAAATTGGTGTCACTACCATTCAAGTGTATCCTGAACTAGCGCGTCGCTCACAAACTACATGCAAGGGACAACAAAAATCAAATGATTCAAAAGAGATATCTAACTTGAAATCACAGGTGGCTACTATGCAAATAACAATGGATTTTCTTGTGGATGCTATTTCATGCCAAGGTTCAAGAGACGATCGCTGTGGAACATCAGGAGAACCTGGAATACATCTATATCAAGATAAGGTATAGTTGATTAATACTAGTTATGTGTATGTCTATATTTCAACTGCATATTAATATTTTTAATTATCTTAAAAATATGTATATGTGCAGTTTATGATGATGGTGTCTCTTATTCAAGGAGAAAACTCAAACAATGCGAGTATTTCTAATGATACGCCTCAAACAAATCATGCTACAAGAGTTAACTCCGAAGAAGGTAACAAAAAATGATGTTGAATTGTGTGTTAATGTATGACTGACTTTGAAAGAGTAATGAAGGTATTTGATGGCAGGTGATTAAGGAGAAAATAATGGTGGTATCACATGAAGTGGTTTATGCTAGCACATCTTGAATTTACTTGAGATCTTTTTTCCACGCAATTACTTTGGTTTAGTTGTTTATATATACAAAATATTCTACTGCCGTTACTGAAAGTTTATATCATTTTAAAATCTTAGGAATATGTTTGACACATTTTAATATTTCTTAGTATGGCTATGAGTAAAATATGCTTGCACTTTTCTGGTTGGGTAGATTTATTTGTTGTTTTATTTGGAATCTGCTTGTATGGTTAATAATTTAATTATATACAATATGACATGAGTGTTGAGGTCGAAAAATGATAATTGGCATCTGGACCGACACCAAAGCAGGTAAGAAGTTTGTAAATGACAAAGTTTAGTCACATTTAGTTATGATAAGAAGTTGATCTAGAAGGAGGCTCTGGCAATGAAGTAAGCTTAGCCACATTTAGGTATGTTGATTCTAGACCCATATATTACAGTGGTTTGGTATTTGTCTAGTTTTTTTTATTTACATAAGTCTAATATGAAAACACCTCATTAATTGTCTCAAGATGGAAAGCTAACCCGATTGAATTTGATTGAGGACATTGCATCTGGTTAGTCTATAGTAGCCTAGATATTATGATGCAGAATTTTTTTAAGGTACAAATATGCGTAAGTATCTTTCTAGGCTTAAGAATGTTAAAATATAATTGTCTACAACATGTAATTTGCCGTTCAATAGCTGGAAATGGTGGCATTGACATCATTCTCAAGTATACAGATGACTGTGATGAAGTTGGCGATAAAATGGTTCCTAGAGCCTGCTGTTCTTTGTTATCTAAGGTATTATTATATGCTTAATCAAAATTTCATTTGCTAAATAGATAGGCACATTGAATTATTATAAACTGCTATGTGTTTCAAGTTGGCAGGGAGTGATGAGAAGAAGGGCATTATTGTCCAGAGAAATGGCCTAGATAGACATTAAGATTGTCTTCTAGAATTTCAGAAGATCCTTCTGTTTTGCTAGAGGTATTTTGGCATTAAATTACTGAGGTGTTTGACTACATGAGCTTTACTTATGTTAGAGTTATTTATGAATTGTGATTATATTGGATCCATGTTGCATGTCATGTCAATTATTATTGTGCTCTCTTTAAGATCCCCTGATAATGCAGCTCGTGAAGTGGCTATCCAAGCCGATGGCCGCGTGCAGAATATTTGAACTAAAATGCATGCAACCTTGTGTTAGATGACCGACACAATATTTTTTCTTTCTTTTTAATCTTGATATGTGCTAAGAGATCGTGAAGAAACATGAAATTTTTGAACATCAGATCATACTTATGAGCTCTTTCTTTTCTCATCGAAATAAAAGAATATTCTGTGAGACTTAAACTATGACTATATAACTCATGATATATTAGGTGCACCTATATACCTGCACTATAATATATAATAACTCTGAGATATAATCAAAGTATGCCGCTTTATATGTATGCTTATCCTTTCTTATTTCCTGTTATGTATACAACTGTATGTTGTAGTGAGAATATTATTGAATAAGAATAAAAATCTATCCTCAGATATCTCTTTCCTTGTGCCTTGCTAATCACAATTGGTTTCAGAGCTTTTTGCTCTTATCTTGAGATTCATCATTGGATCATGGCTTCATCGTCTCATCCCATAGCGTTTGGATATTCTCATTCTGCTATACCCATATTTGATGATGATAAATATGACCAATGGAGTATTCAGATGAAGTATGTTTTCCTTGCTCAAGGTCTATGGGAGATGGTTACTCTTGGCCCTCAATTAACTGCATATAGTGATCAGAACAAACCAACAGAAATAGTTTTAAAGAAACAGTTGGAATAGATCACTCTAAAGGACGCTCGAGCTGTTTCTATTCTTCATCAAGGTGTCTCAGAAGCAGTCTTCCCACGTATCATGGGTGCTGAAACTACCAAACAGGCCCGTGACACATTAAAGGAAGAATAAGTGCAAAGGTAATTGAAATGAAATTGCAAAGTCTATGGACTGAATTTGAGTTAATTTGTTTGCAATTTGGAGAAACAATTGATATTTATATCTCCAGGATTGTTAAACTAATTACTCAAATTCGTAGTTTTGGAGATACAATTGAGGATAATAAAATCATGCCAAAGATTTTAAGGGGGTTAACACCACCTTTCAACCCAGCTGCTATGGCAATTGAGGAATCCAAAATCCTCAAAACCTTAACCTTAACAGAGCTTTCAGGTTCTTTAAAATCACATGAAGAAAGAATTAATAGAGATTCTGCTCCACTTGAACAAGCCTTCAAGATGAATCTGAACTTAAAGAAGCAACCTTTTAGAACTGCTAAAAGGCCCAATCAGTCAAGTGAGAAAACTAAAAGTGTTCAAGAAGGTGGAGGTAAAGGTAAAGAAAAGAAGAAGTTTCCATCGCACCAGGCAAAATTCCAAAAACAAAAGTATCAAAAATATTGTATTATATGTGATAAACAGACACATGATTCCAAAGATTGTTACTCTCAATGTAAACTGTAGAGTGCCAAATCACTCTGCTAAGGATCGTTGACACAATACCTCAGAACAAACACAATACCTGGAGAAAGGAAAAGCTACAAATAAAGAAAAAGAAGAAATGTTTTACTCATGTATGCAAGCATTTACCCCTGAATAAACTATTTGGTATGTACACAGTGGCTGTTCTAGCCATATGTCAAATGACAAAACAAATTTTTTAACAATAGATGAGGATTATAAATCCGTAGTTCATCTAGGAGATGGGAAAATAGTTCCTATTGAAGGCAAGGGTATGGTTTCCATCACCTCTACAGGAAAAACTAGATTGATTCCTGATGTTCATTATGTCCCAACACTAGCACAAAACTTGGTAAGTGTGGGGCAACTTTTAAAAAAAGGTTATGAACTTCATTTTCGATCTTCTACATGCCAAATAAAGGAAATACAAAATGGAAGCATTATTGCATCAGCTCAAATGACAGACAATAAGGTATTTACCTTGGATTTGTCTAGTCCCTCTTACCAGGCTTTGACAAGTCATTCAGAAAAGGAAGAAGTGTCTCTTTCCAAGCTATGGCATGCAAGGCTGGGCCACTTGCATTGGAATGCTATTCATTCAATGTCTCAAAAGCAATTAGTGAATGGGATTCCTTTATTATCTGCAAGTAAATCTTTTTGTAAAGCATGTAATCAAGCCAAGATACATGCCTTACCCTACAAGAGATTATCAAGTATTCAATCAAAGCAACCTTTGGAGTTAATTCATGGCAACTTATAGGGACCCACCTTAACACCTTCTGTGGGAGGTAAGTCCTACTTTCTACTTCTTATTGATGATTTCACATGTTACATGTGGATTTTCTTCTTGACACACAAAAGTGAAGCTTTTGAAGCATTCAAGACTTTTAAAAATGAGATAGAAAAGGAATTGAAGATCTCAATAAAGTGCTTGAGAACCGATAGAGGAGGGGAATTCACTTCTCATCAGTTCTTAACATATTATCAAAATCAAGGAATTAGACGTGAGTTAACAGCTCCAAGATCACCACAACAGAATGGGGTCGCTGAAAGAAGAAATCGAACTATAACTAAATTGGCCAGATGTCTCCTTCTCAATAATGATGTACCAAAGATGTTTTGGGCGGAAGCTTGTAATACTTTAGTTTATTTGCTCAATAGATCCCCAACAAAGGTATTGAAGAATACTACACCTTATGAGCAATTATATAAAAAGAAACCAACAATTGCTCATTTGAAAGTTTTTGGGTGTATTGCTTATTCTCTAACTTCATCCCTACAAAGAGATAAATTAGACAAGAAAGGAGAAAGCTACCTATTTGTAGGCTACAGTGAGTTATCAAAGGCATACAAGTTATATCACCCAACTACAAAGAAATTAGTAATCAGTCGAAATGTAACTTTTGATGAAGATAGTATGTGGATGTGGCATTCAGAGATAAACAAAAACTGGAAGGGTTGAGCCAAGCATCAACCCCATTCATCTTCCAGCTGATGATCAGGCTGATTCTTCACATGAAACTCAAACCCCTGAGGCTCTTGTTGAAACCTCAACTGATCATGGATCAGATTGAGACTCATCATCACCACATAGAATGCACAACATTCAAGAGATATATGACTCTACTGAAATAGCTCTCTTAACTACGACACCCAACAATTATCAAGAGGTTGAGAAGGAAGAAGTGTGGAAATTAGCTATGGATGAAGAATTCCATACGATTGAAAGAAATAAAACCTGGCAGCTTGTGGTTCCTCCTCCAAACCTTAAACCAGTTGGATTAAAATGGATTTTTAAAACCAAAGTACATGCTAATGGCAAAATTGCGAAGCAAAAAGCTCGTCTGGTGGCAAAAGGATACTCTCAACAACCAGGAAGAGATTATCATGAAACTTATGCACCTGTAGTCAGAATGGATACAATTCATCTAATTCTAGCTTATGCTGCTCAAAGAGATTATCCCATCTATCATTTAGATGTAAAAGTCGCATTTCTCAATGGAGAAATTAAAGAAAATGTTTATGCTATGCAACCACCTGGTTATCAAAAGGTTGGAAAAGATGAAGAGAAGGTATATAAATTAAGTAAAGCACTCTATGGACTTAAACATGCACCTCGTGCATGAAATCACAATATTGATAGCTACATGATGCAACAACATTTTAATTAATGTCATAGTGATCCTTCACTATATGTGAAACATGATAAAGATCAACTCTTAATGGTAGGACAATTTGTAGATGATCTTTTGATAACTGGAAGTAATGTTAAGATGATATAAGATTTCAAGGAGGCTATGCTAAAGAAGTATTAAATGATAGATTTGGGGTCAGTCAAGTACTTCCTTGATTTTGAAATTAATCAAACATCTCATGCCATCACCATTTCTCAACACAAATATATCAAAGATCTCTTATTGAAATTTCAAATGGATGAATTCAACTCAACAACTACTCCAATGGAAAAAGGAGTCAAATTATCGAAATATGCTAAAGAAGAGAAGGTCGATGAATCTCAATATCGCTCTTAAATAGGGTCGTTAAGCTATATTACTCATACTCGACCAAATATTGAGAATATAGTAAATTTGGTATCTCGATTCGTCAGTAATCCCCTTCTTTCTCATTTAAATGCTGCAAAATGTATCCTGCGTTATCTTAAACGAACCCCTCATCTTGGACTTCTCTATACTAAAGATCTCAACCCAAGAATCAGTGGGTATTCTGACTCAGATTGGGCGTCTAATAGAGATGATCGACGCAGTACGAGTGGGCACATTTTTTATTTTGGCTCCATGGCCATATTTTGGGCCTCCCGTAAACAACCCACCGTGGTACTTTCAACCACATAGGCCGAATACATTGACCTTAGCAATGCATGTTGTGAAGGCCTCTAGCTACAAAACTTGCTCTCCGAAATTGAAGGATATAGAAAGAAAGATACAATTACCATCTTCTGTGATAATACTTCAGCGATTCATCTTGCCTCCAATCCGGTAACTCATCGCAAAAGCAAACATATAGAAATGTGTTTCCATTTTATCAGATATCAAGTGGAGAAGAAGAACATTGCAGTGCAGTATTGTTCTTCCGCTAGCCAACTCGTCGATGTTCTGACGAAGCCACAACCTAGAACTCGATTTCTAGAACTGCGCTCAAAGATTGGGTTAGGGATTGCAAAAG
The DNA here is from genome assembly GCA_039583875.1 of Platanthera guangdongensis. Classification (NCBI taxonomy): domain Eukaryota; kingdom Viridiplantae; phylum Streptophyta; class Magnoliopsida; order Asparagales; family Orchidaceae; genus Platanthera; species Platanthera guangdongensis. The sequence goes on from CM077151.1 coordinate 65,034,098, forward strand.
TCCCAATTTAAAGGGGGATTGTGAGACTTAAACTGTGACTATATAACTCATTATATATTGGGTGCACCTGTATACCTGCATTATAATATATAATAACTCTAAGATATAGTCAAAGTATGCCGCTTTATATGTATGCTTATCCTCTCTTATTTCCTGTTATATATACAACTGTATGTTGTAGTGAGAATATATTTGAATAAGAATAAAAAGCTATCCTCAGATATCTCTTTCCTTGTGCCTTGCTAATTACATATTCTTGTTCATAAAATCGCTATATATGCTCCAGTGGGTATGTTCATTCTCGTGCAGCTTTATATTTTTGGATCTGCTTCCATTCATTTTCATTTTTCCCCTAAAACTGAATCTATTAGTTATGTTTTTGCTATTAAGAGGTAAATTCTGATAGTGTTTCTACAAAGACATAAAGAACTATGAATTAGAATGGTGGATTTTCAATTTTACTGTGGGATCTTGATGCTTGCACGGTTTTGGCGGGAGGCTTGGATGGTAATTGTGGGTTATGGGAGGGGTATTTTTGTCATGTAAGTGCCACCTATATAAGGCACATGGGGGAAAGGTTTAGGGTTATGTTATGTTGATATATGTGTAAGAAGCCGGTGAAGAGAAGCTTCCCCTGCTGCTGTGTTCTCCGCCTGTTCAGGGTTCGGCCCTTAGGGTTGGTTGTTTGTGTGCCTGCAACTTGTATCTTGCTCTTGTTTTCTTTGAAGTTCTAGTATTGAAGCGTGTTGAATCATCTTGAAGAGGCGTGCTGTTTACATCTTGAATTCCCATGTTTTTGGTTCTTATCAACTGGTATCAGAGCCAGCACGGGTAGGAGACATCATGCTAGTTTCCGATGGTACCCGTTCGAAGGAGACAACCCCGGACCTCGACCTTCTCCGCCAGGATCAAGCGGCATTGACCCAGTCCGTTCAAGCCCTCACGGCATTGTCCGACCATCAGAACCGCGCCCTGGATGAACTCCGGATGATGATGCTCATGCTCATGTCCCCACGCTGGGATAACGCCGACGACTCCGGCAGCCGCATGTCCGCCACCACCGCACCACCGCTGCCGAGCCAGGACTCCCATTACAACAACCATTCTCACCACTTTGAATTTCTACGTTTCTACGACGATGACCTGCAGGAATGGATTTATAAGGCGGAACAGTTCTTCGATCTCGATGAGACGCCGACGGATTTGAAGGTGAAAATCGCATCGGCTCACATTGAAGGCAAAGTTTTGCATTGGCACCAGGCTTTCATGAAGTCTCGCCTTACCCGACATTGGCCCGCTTGGGAGGAGTACACGCAGGCTCTCGCTCAGCGCTTTGGCCCTATCCTCTTCGCTGATCCCATGGCAGAACTCAATAACTTGCGGCAAACAAGCACTGTCCAATCGTTCCTGGATGAGTTTGATGTTTTACTCCACCGCGTCAATGTGCCTGAAGCGCATGCAATCAGTTTTTGCATTGCTGGCCTCCGGGATGATATTGGGTATGTTATCTGCATGTTTCAACCCAAGATCCTTTAAGATGTATTCGCCTTAGCTCAGATGGCGGAGCAACGAACCGCGGTCGTTCCTCGACGCACTATGGTCGACACCTCCGCGACTAGTTGGATTTCAGAATGTCGGCAGTCCTCACCCAAGCCGCTTTCCGCACGGCTCGCCCACCCCACACTCGGAGGTAACTCCCGCACTCACCGCCGGTTGACCGCGGTTGAAATGGCTGAGAAGCGTGCAAAAGGACTTTTTTTTGGTGCGACACCAAGTACACACAGGATCACCTTTGTGAGGCACGTGGGAAATCCTATGCCCTTGAGCTCATTATGGACGACGACGATGTTGGCCCCTCACCTGGGGCTGATGAAGTGGTGGGAGATTTGCCCAATGGGGTCGAGGAGGAGGAAGAGGTACCACATTTATCGGTGCATGCCCTGATGGGAGTTACCCAATATCACACTATGAAAGTCTCGGCTTTGTATCAAGGTCATATCATTCACATTTTGATTGATTCCGGGAGCACCCACAACTTCGTGGATGAGGGGACAGCTCATAAGCTGCACTGCCGCTTGACACCGATGCCACCTTTCAATGTGGCTATTGCTAACGGGCGCCGGCTATCCAGTTCCACCAAGGTGCTGGGTTTTCAATGGCGGATGCAAGGTGTCTTTTTCACAATGGATATACTGGTCTTACCACTTGGCGGGTGCGATGTCGTTCTTGGAGTGCAGTGGCTGAGTACGCTCGGTGTGATACATTGGGATTTTGGCAATCTCCGCATGGATTTCACGAGTCAAGGAAGGAAAATTTCCTTGCGAGGCTCCAAGACAACAACCGAGACGTGGATGACGCAGCACAATTTGGAAAAATTGTTAGCCAATGGGAGGTAACTTGAACATGTTGTCCTTATGCACCCTTCAGTGTGCTCCAGACTCCGCCGCGGTGCCGGGGGACAGCGATATTCTCCAGTTGCAGGCGCCAGGGCCCGGCCGTCGGGAGCAGGCCGCAGGGGGGGGGGGGGGGGGCACAACTTACCTTCCTGGAGGGAGGGCTCACAGTCGACCGTATTGAAGCCATCTTATCCTCGACCGAAGTACAATCATTGGAGGAGGTATTAAGCCAATTTGCGGAGACATTCCAGGACTCCTCCGGGTTACCACCACCCCGCGATCATGTCCACCGAATTCCTTTGGCGGACGGTCACTGCGCCATAAATTTGAAGCCTTATCGATACCCCCCAATTCAGAAGGATGAAATTGAGAAGTTGGTTAGCGAGATGCTGCAGGCCGGGATAATTAGACCAAGTACTAGTACTTATACGTCGCCAGTGGTGTTGGTGCGCAATGGGGATGGCACGTGGCGGCTTTGTATTGACTACCGCCAACTTAATCTACACACGGTGAAAGATAAATTCCCCATCCCGATTATTGAGGAGCTCATCGACGAGTTACACGGAGCAGTCTTTTTCTCCAAGATGGACATGCGCGCCGGTTATCATCAAGTACGGATGGCGGAGGAAGACGTCTATAAGATGGCCTTTCGGACGCATCACAGTCATTACGAATTCTTGGTCATGCCGTTCGAATTGACGAATGCTCAGTCCACTTTTCAGAGCATGATGAATTCAATCTTCCAAGATCAACTCCGGAGGTTCATTTTAGTTTTTTTCGATGACATTTTGATTTTTAGTCCCTTTTGGCAGGAGCATTTGGCACATCTGGCCTTCACGCTGGGAAAGCTACGCGACTACCACCGCTTCCTCAATCGGAGCAAATGTAGCTTCGGCCAATGGCAGGTTCACTATCTCGGCCATATCTTATACCAAGATGGGGTGGCCACGGATCCGGAGAATGTCCGAGCAATGTTGGAGTGGCCTATTCCCAAGACAGTCAAACAGGTGCGCGGCTTCCTCGGCCTCACCGGGTATTACCGGAGGTTCATTCAAGGCTACGGCGACCTTGCTAGACCGTTGACGGAACTTCTGAAACCAGCCGACCTACAGTGGTCTGAGGCGGCCAATCACGCGTTCCTTCAACTCAAGACCGCCTTCTCTCAACCGCCGGTGCTCGGCCTCCCGGATTTCACCAAACCCTTCGTGTTGGAATCAGATGCGTCTGATAGGGTAATTGGGGCGGTTCTACTCCAAGAAGGTCGGCTGATTGCCTACTTCAGCAAAGCTTTGGGCAAAAAGAACTCGATGCTGTCGGTGTATGAGAAAGAGTTACTGGCCGTGGTCATAGCGGTGCAACATTGGCGGCACTATTTGATTACTCGGCCATTTACCATTCGCACGGATCAACAAAGTTTGAGTTTTTCTCCAATCAAAAGCTTGCGACTTCGGCGCAACAAAAATATGTGGCCAAATTGTTGGGATACGACTACACCATCCAGTACAAGCAAGGGAAGACCAATCTATGCGCGGATGCGCTTTCACGTCGCGAGGGGACAGAGGAAGGGGAGTTGTGCGCTCTTGTAACGATTACCTCAAACTTCATGCGGGAACTCAAAGAATCATGACAACGCGACCCTAAAATACCAAATATTATCGCCCAAAAATCAGTGGATAGCGCCAGTCAACCCAAGTATCAATGGGAGAGGGGGTTGTTGACGCGGAAGGGGCGATTGGTGGTGGGGGAGGATGCTGCCCTTAGGCTGAAATTGCTGCAGCTATACCATGAAAGCACATGGGGAGGACATTCCGGGATCACAGCCACATATCAGCGCTTAAAGAGGATGTATTTTTGGAAGAAGATGAAGGTGGAGGTTTACGAATATGTCCAACGGTGTGTTGTATGCCAACAATGCAAACCGGACAACCGAAAGGCTATGGGGCTGCTGCAGCCTCTTCCCATACCGGAGAAGATTTGACAAGATATCTCACTAGATTTTGTGGAAGAGCTACCCAAGAGCCACGGGAAAACAACAATATTGGTGGTGGTGGACCGCCTTAGCAAGCAAACGCACTTCATCGCTTTAGCCCACCCGTACACGACCGAAGGAGTGGCGCAAGTGTTCTTGGACTCGATTTTCCGGTTGCATGGGCTACCCGAATCCATTGTCAGCAATCGGGACGCCACCTTTGTGAGTCAGTTTTGGCAAGAGCTTTTCCGGGTGTTGCAAGTCAAGCTCCGGTTGTCTACGGCATACCACCCCCAATCTGATGGGCAAACCGGGGTGGTGAATAGATTTTTGGAGAATTACCTATGGTGTATGTGCTTTGAACGGCCGAAGAACTGGACACAATGGCTACCCCTCGCCAAGTTGTGGTACAATACTACCTACCAAAGCGTCATCAAAATGACCCCGTACGAGGTGGTATATGGACAAGCACCACCACTACATGTAGCTTACAATCCGGGTTTGGCGGAGGTGGAGGCGGTGGACCGCTCATTAGCGGCAAGAGAGCAAGTCATCCAATTACTCAAGGTGAATTTAGCAGCGGCCCAAAACCGCATGCGTGTTTTGGCGAACAAGAAGCGAAGGGAACGCGTTCTTGAGGTTGGAACATGGGTGTATGTTCGCTTACAACCTTACAAACAAACATCTGTTCGGCCGCGGGGCTGCCATAATTGGCTCCAAAGTATTTTGGGCCGTTCCAAGTGTTGGAGAGGGTCGGCATGGTGGCTTATCGGTTGCACCTTCCGGAGGAGGCGAAGATCCATCATACATTTCACATCTCACAATTACGGGAACATCATGGGGACCCACCCACTCAAACTATTCCCCTACCTTCGGCGGTGAATAGTGAAGGCAATGTGATGGTGGAACCGGTAGCCATACTAAATCGCCATATTATTCCCAGGGACGGCCGGGTGGTAATGCAATGGTTAATCCAATGGGCAGGCGGTACGACGGAGGAGGCAACATGGGAAGATCTTTGGAAGATTCAAAAGCGGTTCCCAGATTTTCATCCTTGAGGACAAGGATGTAGTGGAGGAGAAGGTAGTTGATGCGTGTGCACGGTTTTGGCGGGAGGCTTGGATGGTAATTGTGCGTTATGGAGGGGTATTTTTGTCATGTAAGTGCTACCTATATAAGGCACATGGGGGGAAAGGTTTAGGGTTATGTTATGTTGATATATGTGAAAGAAGCCGGTGAAGAGAAGCTTCCCCTGCTGCTGTGTTCTCTGCCTGTTCAGGGTTCGGACCTTAGGGTTGGTTGTTTGTGTGCCTGCAACTTGTATCTTGCTCTTGTTTTCTTTGAAGTTCTAGTATTGAAGCGTGTTGAATCCTCTTGAAGAGGCGTGCTGTTTATATCTTGGATGCCCCTGTTTTTGGTTCTTATCAGATCTACTTCTCAGCAGCGTAATCGTGGGTGTCTCGCACTATGAGAGATGCGCCTTTTGAGTTCAGGTGTTGTATTATTCTTTTTACGGAAGCCGAAACGTCGAGTACGAGGTCATTACACGGAAGACGAGGCTCAGGTCATCAGATAGAAACAGACTCCAATGGCGGAACTCGGAGAGCCAGTGATTTTCAGATGCTAGCCTTATAAAGTTCCTCTAACCAACCTCCTTTCGCCTCACAAGTGTTGCAGGCTTTCAAGTAAGTATATCAGTTTTATTTTTTATCTTTCCCCTCCATATATAAGCACATCCATATGGTAATCTAAATTAATGCTCCGTTTGTCACGGTGGCGGCAGTCATGAACGCATGAGTTAAATTGACATTCGTTAAGGATCACCTAGCAAACATCATCCGTTTGAACATAAAAGTGGATAAAGTTCCTTAGGTGGCCATTAAGGAATGACAATTTTACCCTCATGTTCATGACCATCACCACCGTGCCAAACGGAGCCTGTCAAAAAAAGGTTTAAATTTGATCAGTTTTGATATGGAGTCAATTTGGAGCGGTTCGCTCAAAATCACATATTATGATTTTTCTTTCTAGAACAACAACGAACTCTCATATTTTGACCAAATTAAAAGGGGTTTCATACAGCATACACACTATGTGTTGCTGCTGAACATCTAATATATTGTGCAGGAAAAGGGTATAAGCTGCAGTTTGGATGTTGCTGCTGAACATCTATGTTCATGGAATCGTTGGTGACTGAAATGATGGATTTATCTTTCTGATGTTTGTGAATTGGAGAAGAGATATTCTAGTTTTGAGCTTTGTACCACATTATGTGCTTGATGTTGCTGTGTGGAAGCCAGTGTGCGTGCTGGTTTCAAGTTAACGGTCATGAAATAGTGCGGGACAAATTAAAACTGCAGGAACAGCTATATATGATTCTTTGTTGCATTGAGAAGCTTTTTTTTTCCTTGGGGAAATAAATTCATGTAATGTCTCTTCTCGAATTTATAAAGTTTCTCCTATTGAGACATTCATTTGTTTCCTGAAACGAGTGATTATTTTGGTGCTTGAGATCTTGTTGAGTGTTTAAGGTGACAGAATATAAAGTGAGAATTCTCTCCGAGTATGACTGATAATTGCTCGGATGTTCAGGCCGGACTGGATGGACAACATAACCGATGGCGGCGTCGAGTACATTCTTAGATGACACTTTTGATTGCTGCATGTTTAATGCTTTGAAGGTTGAATGTATCGATAGGGCAAGCTGGAGGCCCGCCTGCTTCATTTTTTTAAAAAAAACAAAAATAAAAATATTGGCAGCGTTTGCAATGAAAGAACGCCGCAGATGCGGGTATCATTTGGCGGCACTTTTATACAGCAAACCTGCCCAAAAGTTCATTTTTATTCTGAATATATATTTGCGTTAGCCGCGTTTTTAGCTATAAAACACCGCCGAATCCATTAAGCAATAGAGGCGCTGTGCACAAAATGCCGCAAAGGTTTTAGCGGCGCCCCTTATCGCAGCGATCTCGCTGCATTTGCAAAAACTCTGCCATAGGTATGGAGGCGTATGAAAAGCGCCGCGAAAGGCTCAAAAAAATGCCTCGATTGTTATACTTTGTTGTAGTGTGGAAGAAGTGATGACTTTTAGAAACAAGGTTCATCGGTGAGGCTGAATACCCAACTTGGCTGGCCAACGTGGATCATGGTAAAGAAAGCATTCAGGAAGTGGAGGACGTGCGTTGATTATAGCAACTTGAACCAAGCTTATCTAAATGATAGCTTCCCGCACCCAAGGATTGACCAACTTGTGGATGCGACAACCACACATGAGCTCCTCAGCTTTATGGACGCATATTCGGGATATAATCAGATTCAGATGAACTCGGTCAATGAAGAGCACACCGTTTTTCAAACAGATAAAGAAGTTTACTGCTATAAAGTAATGTTTTTTAGCCTTAAGATTTTAGGGCTACGTGCCAAAGGCTGATGAATAAGGTCTTCAAAAATCTTATCGGGAAAATTATGGAGGTTTATGTCGATGATATGCTAGTGAAGAGCATCAGCCCCCGCAACCATATAGAGGACATGGAGAGATGCTTTCAAGTCCTTCGTCGCTTTAAGATGCGACTTAACCCCAACAAGTGCGCATTTGCGGTTACAGTCGGAATGTTCCTTAATTTTATGGTAACCCACTGGGGGATCGAGGCTCATCCTGAAAAGATTAAGGCCCTTGAGGACATGGCTCCCCCGTGTTCAATCAAAGAAGTGCAGCAGTTAAACGACAGGATCACCACGCTCTCTTGTTTCCTATATCAGACTGGGGATAAGTATCTCCATTTCTTTAAGGCCCTTCGGGGGTGCGTAACTCTAGTTTCCAGTGGGCGGATGAGTGTCAGGCCGCCTTCGAAAGCCTCAAGCAATAGTTGGCGTCGCTACCACTCATATCTAAGCCAATCCACAGGGAGGACATATTCATGTACCCGGTAGTATCCTCGACAACTCTCAGCTGAGTACTATTGAAGGATGAAGTCGGCGTTCATGCCCAATCTACTACCTCAGCAAGGTACTCACGGACACCGAGTTCAGGTACCTAACCTGGACAAAACAGCCATGACACTTGTTTTCATTAAGGAAGCTCCGATCTTACTTCTAATCCCACCCAATTAAGGTACTCACGCAGCTGCCGCTTCGAACCATCCTTCAAAACCCAAAAGTTTCAGGGAGGCTTGTCAAGTGGGTTATCGAACTCAGAGAATTTGACATCTAGTTACTCCCCGGACAGACATAAAATCCCAGATGTTCGCTGATTTCATCGTAGAATACACTGTCCCTCTAGAGCAAGCTCCCAAAGAGGACTGCACCGTTCGATGGAATCTCTACGTAGATGGTGAGTCAGGAGTCGAGGGAGCGGGGGCAGGTTTGATCCTAGTCAGCCTCAAAGAAGCAATTCTAGAATACGATATCCGATTAAAATTTCCTGCCACTAACAATATTGCGGAGTACGAAGCATTAATAATTGGACTTCGCCTTGCCATCAACTGCAAGGTGGAAAATTTAACAATTTATACTGATTCCCAGTTGGTGGTATCACAGGTAGAAGGAGAATATGAAGCCAGAAACGACAAGTTGGCACAATATCTGATACGCGTCAAATCTTTACTGCAAAAGATATCTTCGTATCAGATACTCCACATCCCAAGAGAGCAGATATCCAAAGCTGATGCCCTCTCCAAATTCGACACTTCCTCGACCGGATATCAGTCTTGAAGAAGAAAGGTCGAAGATGTTATTGTCCCAAGTATTCAAGTGACCTGGGAGATTGTCACTCTTAATAATGAAGTATCACTTAGGATGGCCCCGCTGCAAGCTTACCATGAGCAAGGGAACTCCCTAAAGACCGCCTGAAAGCCCAGCGGCTCAAGATACGAGTAGCAACGTTCGCTGTCATAGATGGAGAACTATACAAACAAGCTTTCTCTGGGCCCTATCTAAAGTGTCTACTGGCAGCAGAAGCGAAATATGCCTTGCGTGAAGTGTGTAAACCCCCCCCACCCCACACAAACCTTTACCTGGGCCAGGCCGGAGGAGATCTTACTTGCCCAAGACGTCCACCCAGGACTCCTTAAGTGGTATCGACCCACTCTACCAAGCACTAGTTGGAAACCTTGCTCGACATGAATCACAACATTTACATCACATCACAGAGTATTGCAGAAGCATTTACAGGAAGACACAACAAATATATATAACAATATATATAGTCAAAAGAGTATGCAAGTCCGCAACCAATGTTTATACATGAAGCTCGTATGCTACAAAAGTACTACTACAAATTCCTCACACTCTCAATCCTGCTCGCTAGTACTCATGTCTCGAAACTCTAGAGATGACGGGGATGTCTCTGCTCAGGCAGTTCTATCAGTTGACATATCGTCCTGCGGCAGGTGGTCATTACGATGCTCCGTTTCCTATGAATGGATATTAAAATAACCGTTAGTCACAGAGCTAAGTGGAAACACATCTTCTCCTCGAATCCATATCCTGAGGATAAGCTCACGTGTCCAACAAAAGTAAATAGTCAAAACATGAGAGAGTTAGTACAACATTTCATACATAAGCTAGAAGCAAACATTAAAGAAGATGTAACATAGTATAACTAGAATAACAACAACATTATACATCAGTTATAACAAAAGCTCTACTAGTTATCATCATAACAGGTATTCACAACCTGTATTCACACCGTAGGTATTCAAACCTGCCAACACGCCACAGGCATTCAAGCCGTGCACACACCTAATATCAACATAGTATGGACCGTTTCTATTCAAGTAGGGTAGCGAGCCTCGCGGGCCTCACCGATGTGGTCGTCGGTGATAGTGGCCAGTCCTGATACTTTTGGGGTTGGTCATACCACACTACCCAGGCCCCAACGTACAACCTCGTGTACTCATAGATGTGAGCGACATCCGGCGATTCTACATTTTGGCCGACCAATAGAGGAAAACCAACAGGGAAAGATATAACGGCTGGTCACCCGTGGTACCCATCTTCCTATCGCCTTGAGTCGTCAAACTTCCCGCACTGGTACGAATGGTCTGCAAAAGTGACTTACCCATCACGATTTACCACAAGCAATTTATAAGCAACTAGTTTTAATCAATTATGCTGGCACATACCGGGTCTGCAGCAGCCTACCCTACTATCTTTCAAATAATTCGGGTAAGCTACAATCAACTCGAATTTCGACAAAAAGCATAGGAGTACTTTATTCGGGGCTAATCTTGGAGAAATTTCTCAACTCCTGTTATCCCCAACAAAGACTCAACCTAACCAATAACTGCTCATTTAGAGCAGGTCCCGTGCTTAAAATAGTAAATTGCAGGAATGAAGGTGCGGCAACAAAAACTGCTGAGAATATAGCCTGCAAAATTGAAATGCTGAAAAGAAATATGACCACTATGAAACTGAAGTAGTACTATATTGAAAGAACAAAAAGTAAGTACTGAAAGAAACTGGACCAGTACGAGACTGAAATACTGCTTAAAAGAAATGAACTGAACCGAAAGTAAATAAGCAAGACCAGTATGAGACTGGAAGGAGTGGTTAAAAGAAATGAACTGAACTGAAAGTAAATAAGTATGACTAGTACGAGACTGGAGTACTGAAAAGAAAGTACTGAACTGAAATAAATAAAAGAACTGGACCGGTAAAAGATTGGAATAAACCATAAAGAAAATGGTTAGTAGTCCAATCACTGCATTAGAAGAATTCAGTTCCATCTCCGTTCTCAGGAGGCAAGTTCAGTTCCATCAACGTTCTCAGGAGGCAAGTTCAGTTCCATATTCGTTCTTAGGAGGCAAGTTCAGTTCCATCTCCATTTACAGGAGATAAGTTCAGTTCCAGTTCAGTTTTTAGGAAGATTCTTTAAATTTCATCCATTATTAAGATCTGATAATAATTTGGTTGCGCTTTTCAAACACGACTTAATCGGATTAAGAAGTTTATTATGAGTTATACCTTTATTAGTCATCAGAGAATAAACAACAACTCATTTACTCTCGTCAGATCGAATTCGAGAATCTTGTTAGAGAGCATATTCTTCCTCTAATTTCAACCTTGTAAATCGTTTCAAAACATGAGGAAAATTCTTCACCTGAGACGAGGTTAAATATTATTTTACCTGAAGCTCGTATTTTCATCTTCCGAGTCTACCAAAAATACCAGAGAATTATTTTAAAACGAGGCGTTCGGTGATTTTGCAAAAATCTTAAAACACTCAAAGATTGAAATCTTGTCTCGACAACTCTCGTTCAATTAATTAATTAAACTTAATATTTACTTTAGAAAGTGGTCGCGCGCTCCGATTTTCAATTTCGAAGAATTTAAGTATATAAATTCACAGCGAGACCGTAGACTCCAAGATATTAGAAAATCTACAATTTTTATCTCAATGTTTTCAAATTTTAACATAATCTTTAAGAGGGCCTAAGAAGAGCCTAGTAATTTTTTTCCACAATTTTCTGAGCAATTTCGGGCCTATAAATTGACCAAATATTTCTTATTTAGGCTTTTAAAAATAACAAATCAATTCATAAAATTCCCAAAATTTTCAGGAAGATAGCCCTCATCAAGGGAAATAGAGTTCTTGAAAATAACTTGGGGTGTAGGATCTTGGTGATCTGAGTGATAAGACTTGTGAAATCTAAGTTGTTGGAGTCGGGTGGGCTCTGAGCTGTAAGATATAAAGATTTGAGTAAAGGAAAGAGGAGGAGTTTGGCCGAATCTAGTTCATTGCTAGATAGGCAAATGAGAAAGTGGATGTACCCATAAAATGGGGAACCACAATAAATCTCTGTTCATTATGCTGTGTGTGATGATTTGCTGTGCTGTGTTATTTCTGTTAATTGTTGTTTAGTTAATGTTAATTATCAGATTAAGTAAATCACTTTATATAAAGTAGTATTCTGATTATAGAAAAGGGGAGACATAATTAAATTGGACATATTCACCCCCTCTAGGTCATTTTCAATCCTAAATTAATCATTTACAATTGATATCAGAGGGTGGTTCTCTGAAAAAGGCATAACAACCTAGTGAGAATCCAAAGGATTTTAAGCATAGAAATATCATTGTATAACCCGTAATTCGTCGAGATCAGAAGTACCCCAGCAGATGGCTATCCACAAACCATTTGGCGAGCTTGGGCGAGCAAGGGCGAGTTGTGGCAAGCAGAGGCGAGCTGTGGCGAGCAGAGGCGAGGTGTGGCAAGCAGAGACGAGCTTGGGCGAGCAGAGGCGAGCTGTGGTGAGCAGGGGTGAGCTGTGGAGAGCAGAGGCGAGCTTGGGCGAGCTTGGGTGAGCTGTGGCGAGAAGGGGCGAGCTGTGGCGAATAGAGGTGAGCTTGGGCGAGCAGAGGCGAGCTGTGGAGAGCAGAGGTGAGATATGGCGAGCAGGGGCGAGCTGTGGCGAGCATGGGAGAGCTTGGGCGAGCAGAGACGAGCTGTGGCGAGCTGTGGCGAGCAGAGACGAGCTTGAGCGAGCAGATGCAAACTGTGGCAAGCAGAGGCGAGCTAAGGCGAGCTTGGGCGAGCAACTCGCGAGTATGGGCAAGTATCTCTTGGAACTCGCTGGAAGAAGCTGGATACTCGCCTATCCCCCCCAGGATTTCTCTATAAATAGCCCCAGTGGTACTGGAAATGTCACTTTTGGAAGAGGTCAAGGTCCACCAAGTGGATACTCGCCCAGTCCTTGCCTGCCTCATACCTCGCCCAGCCTTTTGGTTGCGGAGGGGAAGCTTCTTCTAAGCTTCCGGGTACGTGGTGAGACCTCCCTGCTGGAGCACTTGGGGTGTGCTTGTAGATAGTTTCGTCTCTTTCTCGCTAATCACTTGATCTATGACGTCGGATCGTAGAATCAGTAACCTTAGGCTGCCTTGATCTTATTTTCGAGGTCTGGATTTTTCCCGGCTTCAACACTTAGTGTGGTGACTATACTCTCCATCTCTAGTTGACCTCTTCTCTCCACCTCCAGTTGAGCTCGGTTAATGCGAGGTGTCGACCTCTTCTCTCCACCTCCAATTGAGCTCGGCTCCTGCGAGGTGTCGACCTCTACTCTCCACCTCCAGTTGAGCTCGGCTCCTGCGAGCTGTCGACCTCTACTCTCCACCTCTAGTTGAGCTCGGCTCTTACGAGGTGTCGACCTCTACTCTCCACATCTAGTTGAGCTCGGCTCCTTCTAGGTGTCGACTATACTCTCCACCTCCAGTTGAGCTCGGCTCCTGCGAGGTGTCGACCTCTACTCTCCACCTCCAGTTGAGATCGGCTCCTACGAGGTGTCGACCTCTACTCTCCAACTCTAGTTGAGCTCAGCTCCTGCTAGGTGTCGACTATACTCTCCACCTCCAGTTGAGCTCGGCTCTTGCGAGGTGTCGACCTCTACACTCCACCTCCAGTTGAGCTCGGCTCCTGCGAGGTGTCACATCTACTCTCCATCTCCAGTTAAGCTCGGCTCCTACGAGGTGTCGACCTCTTCTCTCCACCTCCAGTTGAGCTCGGCTCCTGCGAGTTGTCGACCTCTTCTCTCCACCTCCAGTTGATCTCGGCTCCTGCGAGGTGTCGACCTCTTCTCTCCACCTCCAGTTGAGCTCGACTCCTACTAGGTGTCGACCTCTTCTCTCCACCTCCAGTTGATCTCGGCTCCTGCTAGGTGTCGACTATACTCTCAACCTCCAGTTGAGCTCGGCTCCTGCGAGGTGTCGACCTCTACTCTCCACCTACAGTCGAGCTCGGCTCCTGCGAGGTGTTGACCTCTTCTCTCCACCTCCAGTTGAGCTCGGCTTCTGCTAGGTGTCTACCTCTTCTCTCCACCTCCAGTTGAGCTCGGTTCCTGCTAGGTGTACTATATTCTCCACCTCTAGTTGAGCTCGGCTCTTGCTAGGTGTTGACTATACTCTCCACCTCCAGTTGAGCTTGGCTCCTGCGAGGTGTCGACCTCTACTCTCCACCTCCAGTTGAGCTCGGCTCCTGCGAGGTGTCGACCTCTACTCTCCACCTCCAGTTGAGCTCGGCTCCTGCGAGGTGTCGACCTCTACTCTCCACCTTTAGTTGAGCTCGGCTCCTGCTAGGTGTCAACTATACTCTCCACCTCAAGTTGAGCTCAGCTACTGCGAGGAGTCCACCTCTACTCCTTACCTCTAGTTGAGATCGGCTCCTGCTAGGTGTCGACTATACTCTCCACCTCCAGTTGAGATCAGCTCCTGTGAGGTGTCAACCTCTACTCTCCACCTCCAGTTGAGCTCAGCTCCTGCGAGGTGTCGACCTCTTCTCTCCACCTCTAGTTGATCTCGGCTCCTGCTAGGTGTCGACTATACTCTCCACCTCCAGTTGAGCTCAGCTCCTGAGAGGTGTCGACCTCTTCTATCCACCTCCAGTTGAGCTCGGCTCCTGCTAGGTGTAGACCTCTTTTCTCCACCTCCAGTTGAGCTCGGCTCCTGCGAGGTGTCGACCTCTACTCTCCACCTCCAGTTGAGCTCGGCTCCTGCGATGTGTCAACCTCTTCTCTCCACCTCCAGTTGAGCTCGACTCCTGCTAGGTGTCGACTATACTCTCCACCTCCAGTTGAGCTCGGCTCCTGTGAGGTGTCAACCTCTACTCTCCACTTGTAGTTGAGTTCGGCTCCTGCGAGGTGTTGACCTCTACTCTCCACCTCTAGTTGAGCTCGGTTCCTGCGAGGTGTCGACCTCTTCTCTCCACCTCCAGTTGAGCTTAGCTCCTGCTAGGTGTCGACTATACTCTCCACCTCCAGTTGAGCTCGGCTCCTGCGAGGTGTCGACCTATTCTCTCCACCTCCAGTGGAGCTTGACTCCTGCTGGGTGTCGACCACTTTTCTTCACCTCCAGTTGAGCTCGGCTCCTGCGAGGTGTCGACCTATACTCTCCACCTCCAGTTGAGCTCAGCGCCTGCGAGGTGTCGACCTATTCTCTCCACCTCTAGTTAAGCTCGGCTCCTGCGAGGTGTCGACCTCTACTCTCCACCTCCAGTTGAGCTCGACTCCTGCGAGCTGTCGACCTCTACTCTCCACCTCCACTTGAGCTCGGCTCCTGCGAGGTGTTGACCTCTACTCTCCACCTCTAGTTGAGCTCGGCTCCTGCTAGGTGTCGACTATACTCTCCACCTCCAGTTGAGCTCGGCTCCTTTTGTATCTGAGCTATAGGGCCTTTGTGCCTTAGGTACGACAGTTTGCCTGAGTTGTCGGAGAGTCATCCTCTCTGAGTGTAGGATCCAGATTTGGATCTGAGGTAGGGACTTATGCCTGAGCTGTAGGAGAGTTATTCTCTCTATGTTAGGGCTATCCTCCATAGCCTGAGCTGTAGGACTTGGATTCAAGTCTGAGATAGGTGATCATTTGATCACTGAATTGTAGGAGCAAATTTGCACTTAGGTAGGGCTTTGTTCCTGAGTTGTATGTCTTAGAGGAGACTAGGAGATATTGAGGGATCTGTGGTGTAAGTTCTAAGGAGCTGAGTTTTGGGAGAAGTACCTTGTCTAACAAGAAGTTAGAAAGGTGGGAGGAGTGTGGATGTACCCATAATCTGGGGAACTACTATAAATTCTGTGTGAGTTCTTTGTGGTTTGTCTTGAAATCATCTAACTACAAACCTATTCACCACCTCTAGGTATTTAGCTACCTTGAAACAAAAGACTTTCAAGTGCTATTTGAGGGAGGTTGCTCAAGAAGGACCTAACAGTCAGAGCAGATCATAAAGGGTAGCTGAAATAGGGTTCTGGAGAGAACCATAAGGAGCTAGGTTCCATGAAACTCCCCATCTATAGGAAGGAGAGTTTTGGAATTCGGAAAGAGAGGGTCAAACTATTTATGGAAGACTATGACCCAAGGATCATTGTGACAGTCAGAGAGGGACCTTTCATCCCTATGAAGGTCTCAGTTTTGGATGCCAATGTCCAGACACCTAAGACATATTCCGAGATGACAAAGGATGAATTCATTTTGGCTACATTGGACAAGAGGGCACAAAATAATATTGTTAGTGCCATAGATGATTCAACCTTTCAGAACATGATCCACTGCCAGACCTCCAGAGAAATGTGGGACACTCTTGTGGTCTACATGAAGGGTACTGAAGTGGTGAGAGATGACATGAAGTTCATAGTCAACTAGGAGTATGAGGCTTTCAGGAAGTCACTGAAGGAGAACATATCTGTTTTCTATGAAAGATTTTTCAGGATAATAAATGAACTGAGGACCTATGGGAGCGTCTTTAGTCATTATGAGATGAATGACAATTTCCTATGATCTCTCACTAGAGACTGGGATACTAAGATATGTGTCATAAGAGAAGTGGCCAAGCTAGCATATACTCCTCCCCATACATTATTTGGAAAGCTGCTCTCTTATGAGATGCAGTTAGCTGCCAGGAAATAGGAGGAGGCCACCAGCAAATCCTTGGACAAGGAAAAGACCTTGGCCTTCAGAGTAGACTGCACCAGGAAGGGTAAGGAGATGGGTCCCTCTCCCTTAAGGAGGATAGCTGAGTCATACAGCTCAAAATCAGATACATCAGACTGCAGCATATCTGATGAGGACTTAGCTGCCTTCTTCATGCATTTTCAGAAGCTGATGAAGAAGAAACAGTGTAAGATTAGACCTTCCCCCTCTTCTCATCACAGGAAGAATCAATCCAATGCTGACAGGTATGGTTCTAAAACTAGTAAATATAATTCCTCTAAAGCTGTTTGTAACGCCCCTGATTTTTTGATGTTTATTTTAATCCCTTTAGTGACGTATTTTGACGCTAGGGCGTTACGTTGACGCGTGTTGATGGGTACTATTATTGGACCGTGACTTTTGCTAATTTGGTATCCGAGGTTTTGGATTAGAATATTAGCATGACTAATTTCTTGTGAGTTTTGATATTCCCTTGCGAGCCGGGATTTGTTTTAGAACACGACGAATCCTTTTTTGGGGTATTTGGTGATTTGGGCTTCAAGGGAGTTTTTACCCGAGTTTGGTTTGTCGAATCTTAAATTCGACTTCATCGTAGGTTCGTTGCATCGATATTGAATTTCGGTGCGGATTTCGTAGAAATCTGAGTGGATTCGAGTTTTTGTGCTATTTGGATGTTTCATTATTTAAAAGTAAATGATATTATAGTATGATAGTGTAATATTATATTATATCTCGTGTATGCTTTATAATATTACGATATTATCATATTATAATATATTATATATAATATTATAATATATTATATATGATATTATATTATCTAGATAATGTTTTAGACCGAGTACTATTCATCTTCTTCCCCAAGCTATCAGATAGAGAGTGCGAAAGAAAGAGGGCGACAGGTTTTGCAAGGCTTTCGACCACCATTTATAGGTTCTCCGGTGCACGAAATCTTCGTCAGAGACTAGATCCGGAAATCTCTCACCGAGATCTACGCGTTGGTATTTCAGGAATTGTTGTTTAGGTATTTCTACGGCCCGATCTGTGAGGAAGGTTGCTGGTTTATCCGGAGTTCGGTGATATTTGAGGTTTGGAGAAGTAGCCGGTTGAGGGGCAATGGTTGGTTTTTGGTTGGTACTCTACAACTATCTCTTTTCCTCACCGGTTGTGAGGTAGTGTGCTATTTTATTCTTGTTCAGACATACATACCTTTTAGTGGGTTCGTGTCAGGTTGTTGACGCCCCCTAGAATTTTTGTATAATTTTCAGTACTTGTTAGTTGCTAAGTCTTTTCTGTATGACATGTTGTATTTACTTACTCTCTGGGAAGGTTTTATGCTAGGTTGCATGTTAGATATTTTAAATTATAAAAATATTACATCTATCATCTCATACATGCCATATTTCAAAACTAACATAATTATGTTTGGCGAACATAAAAGCTATTTTCATACTTATACTAAATCTACAGTCGTGCATATCATGAGTTGTAGGATGTCAAATGATGTAAACAATGTAATTTCTGCAGTGTAAACCTATATTTTCAGTTGTGAACTAGTTGGTCCACTAAACCGAGAGATACGACCATCCAAAACTTAACTTAAAACATGATTTCGTCACATTAAAATTTGGTATTTTCATAAATTGTGTTAGGATCGGTCTTTGCCTGAACGTCCGCAGTTATACAATGCACGACATGGCATCACGGCGCATGCTTTCTCTTACTCTGATATTCATTTAAATTCGAAGAAAATGCGGGTTGTGACATTTGGTATCAGAGGGAGTAGGTTATTTGATAATTGGTCGAACAACCATCTCGAGTTAGCTTTAGTTGTCTTGTTCAATTGCATACACACACTGATGTGTCATCAGTACATCTTGGCTGAAGCACGAACACTACACTCATATGCATAATAAGAAGTATACGAAGCATATTATGTAGTATGAGATGCATAATATATGTTTGTATATAGATCCTCATAGGAGGCAACATGTGACTATATGTAGTATGAGATGCATAACAATCATCACATGAATGCACATTCGATTTTTCTTTTTGTTGCATGAGATATTATGTAGTATGGAATGCATAATATTTAATGTGTACGCCACTTATAACATGCACTAAGGCCTTTATTAGATTGCATAGCACAACATGCATGACATAACATTGCATTAGCACACATGTCAAGCGAAAGATTTATATGGTGACATATGTACACATATGGTTTTAAGTCAAAAAGGAATAAGAAAATCATGCATTCATGGTATATGTACATGAATCAGTGGGATGATGGTATATCGTCCTAAGTTTAAGCATGACATCATTAAAAAAATACCAGAGCAAGTTGGCAGCTTGAGCAAGTATTTGTACATGCATTGTCTGAACTAAGTTGTGTAATTCTAGCAGTAAGCTAGGTGCTGATTAGTTGTTTGTTGTGTTATTAGAATACCGTCGAAGTGTCCTGCGACAAGGTCGACTCCCAAATATGAGGGCGAGTCGTCTAGAGCGCAGAATGAGGCCATGATAGAAGGACTGTGATAGAGTAATGAGGCTTTGTCTAGGAAAATGGTGGAGATGCAATCACATATCCAAGCCTTGTCGTCTGTTGTGTCAGGACAACCGCTTAGAGTGCAGGACCCTGCTGTGGGTCATGCTGTTTTGGTTCCTCCTGCTCCTCTGGTGCCTCCAGTTTTGTTGGCACCAGAGATGAACTTTATCTCGAATTTTTAGCGTCTGGGACCCCCTACCTATGATGGGAGAGCTGATTTCATGGCTTTGGACGATTGGATTGTCTCTATCGAAATGTTCTCTTACTCAGGGGTTTCTGCTGACTAGAGAGTGATGGTCGGTTCCTACCAGCTAAAGGGTCTGGCTAAGAGCTGGTGGTTGAGAGAAAAGGAGAACTTAAGGGACAGATATTCGTGGGAAGCCTTCAAGGTGCTATTGCTGAGAAAGTTTCTGCCGTCGATCGAGTAGGACTGCTTGATGTACAATTTTTTGCACCTGAAGCAAAGACAACTCACAGTGAGTTAGTATGAGGTGGAGTTTAGTAAGTTGAGCCGGTTTGCTCCGGATCTGGTGTCCTCGGAATCTAGTCGAGTTAAGGGTTTTCTGGGTGGTCTTCGAAATGACATCTAGCAGCTGACCATCGTTTATGGATCTGGGAGTTATGCGGAAGTCGTAGAAGCTGCCTTGAAGGTCGAAGTAATCGACAATGTGAAGAATCGAGGCCAACATATGAGGAAAGACAAGAGGAAGTTTGATGAGTGTAAGAACTCAAAGGAATCTGGTTCTGCTTCACAGAAGAGAGGCAGGGAAGTGTAGTTTTTGTGGCCGTTCAGGGCACTAGTTTGAAAAATATTTCAGGAGATTGAGAGCTCAGAAGCAAGAGCAGGTCCATGCGATTCAGAGTGCTCCCAAAGGAGAACTTGTTTGTGCTTTTTGCAAATGGAAGGGGCATGATGCTTGTACAACCCCGTATTCGCAGAGTAGGGTCCCCTCGGCAGGCGCAAGACCAACTTTGTATTTTTAAACTTTTTGGGAGTTTTGCACTCCTGGAGGCCAATTTTGGCTGTACCTGCGTAATATACTAGTAGGGGGAGGAAATATTTGTCTCCCTCCCGGTGCATGTTTTTAAGCTTTTTGGGAGTTTTACACTCCCAGAGGCCAAATTTTGGCTGGACCTGCGTAATATACTAGTAGGGGGAGGAAATATTTGTCTCCCCACGGTGCACGTTTTTAAGTTTTTTGGGAGTTTTGCACTGTTGGAGGCCAATTTTGGCTGGACCTGCGTAATATACTAGTAGGGGGAGGAAATATTTGTCTCCCCCCGACCCCTTTGAGGACTGATCGTTTCACTATACTCGAGTGAACGTTTCACAGTACTCGATTGAACGTTTCACTGTACTCGAGGGAACGTTTCACTGTACTCGAGTGAAGGTTTCACTGTACTCGATTCAACGTTTCACTGTACTCGAGTGAACGTTTCACTGTACTCGAGTGAACGTTTCACTGTACTCGAGTGAACGTTTCACTGTACTCGAGTGAACGTTTCACTGTACTCGAGTGAACGTTTCACTGTACTCGAGTGAACGTTTCAATGTACTCGAGTGAACGTTTCACTGTATTGGAGTGAACATTTCACTATACTCGAGTGAAAGTTTCATTGTACTCGGGTGATCGTTTCAACAACCACCAGACCGCCGTCTCGCCAAGTAGGCTGCCGCTCGCTAGGCCGCCGTCTCGCCAAGCAGGCTGCCGCTCGCCAGACCGTCATCTCGCCAAGCAGGCTACCGCTCGCCAGACCGCCGTCTCGCCAAGAAGGCTGCCATCTCGCCAAGCAGGCTGCCGCTCGCCAGACTGCCATCTCGCTAGGCCTCCGTCTCGCCAAGTAGGCCGCCGCTCGCCAGGCCGCAGCTCGCCCAGATCGCCGTATCTCCAAGCAGGCTGCCGCTCGCCAGACCGTCATCTCGCCAAGCAGGCTGCCGCTCACCAGACCGTCATCTCTCCAAACAGGCTACCGCTCGCCCGACCGCCATCTCGCTAGGCCACTATCTCGCCAAGTAGGCTGCCGCTCGCTAGACCGTCGTCTCGCCAAGCAGGCTGCCGCTCGCCAGACCGTTGTCTCGCCAAGCAGGCTGCCGCTCACTAGACTGTCGTGTCGCCAAGCAGGCGGTTGCTCGCTAGACTGCCGTCTCGCTAGGCCGCCATCTCGCCAAGCAGGCCGCCGCTTGCTAGGCCGCAGCTCGCCCAGCCGACCGTCTCACCTAGCCCCAGCTCGCAGGCCTCCAGCTCGCCCGACCTCAGCTCGCCTAACTGACAGCTTGCCCTGCTTGAGGGACTACCCATGGTAGACTGTAATTAGCCACTTAGAACAGTGGGATTTGGCTGTTGGCAGGCCAATCAGGGGGCATTTCCGTAATTTTCAGAGCAGTGGAGGTTGGTTATTTGAAGGAAATTTCCAAAAAGCTATAAATATGCCCTTAGGGGTGCTTTGGAGGGCATCACTTCTTCACTCTCTTCATTCTCCAAGGCACCTAGCTCAGCATTGGCTATGAAGGGGAAGATCGCCAAGGTCTTTCGGGTGTGAGGTGGGACCTCCACGCTAGAGCTGAGTGTCTGTTCCTAGTTTCCTGAGCTTTTGGTCCGTGACATCCCCCCGAGTGTAGTAGGTGTGAGGTTACCCCTTTAAAGGGACCCCAAACTCTATAGAGACCGATTTCTCGGTTTCAACAATGCTACCCATTATTGACATAAGGACAAGGTCTGCTTTCAGTGCAGACAAAAAGGACATTTCAAGTTGAAGTGCCCGCAGTCTCAGCCCAAGCTGCAGCCAGTTCCACTTCAGGCCTTGCTGTCACCGCAGCTTTTGGACAAAGGGAAGGGCAAGCTGAACGTGGTAACCATGGAGGAAGCGTAGACTTCCACCCAGGTGATCTCCGGTTAAATCCTAACCTAGTTTGTTTTAGATTATAATTGTAGTTTTGATGTTGACTCGGTTAGTTATGTATGCAATTTTATAGGGAAATTTATGGTAAAGAACTGCTGAGAGTGTGTTCTTTTCGATTTTGGTGCTACTCACTCGTTTGTGGCTAGGATCTTTGTGCAGCGCCATTGTTTGACTCTTGATCAATTTGGCGATGCACGTCGTGTCAAGTTTCCCTCTGGTGAATCGGTGGTGTTGGACTAGGGTATCCTGGGTTGTCCGATTCTTTTGGGTGACTTTCTAGCTTTTGCTGATTTGAAGGTGATAGACCTGAAGGACTTTGATGTGATCTTGGGCATGGACTGGTTGTCCAAATATGATGTGGTTGTCAAGTGCAAAGTTAAGCGCTTGGAATTCAAGATGGACGATGGTCACCCCAGGAGTGTTTATGGTTATCCGTGACATGATTTCCCGATTATTTTTGCGGTATGTGCTCAGAAGCTTTTTGATTTTGGTTGTTTTGCTTACTTGGTTTCCATTTTAGGAACCATTAGTGGTTTGATGCGTGACGAGGTGGTTCCAGTGGTGCGTGAGTTTCCGAATGTTTTCCCTGATAGTCTTCCTGGTCTTCCACCTGAGAGAGATGTAGAGTTTGTTATAGAGCTGGAGCCGGGTACTCGTCCCATTACTAAGGCATCGCACCGTATGGCCCCTCGAGAGCTGAGAGAGTTGCGTACTCAGCTAGATGAGTTATTGCAGTATGGTTTCATTAGGCCAAGTTCTTTGCCTTGGGGTGCTCCCATTTTGTTTGTAAGGAAGAAGGTTGTGTCCTTAAGGCTATACATTAATTATAGGGAATTGAACATGGTAACTATCAAGAACAAGTATCTCTTATCGCAGATAGATGATTTGTTTGATCAGTTGCATGGTAGTACAGTGTTTTTGACGATTGATCTTCGTTCGGGCTACCATCAGTTGAGAATCCGCGAGTCGGATGTTCCGCAGACTACTTTTCATTCTCGGTACGGGCATTTTGAGTTCTTGGTAATGTCCTTTGGATTAACGAATGCACCCTCTGCCTTTATGGACATGATGAACCGAGTGTTTAAGGATTTCTTGGATCGGTTTATGGTTATTTTTATTAATGATGTCCTGATTTATTCTCGGAGTACTGAGGAGTATGCCCAGCACTTGCGTTTAGTCCTGTCTGCCTTGAAAGAGCATAAGTTGTTTGCCAAGTGGAGTAAGTGCGAGTTTTGGCTACCTCAGGTTTCCTTTTTGGGTCATGTTGTGAATCACGAGAGAATTTTACTTGACCCCGAGAAGATTGTTGCTGTTATGGATTGGAAAAGACCTACCACACCCAAATAGATAAGAAGCTTCCTAGGGTTGGCAGGCTACTATAAAAGATTTGTGGAAGGATTCTCTACGCTGTCTGCACCGCTGACTAAGCTTATGCAGAAGAACACAACGTTCATCTAGAGAGATAAGTGCAAAGGAGCTTTTCAGGAATTGAAGTAGAGATTCTGCACCGCTCCAGTTTTGTCTTTACCTACCAAAGGGGTAGAGTATGTCATTTATGTGGATGCATCACAAGTCGGGCTGGGATGTATCCGGATGAAAGAAGGTAAAGTAATTGCGTATGAGTCGAGACAGTTAAAGATTTATGAAAGAAATTACCATATGCTTGATTTGGAATTTGTGTCTGTGATTTATGCTTTGAAGCTATGGAGGCATCTGTTATATAGTGCCTTGTGCAAGATCTATACAGACCATAAAAGTTTGAAGTACGTTTTCACTCAAAAGGAGTTGAACCTGCGCCTGCGTAGATGGTTAGAATATATCACAGACTATGATGTTGACATTTTGTATCATCCAGGCAAACCTAATGTGGTAGCCGATGCCCTGAGTAGAAAGATCGCATATATCTTTGGACTTTTAGTGGACTCCTTGGTAGAAGAATTTCTGTTAATGGATATATCGGTTGGGAGTAGCGACTCGCCCAATAGTTTGGATGTGTTAGATCCTTCTAGGATTACACTCACAAGGCTTCATCAAAATGATAATCCCGATTTATAACACCTCCATAAGAGAACTAAGAAAGGGGAGTTACTTGACTTTTCCATTGATGACGCGGGTACTTTGAAGTACCGTGGTAAATATTGTATCCCCGCTGTTGAGGATATCCAAATTAAGTTGTGCAGTAAGGCGCATGGCTCTAGTGTTGTCTACCACCCTGGTTCTACCAAGATGTACCAAGATCTAAAGCAGGCCATTTGGTGGCATGGTATGAAATCTGATATAGTCAGGTTTGTATCTGATGCCTCACCTGCAACCGAGTTAAGGCTGATCATAGATGGCCGGGTGGCAAGTTGACGCCTTTAGAGATTCCAAGTTGGAAATGAGAGAGTATTTCCATGGATTTTATTACTGGTTTGCCGAGATCTCCCTGAGGGCATGATTCTGTTTGGGTTATAGTGGATAGACTGACGAAGTGTGCTCACTTCGTGCCTTTCAAGATCGATTACTCCATGAAGAAAATAACAGAGCTATACTTGGATAAGGTTATCAGGCTACATGGAGTGTCGGTGAGTACTGTGTCAGATCGAGAATCTAGGTTTACGTCTCGCTTTTGGAAAAGTTTACAGGAAGGGTTGGGTACCGCTTATCATCCACAGACAAATGATCAGACAGAGAGAGTAAACCAGATTTTGGAGGATATGATCAAATGTTATATTTTTGACCACGGGGGAGCGTGGGATGAGTGACTCAAATTAATGGAGTTTTCTTATAATAACAGTTATCAAGAGAGCTTGCAGATGACCCTATTTGAGGCTTTGTATGGGAGACGTTGCGGAACCCCTTTTTTTGGGCTGAAGTTGGTGAACGACCGTTGTTGGGTCCAGAAACATTGGAAGAGATGAGTACTTCTGTGACGCATATTTGAGAGAAGCTTCAAATAGCTCAGGAGCATTACTTGAAGAATGCCAATCGGCGTAGGATTGATCTAGAATTTGATGTTGGGGACATGGTGTTTCTCAAGGTTTCTCTGATTTCTAGTGTTAAGAGATTTGGAAAGGACCACAAGTTGGATCCTAGGTATGTGGGACCTTTTTAGGTTGTTGAACACATTGGAGTGTCAGCCTATAAGCTGGATTTGCCCGCAAGTTTTCCTGGGGTGCGCGATGTGTTTCACGTAAGCAAGTTGTGGAAATGTGTGCTTAGCGACCGACAAGTTCTTGATTCTATGCCCCAGTTGGAGCGTAATCTTTCCTATGTTGAGGTGCATGTTCGCATTCTGGATACTCAAGATCGGGTGTTGTGAAGGAAGACCATCCCCATGGTTAAAGTTTTGTGGCGGAACCAAGACGTGGAGAGCATGACTTGGGAGTTGGAGTTTGCTATGATGGAGGCTCATTCTCATTTGTTCTCCTAGTTTCTTTTGGTTTGTGTTTCTATTCTATAATCGTTGATTATTTTCCTTCTATAGTGGAATTGTTTTTCTTTTGTGCGTAAAGTTTCGGGATGAAACTTTCTTTTAGGGGGAGTGGCTGTAACGCTCTTGATTTTTTGATGTTTATTTTAATCCCTTTGTGACGTATTTTGACATCAGAGCGTTACGTTGACACGTGTTGACGGGTACCGTTGCTGGAGCATGACATTTGCTCATTCGGTATCCGAGGTTTTTGGCTTAGAATATTAGCATGACTAATTCCTTGCGAGTTTTGATATTCCCTTGCAATCCAGGGTTTGTTTTGGAACATGACAGAGCCTTTTTTTGGGATATTTGGTGTTTTGGGTTTCGGGGGAGTGTTTACCCGAGTTTGGTTTGTCGAATCTTAAATTCAACTTCGTCGTTGGATTTGTAGCATCGATATTGAATTTTGGTGCGAATTTCGTAGAAATCCAAGTGAATTCGAGTTTTTGTGCTATTTGGATGTTTCATTATTAAAACGTAAATGATATTATAGTATGATAGTATAATATTATATTATATCCTGTGTATGTTTTATAATATTAGCATATTATCATATGATAATATATTATATGTTATATTATAATATATTATATTATATAGATAAGGTTTTAGACCGAGTATTATTCATCTTCTTCCCCAAGCTATCAGATAGAGTGCGGAAGAAAGAGGGCGACAAGTTTTGCAAGGCTTTCAGCCACCACTTGTAGGAGCTTCGGTGCACGAAATCATCGTCGGAGAGTAGATCCGAAAAGCTCTCGCCGAGATCTATGCGTTGGTGTTCCAGGAATTGCTGTTTAGGTATTTTTGCGGCCCGATCCATGAGGAAGTTTGCTGGTGTTGCGAGAGTTCACCAAGATTTGAGCTTTGGAGAAGTAGCCAGTTGAGCGGCTTGCATTGGTTTTTGGCTGGTACTCTGCACCTGTCTCTTTTCCTCACTGGTTGTGAGGTAGTGTGCTATTTTATTCTTGTTCAGACATACATTCCTTTTAGTGGGTTCGTGTCAGGTTATTGATGCCCAATGTGATTTTTTGTATAATGTTCAATGCTTGTTAGCTGCTAGTTCTTTTCTGTATGACTTGTTGTATTTACTTGCTCTCTGTGAAGGTTTTATGCTAGGTTGCATGTTCGATATTTTAAATTATAAAAGTATTACTTATATCACCTCATACATGTCATATTTCAAAACTAACATCATTATGTTTGGCGAACGTAAAAACTATTTTCATACTTATACTAAATCTAGAGTCATGCATACCATGAGTTGTCCTATATGGATGTTTTTGCTCATGTAGGATGTCAAATGTTGTAGACAAGGTATTTTCTGCAGCGTAAACCTATATTTTCAGTCATGAACTAGTTGTTCCACTGAGCCGTGGGATATGGTCATCCAAAACTTAACTTAAAACATGCTTTTGTCACATTAAAATTTGGTATTTTCATAAATTATATTAGGATTGGAGTTTGCCTGAATGTTTGTAGTCATCCCCTGCACGATATGGCATCACGACACATGTTTTCTCTTACTCTGATGTTCATTTAAATTCAGAGAAAATGCGGGTTGTGATACTGTCTGCTATTAGTGCAGCAAACCAGGGCAAGCGATAACTGACTGCCTAGTGAAGAGAAAGAAGGCTGGTGAGAAGAAATAGCACCAGCACAAGGGGAAGAAAGAGAAGTCCTTCATTGCAAAGAAGGAGAAGAGCTGGACAGACTCATCTTCATCAGATTCTGAAGAAGAAGAAGAAGCCTATATTGGGCTGGTTGCTGCTGCTACTAAAAATGAAGCTGAAGTAGTAGATGAAGACTATCTTACTGCCAAGATACACATTAGGGCTCCTCTGTCACATTCAAACAGTGACTCAAACGAGTATGAAGATGAAGAAGATGCCTACAAGCTGCTATGGCTGATGGCAATGTCTGATGAAGAATCCAGCCAAGGTCAGCCTGGTCCAGAAAAGGTACTTCCTCTATCTAGTTGTTCTTCTAAGTCTGGGAATAAAACTAGTCCCTATACAAAATCCTCTTCATCAAATGGTGAAGGTGATTCTGAATCAGAAGGAGATGTCAATCAATTGATTGACAGGTATGGTGAACTTCAGGATGCATTCAAGAAGTGCAAGAAGTTGTCTAAGAAGCGGGCTGAGGAGATATCCTCCCTTCAGCTTGCTGCTTCCCAACAGTCTGACACAACAACTTTGCTGGATCAGAAGGATAGGGAAATTAGATAACTTAAGGTCATGAATCTCATCCAGATAGGCTCCATCAAGTACAAGACTATTCTCATTAGGGACCTTGAAGAGAAGCTCCAGAGGGAGTAGAGAATTGTGGCTAGTTTTTCTAAGTCCAATACAGTGTTGCCCTTGATTGACTCCTTCTCCTCTTAGAAGGGTAAGAAGGGCTTGGGGTTTAAGGGAAATAATAGAGTTTCTTCTTCCAAAGGGAAGGGTAAAGCTCCTATTCAGCCTCTGGCTTCCAAGCCTCCCATTCCTTTTAGGAAAGTTCAGTTACCTTCAAACAAGTATGACCAAGAGAGCATCTATGGTCATTGGATGAATGGTAGATCCACTAGTGTGAACAAGGAGGTTCACAACTATGGTGGAAGGTATAGCAGGGGAGTGAGTGCCTTTAAGGCTGCCCATGAAGAAATTCAAATGGCCCATCATGGACCATTTGTCTTTGTTGCTCCAACCCCCACTCTCAAGAATGTGGCTATGGCTAAGTTTTAGAACCAGATAACAAGACTCAAACCAAGGGTCAGTCTATCAGCAAGCCTGATTTGGGCATTTCTGATGCTATCAAGAGCATGTTTTCTACAAAGAAGATTGATGTTGATGGCACTCAGAGCAAGCCAAATAAGCCAGCTGGAAGACTTACCTTCAGTCAGATATTTGCTGAAAGGAATTTAAAGAAGGCTGCTACTGCTCTTCCTTCTATTCAGTCAGTAGTTAACCAAACTGCAAGGCCTACACAGAAAAGAAGATATAACATTCATGAATGTTGGTACTGTAGCAAAGTGGGCCACTTTGCTATAGACTGCTAGCATAATCCAAGTGTGCCAACAACAACTGTTAGTCCACTAGTCAGAAAAGCTGCTGGTAGATAAGTCCATTTTTAGACAAACATGCGCCTAGGACCCAATAGATATTTGGGTCCTAAGGTAAAATAAATTATGTGATGCAAGTTAGTCCAAATGCTCATACCCCTGCACGGTACTTGGAAAGTGGTTGTTCCAGGAACATGTCTAGGACAAGGAGCAACTTAAAGGAGTACACTCCAGTAAAAGATGGACCCAATGTTTTCTTTGGTGGTTCAGATAGAGGAGTGACAAGAGGCTATGGTAAGATTACCAATGACATAGTCACTATCTCAAAGGTAGCTTATGTTGAAGGGTTGCAACACAACCTTATAAGCATAAGACAACTCTCTGATCTTTTCTATGTCATTATCTCCCACAAGGATGAGTGCCAGATTAAGAGGTCAAGTGCCAAGAGGTCATCTTGACAAACACTAGAAGTGAAAATGTTTATTGCTTAAATTTTCTTTGTCTATATATGGACTCTCCTATTTGTCTTGTGGCAAATGAGAAAGTTTCTTATTGTGTGCAATGGTACAAGAGACTAGCACATTTGAATTACAAGACTATTGACAAGCTCTTTAGTGAAGAGCTAGTTAGGAATGGTCCTAAGATGAAATGCACCAAGGAAAGCTTGTACTCAGCATGCCAAAAGGGCAAGCAGACCAAGGCTTCCTTCAAGGGCATTGAGACCAAAGACTCTGTGAGGTGCTTATACCTCTTGCATATGGACTTGTTTGGTCCTATGCCAATTCATAGTCTAGGTAGGAAAGTGTACACTCTTGTGGTGGTTGATGACTATTCTAAGTTTACATGGGTGTTCTTTCTTAAGAAAAAGAATGAAACCCTTAATGTCTTCATGAAGTTTGTCAAGTAAATTCAAAATGAGTTTGACAGTATTATGGTCAAAATCAGAAGTGACCATGAGACTGAATTCCAGTCTGATAACATGACAAAGTTCTGTGAAGAGCTAGGGATTCATCAAGAATTTTCTTCTCCAAGAACACCCCAGCAAAATGGGATTGTTAAGTGGAAAAATAGAACTCTCATAGAGGATGGAAGAACCTTGTTGAGTGACACATCTCTCTCATAATATTTTTGGGCTGAGGTAGTGAATACTGTATGTCATGTCCTTAACAGAGCCTCTATCACCAAGAGCCACGAGAAGACTCTCTATGAGATCTTGAAGGGCAAAAAACCAAACTTGGGCTATCTCAGGATCTTTGAGAGCAATTGTTATGTGCTTCATAATGGAAAGTCCTACGTGAGTAAGTTTGTTGCCAAGTCCTTTGATGGGATTTTTGTTGGGCACAACAATCATAATAAAGCTCATATGACCCACAACTTAAAAAGCCAGGTTGTAGAAGAGTCTGTACATGTAGTCTTTGATAAGTATACCATGATTAATAGTGAGCTGTCAAGCTCCTCTTCTAATATTATAGATACAGAGCAGATGATGGACAAGCTGACTATCAAGGAAGTTGCCAAAAGTCCAAGATAAAGCTGAGGGAATGGACATTCTAGAAGATATACCAGGCTCACTTGAAGTGGATGAAGATCAACAAGAAGCTACTACTGAAGTAGATGCTGAAAGAAGATTGCCTCCTATAGTAAGGCATTTAAGAGATCGTCAAAGACATCAGATCATTGGTGATGCAAACCAAGGAGTGGTGATAAGAAGCAAGAGCCTTAATATAGCAACGTATGAAAGTTTCCTGTCATAGGTTGAGCCCAAGAAATTTGAAGAGGCCAACATAAATCAGTTTTGGATTGTAGCAATGCAAGAGAAACTGAACTAGTTTAAGAGATGTAAGGTCTGAAAGCTGGTTCCCAGACCACAAGGACATAATGTCATTGGAGTCAGGTGGATTTACAACAATAAAGTTGATGAAAATGACATTATAATCCAAAACCAAGCAAGGCTAGTAGCTAAGGGGTATAGATAAAAAGAATGTATTGACTTTGATCAAACCTTTGCCCCTATTACAAGATTGGAAGTCATCAGACTATTCCTTGCATATGCTGAACATAAGGAATTCATGGTCTACCAGATGGATGTGAAGTCAGCCTTCCTAAATGGTGATTTAATGGAATAAGTCTATGTTAAGCAGCCTCTAGGTTTTGTTGTTCCTAACTCACCTAATTCTGTTTATAGACTTAGGAAAGCTCTATATGGACTGAAGCAAGCCCCTAGACCATGGTAAGAGACCACAGGGTCTTAGGCCCAGAACCGCCGCTTTGTGGTGACACCTTCACTCCCGGGAAGGTCATCACTACAAAACGGCGATCCTGCCGGTCATATCAATCACAGAAAAAGTAGCAAGAGAGTAAATGAAACATGTCCACAAAAATCACATATATAGTAAATAATCTCCACAAAGGGAGAGTCCACATAAATAATAATAAAGGTACTGAAAAATAGGGCTTATGCCCGGTACATCAATATCCTCACTACACATCACTCAGCGTGGAAGCAAAACTAAACATCTACTAACGATCGGGACTCACAGTCCCAGCTATCTGAACTCTAGTGCTAGACTGTCCCATCTCCAAGCGTGCCGACCTCTGGGGCTGCTCCTCTATGATGGGCTCCATGGTCTCCTAAAATGATGTGGTTCAAAAACCGTTAGTATAAAAGACTAAGTCCTATCATCACCTACCCCTTCCCCCATGGCTCCTAGGCACCGAGCGGGGAGGAGGAAAAGAGAGGTAGTGAGGGTGGAGAATGAACAAGAAGCAGGTGACTGCGGAACTAATCTAACAGTTCTATAAGTATATATGACAGTAATAAAGGTATGAAAAACTGAACAAGAAATAAGTAACCTTAACTTATATAAAAACACATAAGCTAAGGGATCTTTTGCAAGGTTCCTATCGTAGAAAGAGTCCCATACCAATTTATACGATAGAGTGTCGGTTTTCTAGCAAGCATGTATATATTTAAAGAATTATAACCTTAACTTATAAGCACGCTCGCCCAAGCTTGTAATCTAAGTGGTCGTTTTGTAGGGCCAATTGTATAGAGCATCCCATACCACTTTATACAATAGGTGTCAGGGTTATATGCAATGATGATGCTATGACATACAAGTATGCCATGATGTGAACATGCAAGTTCAACACACTCACTCGACTCTGTGCACGCAGACCTTTAGTTCCCCCTTTCTGGAGCCTAACCTCCCAGGATACCTTCGTAGTGGCAGACGGAAGTGGTGGGTTGGGACTCACCCACCTCTAAGCCGGTAATTGGACTACCAGTCAGACCTATCGTACGCCTCGACGTTGGTGCACTAAGCGGAGCTCCTGCATACTCTTTGCTGGCAAATCCACCAGACTTATCTTGGATAAGCGCAAAACCACACTTGCCGAGTCGACATATTGGTGTCGGTGCATCGACCCTCCAATACCGAAGACCCACCACCTTATACTTATACACATACAACCTTATGTATCAGCTACCGAGCCAAAGCTACCCGGACCATCCCATTCGTCATAATTAACAACCGAGCCAAAGCTTACCGGGCCAACCTGCCCATCATCTAAACCCCCGAGCCTACTGCCCGTGTGACCCAACCTAACACCCCGAAACATTAAGGTGAGTGAAAGTGAATTCCTAGTTATACTAGTTACTCTTGTAGTTTATTTTGACTACAGTTTAGGTTAGCCCAGGACTGTCCCCGGTATTGCCCGTGAAGGGCTTTCAAAGGGAACTAGGAACTATGATGGTAGTTGAAGCCTATCGTTCCCTTTCGCAAGACACTTATTATTATTGGTTAATACCCAATTCCGGATCCCTTTAGTATTACACTGGTTCTAACCCTAATGTGTTTTGACCCTCTCTCTCTCCCTCCACAGGAAAGACGATCTTTCGTCGATCCCGAGCACCACCTAATCTTAGACAACTCTACAACCTACACATCCCAGCCTCCAATGGTATACTCCAATACACTTCACTAAAATCAGTAAACCATAATCCCATCACCCTACGACCATTCCTCATGTTAACTCGATTTCCGCAGTTTTATTAAATGCAGAGCACCTTATGCTATATGACATGCATGATAGGAGGTACTCTAAATCCTTATCCAAACACCCTAAGATAATTAATGGAGGCCTATCATGATATTTATAGCCTAAATCCAGAAACTTGAAATTTTCCTAATTTATCTGACATTTTATTTATTTCTCCTAGAAATCCAAATGCCCAAGGTTGTATATAAAGTGGGCCTTACATTCATGCAAAATGCTCCATAAAATTATGATAAATACTAGGCAGCCAAATAACAGAAAGTTCAAGTCTCCCAAATTTTTTGCAAGGTTTAAGCCTCTGATCCATAATTCTAAATATAATCAAATAGTTAAAATCTAAAGAAGCAAGTGTTGTAAATAAGCTTCCCAAAGTTATAAGAAAATTCAACCATAACTAAAATGCCCTAAAAACACTCCTGACCAAGTTTCCAAATTTTTCAGTGAATAATAAACTCTAATGTTAATTTTGATCAATAACTCTCTTCCATAAATCAATGAACCAACTACTGAAAATATTCATCTTAAAATTATGATAAAATTTTCTCATGAGCATAATAATCATAGTGCACTTTTACATAAGTTTCACAATTTTCTAACCAACATTGAGCTCTGAATCTAATATTGAATATATTTGCATTTTTAAAAGTTTGTGAAGTAAGTACTGAAAATATGCATCAAAAAATTATAATAAAAATCATGTATGAGTATAATGACCTAAAACACCTTCTGCCCAATTTTCATAATTTTCCAATGAACAGGGAAATCAAAATAAATAAATGACTATCAAGGGCAAATCCATATATTTCAAAGGAGGTACCACATATATTGTTCCAATATTCCTAATAAAATTTCCAGAGGCTCATATTAACCCCATGACCATACTACCCAAGTTTCATAGCTTTTCATTAAGTTTTGATGGCCTATCTTACATGTTTAAGTGTTGTGCCATAAACTAGGGTTAGGGTTTTGGGGAGTCTAACAGCCTCTAAATCTCATAATATTTTTACCCGAGAACTTTGACAATCCTAAAGTCCTCTCCACAAAGTTGCAAGTCATTCCAAGGTCATTTGACACCTTGACCTTCAAACCCTAGGTTTGCACACTTAGGGATCTACCCTTCAAATTCCACCCAATAACAGTGGAGGGGGGGGGGGGGGGGGTACTTTGTGTGCTAATAAAGCTGAGTGCCAAGTTCCATCACCCTTGGGTGAGATGGGCCAACTCAAGAGTACTTAGCCCTAATTTGACCTAAAAGGGGCCAAACCTTGGCTACACCATTACCCTATCAAACCAAGCCCAAACGAGATGAAATTTTTACCAGAGCCTAATAATACTTCCCAAAATCTCCCTCCAAAATTTGAGGGGTTTTGGAGGTGTTTAAGACACCTAATTAAATTATATATTACTTATTAAATATTTGCAAAAACTATATAAAATGATCTCCAAAATTACCATTTTTGGACAGGACCTAGGTATAGGTTAAGTTGACTCCCTGTCCAAATGTCAGGTCATTTGGACAAGGGATGAAGCGGGGGCGCTCATTTTAGTCTCTGACTATCCCTAGGTATAGACCCCACCAAAATAAGTGCCCTGGTCAAACCAGGCACTCAAATTGGTTCAAACCAATTTTAAAATAAAGTACCCCCTAGGGCTACAACTTTGATATTTACCACTTTTTTTGTAGGTGAACCTAGGTAGTTTTAATAAATAGAAACTTTAAATACATATTCTGTGATAGAAATGAAATGAAATGAAAATATAACCTATAGTTTAAATATTATTCAGCACGAATCTTGGTGCATGATGGACGGCATCTGGTCATCGTCTACCTCCAGCTGACTGCCAGGATCATCCCGACCTGGAGCCACTTCCCGGCCTAATTCCCGGCCATCCGGCCACCTCCCTGGCCGGCCACCGCCACCCCCACCTCCGTCGAGGTGGTGGCTATCGCCAGGCGGTGGCACAACCGCCAGAGGGGCCTTTTCCGGCGAGGCCGACAAGAGGAAATTTCCCAAAAAAACAGGAAATTGAAAGCTTGGATTAGGCTCAATTGAACCCGATCTTCATTCTAACTAAAACCTAAGATCTACCCACAAAATAAGGAGAGGAAGAGGACCTTTGTGGTGGTCTGGAGTCGTGTCGATCGTCAGGTCGTCATGGTGGTAGTGGCGCTGCTTGGGTTTCTGCAACTACATAGTGGAAGGGCTCGAATTCTTCAGGTAAACGGTGGGGAAAACTCTTCTCTGTCCACTGATGGTGTTTAAAGCCTCAGTTCGGGAGGGGTAAGGCCAAGTCATCAATGACCATTAATGGCCATTGAAAGCTTGGCTCGGCCATGGTGGTTCTCCTCCCCTAGCCTCTGCCATGGCCGGGAAAACCATTGGCCTCCTCTTAAATGACCAGGGGAGATGATTCCAGCAAGAGGAGAGGGCTCTTGGCCTTCCTAGCCATGAATGGTCCCTCCTTTCATTTTCTCTCTCCTCCATTAAAGGGAGAAAATGAAGTTTCCTCTCTCCTAGTCATCAAGACTGACTTGGTCAACCCTTTAGGCTATTTGCAGTCCACTAATTCATATCATCACATAATTAAGAGTTGGTTAGCCCAAATGAAAGAGGACTTGAGCTTGGGTTAGCCCATTTGGGCTAAGTTGACCTAAATTGGACTAGGGTTGAACTTAGTCCTTTTGACCCTTTTGGGTTGACCCCAATGGGTCCTTGGTGACTCATTGGCTTCCCCTAGGGTCTAGGTAGGGATAGGTAAGGTTGTCTTGGAACTTTGGGGGTCACCTGACCCTTAGGAAGGGTACTTTGACCAAGTTAGGGCTAGAGTTGACTTTGGTCAACATGATCATTTGGGTTGATCCCAAGGGGTCCTTGGTGACCCATTGGCTTCCACTAAGGTCTAGGAAGGGTTGTGTAGAGTTAACTTTACATCCTGAAGGTCACTTGCCCATTAGTTAGGGCACTTTGACCACTTTAGGGCTAGGGTTGACTTGGGTAAACTCATGCTCTAGAGTTGATCCCAGTGGATCTTTGGTGACCCATTGACCCCACTTTAGGTCTAAAATGACCTTGGTAGGGTTGGTTGGGCTTATTAGGGGCACATTGCCCTTAGTTAGGGCACCCTGCCCAATTTAGGCATAGGATGGTCCTAGGTCAACCTGGACACCCTAGGTTGACTCCAAGGGACCCTTAGGTCCTTTTAATAGATTGGTTAGGTTGTGTTGGGGTCTTGGAGTCATGGTGAAGCCCCTTTATCATCCCAACCTAGTATTTAGAAATCTACTATTTGCAGACCATAGTCATCCCACCCACATTCCTAGGTCCACTTGGTCTTCTTGGGCTTCCTAGGGTTTGTCATGACCTAGTCATGACAAAATAACTCCTAGGGGGTCTAGTTGTATGAGAGATGTTACACCTTCAGTGGGATGAAAATTTTTCAAGTGGTATACCATTAGTGGTATCATATTTTTCAAGTGGTTCAACTGCTACAAGAGTTGATTATTTATACTCACAAAGGGGGAGAAGATAATCAGAGGCCAGCACCTCCATGACTATTTATAGAAGTCAAAAAGGGGAAGGAAAAGGAAATGAGAAGGAAATGATCAAGGACAGGTAGCAGCAATTCAGGATGAGTAGGGAGTGATGATGATCACCCTACAGGCAACAATTAAGGGGGAGCATGGAGTGATGATGATCACCCTACAGACAAGGAAAGGATGGTAACCTATAAATTATTATCTTGTTATAAGTCATCCTATTTAATATTTTATTGTTGCATATGTTAGTATATGCCATTGACTCAGGACTCAGGATTTTGATTCAGGGTTTTGACTTCTTCAAATAGGGGGAGATTGTTTGGTTCATTGCCCACAATGTTCCATATTTGTAGAAGTCAAACATGTCAATGATATACACATTATTGTATTTAATGCATGTTCAAGTTCATGCATGCATGTTAATATTTGTAATATTGATAGGACATGTATTCCAAGTGGTGTGATAGGTGGTCACAAAGTAAAGATGTGGAGAGACATAAATCTATCTATCTCCATAGGCATTGAGTGAAGCCAGTTCACTCAATGCCAGATGTAAGGGAGGATGCTGGATAGGCTGAAAATCTCCTTGTCTATATGCATTGTGTGAAGCTAGTTCACTCAATGCCAAATGCCAAACAATGCTGAGTTAGTTGTGGATAGTCAAAGCCATGCAGCCTACAAAGCAAATTCTGCGGTTAAGTCCACAGGCGTTGTGTGACGGCTGTTAACTCAATGCCATATATCAAGAATCATTGAGTACAACTGAATCTGTCAAAGCCTCAGTATTGGCTTGCTGGATATTCGACTAAGTCCATAGGCATCATGTGATTACAACTCTCAATGTCATATACCAATCAGAATTGAGACAAGCTCAAGTTGTTGAAGATTCTATCAAGAGATATCTGGCTAAGTCCAGAAGTGTCAAGTGAACACATCTCACTCAACGCCAAAGTAGAAGGTGTCGTGTTATGATAAAGCCTAAGATGACAGAAAGCGGCTAAGTAAAAAAATATTGAGTGATGACGCGTCACTCGATGCTCTCAATGCCAGACAACAAAAGCATTGAGTCTTGCTACTACAGTCAAAACCTAAGAATAAAGAAGATAGGTAGCAACTAAGTATAAAAGCATTGAGTGATGAAGGTTCACTCAACGCTCTCAACGTCTGGCAGATAAAATGTTGCAGCTAAGTCCAGGGGCATTGAGTGATACCAATTCACTCAATACACTCAACTCCTGGCAGTGTGGAAAATATTGACCAAGTCCAAAGACGTTGAGTGAAGTCAGTTCACTCAACGCACTCAACGCCTGATGATACAGAAAAGATTGACCAAGTCTAGAGGCATTGACTGAAGCCAGTCCACTCAACACACTCAATGCCTAGTGGTGAATCTGAAGATTTGGCTAAGCCCACACTTGCTGACGTTAGCAAAAGTCAACAAAGTCAACCAAGTTCAAATTAGTTGTGGTAAAGCTACAGAACATGACAAATAGTGTGAGTACTCTACTGTACGTCTTCTTCCGTTAAAGTAAGTTGTCGTTGTTAACTGCAGGTGGTCCCCACTGCTTCTTGGAGCTGTTAATCGGGGGAAGATAAAAGGGACAAGTTCACAAGGAGAAGTTAAACTTTTATGGTTCTATACTTTTCACAAAGTTGTGGCTGAACTTCATCTTTCTCGCCATTATTGCCGAGCTAGAAGCTTGAAGTCAATTTAGCTGATATAAAAGTTCATTCCAGGTAGCTGTAGCAATTTCTTCTGCTATAACATGTTGGATCCGTAGATTGATTTGGGTTAGGTTCACTAACTTAGGATGATGTGACCCAACATGTATAGCTAGAGTCATAGTAGTGTCCTAGAGTCTAGGCCAAGTCCTCAGTAACAACATCACATGGACAAGCCATCATCCGACTGCCAGAGACTCAAGACTTAGAGTTTTTCCAGAGATTCAGAGACTTCTCAAGAAACTAAGTAAAATGAGTTCGACGTTCGTCGAACTCAGGTCTACAATAGTCGTTCTCAGCTCTACGATCTTAGATAAATATTCTCTGAGCTGAGCTCGACGAACTTCAGTCACAGATCGACGATCCTTGGACTCCACCTTCAGAATTCTAAGTCCAGACTGTTCTCTAGACTCAGGTCGACGAACCTAGTTCTCATGTCAACGAACTTAATTCTTTGCTCGACGATTTCTGGACTTCCACTTCAACTCTATTGCCAGAGATTTATCAATTTTTCTCTAAGTCCAGAATCATTTTCAGCTCGACAAATTCAAGGTTCTCCAGACTTAGCTTGACGAACACTATTCTTTGGTCGACGAATTTTTGGACCACTACAGCATTCTGTCGAGACTATGTTCTCTAGTCTCAAGTAGACGAACTCAGTTCTCTGCCCGATGAATTCTGGAACCAGAAGACTTGTATTGACACACAAGATATCAGTCAACACACAGAATATTTGACAACTCTAGAATAGTTGCTGAACTCCAGTCGACGAACACATTTACCAGTTCGACGAACTTCAGACACAGAATAGGCAAACGAGACAACAGTTCAGTTTCCAGCTCGATGAACATGAAACTCAGCTCGACAAACAGAAGTCGTCTGGTCGACGAATACAACATCTCAGCTCGACGAACTGTGGACTCAGTTCGACGAATTCTGCTATCTGTTTGACGATTCCAAACTTAGTTATTTCTGGCCTTCTGTCCCCACTCTAATGCGATAATTCCTGAGTAATTAATGCTCTAACATTCTCTGATTATAGCCGTTATAAGGAGCATTAATTATGGTTTTCTCAAGGATTATTGCTTGCCGTTTTTCCACGGGACAGTTGGGGAAATAAATCAATGCCGATTATTCTCAAGGCTGTCAGCATTAATTGCAGATGAATTCAAATTTTTTGAAAGATAGAGAAGAACAGAATAACGGACATACACATAGAGATACACAGAGAATCAATTAAGCATTATTGAGAAAGCTTTACATAGAGCGCAACTTACTGAGAAGCGTACAGAGATTACTGAAAGACAGAGAAAATAATCAGTTTTGAACAATTGCTCTGTCAACAAAGAAGCATTCTCTGATACATAGAAGCTCTTGTCCAGAAGCTCATCAGCACCTGAAGAAGAAGAACAACAATACCTATATCTAAAGTCTTCTTTCTTCAAGTACTCCAGGACACTTCAAAAGGACAACTTCAGTTCAATCTGTCAAAGAAGTTCCTGAAGATTATTGCTGGTCAAGGATTCAGTTTGAAGACCTATCACCCTGAAGCTTAGCTCCTATTTTTCCCTAATTCATTCTACATCTCAGGGGAAGCCATAAGCTATAATCAAATCCAGAAGTCTTCTCAGTTGTATATTGAGAAAGAGAAGACAAAATCATCTCTCAACCCCACTGTATAAAGGGTTGTCATCTCCCTTCAAAAGTGATTCCTTGGTTGGAAGTCTCCTGATGAAAAGACTTGGGTTGGTTTTTGAGCACCTGATCAAAAGCTCATTGGTGTCAGGCACCTGATCAAAAATCTGAGTGGATTCCTACCAAGGGTGGTAGAAGAGTGGATGTACCCAGGTTGGGGAACCACTATAAAATTCTTGTGTCGTCTGGTTGTCTCTTTTTCTTATGTTCTTGCTGTGCTTGTACTTTAGGTTTATTGTGTGCTAGCTATTTTTATTTCTGCACTTTTAATTTACAGCAAAAGCTGTAATAGTTGGTTAAGATTTTTTTAAGAATACTCTATTCACCCCCCCCCTCTAGAGTATTTCAAATCTAACTCTCACTTTCAATTGATATCAGAGCAGGTTCCTTTGGTTGTACAAGTTAAATCTTAAACCAAAAGATCCTTTGTTATATCTACATATTACTTTATTTTCATTTAGATTATAAACACAGCCATGACACAAAACAAGGATTATACAAGCACCAGACCACCTGTTTGCAACCTTAATAAGTTTGCCATCTGTAAGGCAAGAATTATGTTATACATGAATTTCCATTGATGAAGACATCTATAATTCAATTTTGACAGGTCCCCCACAAGCATCTACATATACAACATCTTCCAGCAACAATGCAGTCCCACCACTTGAGTGGACTGAAGCCTAGAAGAAAGCAAAGATTGCTGATGCCAAAGCTATGAATATCCTGACACAAACTATGTTAGATGATATTTTCCAGAAGGTTACTAAGTGCACCTCAGCAAAAGCCATTTGGGATTCCCTAAACCAAATGGTGGATGGATCAGCAGATGAGAGAAAGGATAGGAGATCAAATCTCATATCCCTATATGAGAACTTTAAGAAGGAAGAAGCTGAGACAGTTTCTGATATGTACAATAGGTTAAGCTCAATTATCAATGAGCTAAAAACCTTGGATAAGAATATCACTCTTACTGAAGTGAATGACAAGATCCTGATGTGCTTCCCAAGCTCATGGGATACAAGAATGTGTCTCATCAAGGAGGCCAGATGCCTGAATGAGATTTTAACTGAATCTCTATTAGGTTAAACTAAAGTCATATGAACAGCTGATAAAGACCAGGGAGGCAGCTGAACAAAGAACACCTCCAGCATCTAGAAGAGAACAAAGTATTGCTTTCAAAGCCACTGAAGAGACAGAGACTGCAATATCAAATGAAGAGCTTATGAGTCTCTTTGCCAAGAGATTCTTCAAGATGGCCAGAAAGGATTTCAGGAGAAAGTCAGCAAGAAAAGATGACAAGCTAAAATATGACAAGACACCAACGAAAAAAAATTGTGTGCTATGGATGCAGAAAGCCTGGGCACTTCCTCTCTGAGTGTCCAGAGAACCAGAAGAAAGAGAAGAGAAGAGAGAGGGAAACTAGAAGACAACACACCAGCAAACCCTCTTCCAGCAAGCACAAGAAGAAGGAGAAGGGCTTTGGGTCTAAGACCTGGAGTGAGACAGAAGATGAGTCAACATCTTCAAGCTCCAGTGAAGATGAGGAAGAAGAAAGAGCAAAGGAGGTTTGCCTCATGGCAATTGATGCCTCCAGAAGTCACTCAGAAGAAGAAGAGTCTGAAGATGAAGGAGTGTTTGAATCAGAGGCAGATCAGGTAATGTCCTCTTTTGACTACAGCTCTGAAACATTTAAATCTGATTTCAAGTTAATGTGCATAGATTTGATTAACTCTGAAAAGAAAATTAAAATTCTTAGGGAAAAATTAGGAAACTTAGAGGATGTTCAATCTGAAAACATTAGGTTAAAAGATGAATTAACCTTAGCAAATGAAAAGATAATTTCACTAAAAACTGAGCTTTGTGAGGCCAAACAACTTCAGGATACTCTCAATGGGAGAAGCCTCAAGCTGATGGATATCACAAGTACTATTAATGCCAAACTTAATGGCAAGCAAGGCTTAGGTGCTCCATCAGGTTTGCCCCCCATTCTCAGGAAGAACATTTTATCAACCCCAATAAAATTTGTATCTGCTAAAGGGAAAGAAACAGTAAATGATAAACAAACAGTAGAAAAGATCCCTAAGACAATAGGACAGAAAACCAAGAACTAGAGAACACCTAATAAAAACAAGGTTTAGCAATTTTCGTCGAACTCAGATCGACGAAATGGGGCCAGTTCGTCAAACCCAGATCGACGAACTCTGAACGCAAACTATAGTTACATTTATTCGTCTAACTGCAATCGACGAACTCTGCATGGTTCATCGAGCAGAGGTCGACAAACGTGGGGCACAAAGAATGAACATGTTCATTCTCTGGGCAGAGATCGACGATCTCAACCCAATTCGTCGAACTATGGTCGACGAACTTACAGAAATTCGTCAAACCCACGAAGGCTTAATCAAAACTATAATTCCAACAACAACTTAAATACTTTTAAAAAACCATTTAATCCACTAGCTGACTGGATCATACCACCTAGGAGATATCACCCCTAGGATATAAGTCCCAACCTGAATTCTCTGTTATTTCCAGCTTCTCTTATCAGCAATACAAAGGACCCAAGTAACCTGGGTCAAAAACCATTAAATGTTTTCTATTGCAGGTGAAGAGCTGTCTAGGGGTAAATCAAACTTGGTACCTGGACAGTGGTTTCTCCAAACATATGACTGGCATCAAGGACATCTTATTCAACTACAAGTCCAAGCTGGGGCCAAAGGTCATCTTTGGTGACTCCAAATGTGGTCAGTCAGAAGGATTTGGAGAAGTAAGAATAGAAGTTGTCACATTCAAAAAAGTGATATATGTAAGTGGACTCAAGCATAATCTCATCTCCATAATTCAGTTATGTGATGATGGTTATCAGGTATACTTTAACCCATCCACTTGTTCTATTATTGATAAAAATAACCAAACAGTTTTAATTGGAAGTAGACAAGGCAACATATACTTAGTAAATTTTCTTTCTGCCAAAACTGATATCTGTTTACTTAATTTAACTAGTAATCAGAATGACTTATGGCACAAAAGACTAGGTCATGTAAATCTGAAAAACATTGCTAGGCTATCTAAACACAACCTTGTTAGAGGTCTACCTTCTGGTCCCTACAAGAAGGAAGGTCTCTGCAGGGCTTGTCAATTAGACAAGCAAACTAAAACTAGTTTTAAATCTGTTAATAAGAGTGATTCACCTAGGATTTTGTACTTGCTACATTTGGATCTCTTTGGACCCATTGTTGTATAAAGCCTAAGAGGGAAATCCTACACTTTGGTTATAATGGATGACTTCTCCATGTTTAGTTGGGTATTCTTTTTGAGATCAAAGTCAGATACCTTCAAGGTTCTTACAGATTTTCTCAGGACCATACAGATTGAGTTCTCTACTCATGTTGCATTGATCAGAAGTGATCATGACACAGAGTTTGAGTCTCTTCTTATGCTTGAGTTCTGTGAGAAGGAAGGTATCAGGCATTGCTTCTCAGCTCCTAGAACTCCCCAACAAAATGGGGTAGCTGAAAGGAAAAATAGGACACTCATTGAAGCTGCAGGTACATTGCTTGCAGATGCTTACATGCCCCTAACCTTTTGGGCAGAGGCTGTAAGCACAGCAAATTATGTCCCGAACAGGAGCTTAATTCACAAACTAAAGAACAGGACTCCCTATGAATTGCTCAAAGAGAAGAAACCTAAAATCAACTATTTTAAAGTATTTGGATGCTTATGTTACATTCATAACAACAATAAAAAATACATTAGAAAGTTTGAGGCTAAGCCTGAAGAGGGAGTTTTTCTAGAATACTCCCAAATAAGCAAGGCCTATAGAGTTTTTAATAAATCAACATTAAAAATTGAAGAGTCTATTCATGTTTCATTTGATGAGACTAACATGTATTGCAAGGAGAAAGAAGTTTCTACCAATTGCAACTTGCAGGTACCCCACTTGTGTGAGACCTTGGATGGACTAAACCTCACCCAAGAGGTTCCAACTCATCCTTCTCCACAAGCCATTGAAGAAAGTGAAGAAGAAGAAGCTGAAGAAAATGAGTCCCTACCAACAGCAAATACAATTCCACAGGAGCAATTAATTCCAAATGTTGTTGCACAACCAACTCCACCCACTGATTTTGTCACACTTAGGGATCACCCCAGATCTCAAGTGATTTGAGAAATATCAGCAGGTGTATAGACAAGACATCAACTCACCCAAGATTTGATGCATGCATGTTTTCTCTCTCAGGTTGAACCTCTATCCATTCATGATGCTGAGCAGGATCCCCACTGGATCCTTGCAATGCAGGAGGAACTAAAGCAATTTGAGAGATGTAGAGTTTGGGATTTGGTTCCAAGACCCCAAACTACCCAGTTATTGGAACCAAATGGGTTTGCAGAAACAAACTGGATGCCCAAGGAGTCATTGTGAGAAACAAGGCTAGGCTTGTTGCTCAAGGATATAGGCAAGAAGAAGGAATTGATTAT
Organism: Platanthera guangdongensis; assembly: GCA_039583875.1. Taxonomy (NCBI): domain Eukaryota; kingdom Viridiplantae; phylum Streptophyta; class Magnoliopsida; order Asparagales; family Orchidaceae; genus Platanthera; species Platanthera guangdongensis. The sequence goes on from CM077151.1 coordinate 65,078,315, forward strand.
GATCAAACATTTGCACCTGTTGCAAGGTTGGAAGCCATAAGAATATTCCTTGTCTATGCAGCATACAAGAGGTTCAAGGTCTTCCAAATGGATGTGAAGAGTGGTTTTCTAAATGGAGTGCTACAAGAAGAGGTTTATGTAGAATAACCTCCAGGTTTTGTTTCTCCAACTTACCCCTCTCATGTCTTTAAATTGCATAAGGCTCTTTATGGTCTAAAGCAAGCTCCAATGAGCTTGGTATGAGACCTTAGCTAGTTTTCTATTATAGCATAAATTTATAAGAGGAACTGTAGATAAAACTCTTTTCATTAGACATCATAAGAACCAAATATTATTAGTACAAATCTATGTGGATGGTATAAAATTTGGCTCTACAGATTCCAAATTATGCAAGAGGTTCTCTGACCTCATGCATTCCAGATTTGAAATGAGTAGCATGGGTGAGCTCTCCTACTTCCTTGGTCTCCAAGTGAAGCAGCTTCCTGATGGAATCTTCATCTCTCAAGCAAAATATGCTAAAGAACTTCTAAAGAAGTTTGGGATGGCTGATGCCTCAGCAAAGAAAACACCCATGGCCACCAATGCTGTTGTAGACTCTGATGTACCAGGGAAACCTGTGGATCAGAAACTTTATAGGGGCATTGTTGGGTCCCTATTATACCTCACAACAAGTAGGCCAGATATTATATTTGTCACATGTCTTTGTGCTAGGTTCCAGGTGAACCATAAAGAATATCACCTAATTTTACTAAAAAGGATTTTGAGATATATAAAGAGTTGTCCTAATCTAGGACTATGGTATACTGCTGAATCAGAATTTGAGTTAACTGGATACTCTGATGCTGATTTTGCTGGATGCAGGGTAGATAGAAAAAGTACTTCAGGGACTTACCAGTTCCTGGGTATAAGATTAGTTTCTTGGTTTTGTAAAAAGCAAACATCAGTGTCAACTGTTAAAAGTAGCGAACATGCAACAACAAACAGATAGAATTTTGAATAATTGAAGTTTTATTATCCAAAAAAGAGATCATTTACAAATATATGACCTCCCTTTTATAGAATGGAGGAGATATGAGAGAGTACAAAAAAACAATGTGGGACTAAACATGTACAGTGCTAAGCGGCTAGAAATAAAGGAGACCGCACAGGCCGCACGGTTAGACAGATGGGTTAACCGCTCGGCAACTCCAGCAGGATAAGAACAAGCCGCAATGGGAGACCGATAGACCGCCCAGTCTCCAGGCTTCTGAGAGAGACCGCCAGACCGCTCGGTCAACAAACCGCCAGACAAGACCGCAAGGCCGCCCGGTCTAATACTTCAACACTCCCCCTCAAGCTGGAGCATAGATATCAATCATGCCCAGCTTGTCACAAATGTGGAAGAAGGAAGTAGAGACCGGCTTTGTGAAGATATCTGCCAATTCCTTGTCAGAGGTGACAAACGGAGTACAAATCTGTTTCTTCAAAATCTCTTCCCGAATGAAGTGGCAGTCAACCTCTATATGCTTTGTTCTCTCATGGAAGTCCGAATTTCTGGATATGTATATAGCGGCCTTGTTGTCACAGAACATAGGAAGAGGATAGTCATAGACCTCTCCTAGGTCAAGCATGAGAGCCCGCAACCACTTTAACTCACAGGTGGTTGACGTCATACTCCGGTATTCGGCTTCTGCACTGGATATGGAGACAACAGACTGTTTCTTGCTCTTCCAACTCACAAGATTTCCTCCAACAAAAGTACAAAAACCTGATGTGGACTTTCGATTGCCTTTATCATCCGCATAACTTGAATCTGAGTAGGCCTCAACCCTCAGATGACCATTCTTCTGAAAAGATTAGCCCTTTTCCTGGTGCTGCTTTGACATACTCTAAAATCTTCAAGGCAGACTGAAGATGGCACTCCCTGGGAGCTTGCATAAACTGACTGACCTTGCCTACAGCATAGGAGATATCAGGTCTAGTCACTGTGAGATAGATGAGTTTGCCTACCAAACGTATGTACCTTATGACATCATATAGAAGAGGCGAGTCATCCGTCCATGTTTTGTCTTCTCCAATAGTCATGGAAAACCGGGCCGCTTTGGCACCTGTCAATCCTGCTTCTTGTAGAAGATCAAGGGCATACTTCCGTTGGGAGAGAACCAACGAGTCAAGTTTCCGAGAGATTTCTATCCCCAAAAAGTATTTCGGGGAGCCCATATCCTTCGTGACCAAGTGTTGACGGAGGTGTTTCTTCGTCAAGTCCACCACATCTTGGTCATCGCCTGTAAGAAGAATATCATCCACATATACTGCCAAAACCACCAGTCCCGAGGCCGTTTTGCGAATGAATAAGGAGTGATCGGCCGAACTCCTTGTAAAGCCGATGGTAGCCACAATACCACTGAACTTGTCGAACCACGCCCGAGGGCTCTGCTTTAGGCCATAAATGGCCCTCTTCAAACGGCATACGCCTGTCTCCCCCTGAGCAACATACCCAGGAGATTGCTCCATGTAGACGTCCTCCTGAAGATCGCCATAGAGAAAGGCATTCTTGATATCAAGCTGGGAAATAGCCCAATCCCGGTTAACACCCACATAGAGAAGAACCCGAATGGTGCTGAGGCGAGCAACCGGAGAAAAAGTGTCAAATTAATCAACGTCGTAAGTTCTGAGTGAAGCCTTTGGCCACCAGCCGGGCCTTGTAAGCGATCCACAGTGTCGTCGGGGCGAAATTTCACAACAAAGACCCAGCGACAACCAACCACATCAGTGCCTACGGGAGGAGGAACAAGGGTCCAAGTACCCCTTTCAGTAAGAGTAGCCATCTCTTCATCCATGATAGATTTCCAATGAGGGATAGCAAGAGCCTCCTGGTAGGTGCAGGGAGTAGAAGTAGCGGAGATAGCCAAGATAGAACACCTGCGAGAAGGAGAAAGCCGATTATAGGAAACAACTGTCGCAAGCGGGTGTTGAGTACACGCCCGCACCCCTTTGCGAAGAGCAATGGGAAGATCCAGGTCGACAGGTGCGTCAGCGACCGGAGCATCCGTCGCGGAGAAGGCTGGCCCGGGATTAGAGAGAGACGACGCCGGAGAAGAGGGAGGAGGGGTGGGTGGGGAGACGGACATGGAAGGAGATGGTGGAGGAGAGGAGGGAAAGGTGGAGATGTTGAGAGGCGTGGAGGGAACGGAGAGAGGCGGTGGAGAAGCAGAGACATCAGGAGGAAGAGAGGAGGTAGGGGAGAAGTATGAAGCATTCTCGAATAATGTCACGTCCGCGGAGACAAATTGCTTGCGTAGAAGGGGGTCAAAATAGCAATAGCCTTTTTGAGTGGTAGAGTACCCCAAAAAGACACACTTGGTGGAACGGGGGGAAAGCTTGTCGCGGGTAGCGGAGGGAGCGTGAACAAAAGCTGTACAGCCAAAGACACGGAGAGGGAGAGGAAAAGGTTCCTTGCGGGGGTAGAGAATGGAGAAGGGGGTCTGGCCGTGGAGAACCGTGGAGGGAAGACGATTGATGAGATAGCAGGCGAGGAGCACAGCGTAGCCCCAGTAGGAGCGAGGTACTTGCATCTGCGTCATGAGAGTACGAGCAACACCAAGGAGGTGACAGTTTTTACGCTCCGCCACCCCATTCTGCTGGGAGGTGTAAACACAAGTAGTTTGATGAAGAAGACCATGTTGTTGAAAGAAAGAGGAGAACTCATGACTAAGATATTCCTTAGCATTATCAGAGCGTATAACTTTAATAGAAATGTCAAACTGATTCTTAATCATAAAATAAAATGATTGCCAAATAAAAAGAGTTCAGAGCGATCTTTTAATAGATACACCTAGGTACATCTCGAAAAATCATCTATAAAAGTGACAAAATAGGAACTACCCCTACCAACAGTGAGGGTAGGAGCAGGACCCCAGACATCAGAATGAATGAGATCAAACGGGCGAGAGGAGCCACGGTCTTGCTTCGGTGGGAAGGAGGAGCGATGATGTTTGCCAAGCTGACACGCATCACAGTTGAGCGGAGGACTGGTCAGAGGTAAGTGGGGCAGAAGCTGTCGAAGAATCCGAGGAGGAGGATGTCCAAGGCGAAGGTGCCATTGAAGCAGATCTGTAGAGGAGGAGTAGGCGGATAGAGCAGAAACATTGTCGAGGAAATAGAGGCCGCCGCTCTCAGTCCCAATAGCAATCGTCCGCTGGGTCCTCGGGTCCTGAAAAGAACAAGAAGTGGGAGTGAATAAGACAGAGCACTGTAGTTGCCGGACATAAAGTGGTAACAGATAATAAATTGCACGAGAACTTCGGGACATAGAGAGTGTCCTCCAAGCGAAGCGACGAGGTGACTTGAACCATGCCCGTCCCGAGCACCGGGGATGGTGAACCATCCGCCACACGAACCGGGGGTAGGCGGTCATGCGTTTCAAGGAGAGAGAAGCAATGAGGGTTGCCAGTCATATGATTTGTAGCACCCGAGTCAATCAGCCATTTACCTTGGGTAACAACGTGGGCACTACCTGAAGTCGTGGCCACAGAGGCAGACGATCGAGAGGAGGCGGAGGTCGCGGAAGGAGCATCACCAGAAGGGCGAAGACGAGGATGTTTCTACCAGCAGCGGTCAACAGAGTGGTCGGTACGACCACAGTAAGAGCAGAGGAACTTGGACGAACCACGCCCGCCGGAGTGGCTACGGCCACTAGGACCCCCCCCCCCCTCACTGAGCCTGGTGAGCATAGGAGTCCTGGGAAGGGGGGAGGCCAATAGAGGCCGTTGGAGGAGCGAAGTAACAGTGGCAATGCGAGCCGCAGTGGCATCTAAAGTAGGAGATTCCGCCTCACCCAAGATCTGCTGGCGGATCATATCATAGGAATCAGGAAGACGGAGAAGATAACAAACAACCAGGAGTTCCTGGAAGTGTTTGTGCTGGTCAGCCAAGTCCGCAGAGAAGGGACGATTATGTATGATCTCTGCGCCAAGAGCCTGAACTTGCTGGTAAGCTGCAACAGGAGACATGGAGGGGCGGGCAAAGAGGTTCGCATAAAGAGTATAAATGCGGGACGTCTGGCCCCCCTTCGAATAGAGAGCAGCAAGGTGAAGCCAGGCGGCCTTGACCGTCTCATCATGGCGAATGACGGGAAGGCACTCATCAGAGATGCTGTTGGCGAGCCAAGTGCGGACAAGGGCATCACACGCATCCCAGTCATCAAATTCAGGCGAGGTGCGAGGAGGAGGGTCATCAGTGAGGTGATGATGCTTGCGGTGAGAGCGAAGAAGAAAGGTGAAAGAAACGCTCCAATCGGGATAGTTGGAGCCAACAAGCTTAGAAAGCGTGCCAAGGTTGCCCGAAGGAGTAGGTGGAGGAGGAGCTGCGGGAGTGGTGGAGATAACGAGGGTGGTGGAGATAACGGGGGTGGAGAGACCGGAAGTAGTCATAGAAAAAAAGCAAGAAACCGCGCGAGAAGAAGAGAAGCCGCGGGGAGAGGAAAAAGGAGAGCAACCCGCGCGAAACCGCAGCGGTTTAAAGGGAAGAAGCCGCACGAACACTAGCGGCCAGGAAGCAGACCAAGGCACAGCGGGGAAGAGGTCGCGCGTACTGAAAAGTCCGAGCGAACAGAAGAGAAGAGGAAGCAATAAGCAGCGGCGACAACAATAAGTCGCAAGCTGGGCGAACAGAAGCAGGCCACAACGACTAGGAAGCAGGAGCAGCTAGAAGGAAACAGGTCGCGGCGATAACTAAACAGGTCGCGGCGACGAAGAGCAGCTAGAGAAGAGAAGCAAGGAGAAACAAGCCGCGCGAACAGGGTAGCGGGCAGAAGAGAAGGCAAGCCGCGAAGACAGGTCGCGTAAAGGAGAAACAAGCCGCGAGAATCAGAGAGCGCGCACAATCAAGAGGAAAAGACCGTGTCCTCTGATACCATGTTAAAAGTAGCGAACATGCAACAACAAACAGATAGAATTTTGAATAATTGAAGTTTTATTATCCAAAAAAGATATCATTTACAAACGTATGACCTCCCTTTTATAGAATGGAGGAGATATGAGAGAGTACAAACAAACAATGTGGGACTAAACATATACAGTGCTGTGCGGCTAGAAATAAAGGAGACCGCACAGGCCGCGCTGTTAGACAGATGGGTTAATCGCTCGGCAACTCCAACAGGATAAGAACAAGCCGCAATGGGAGACCAATAGACGGCCCGGTCTCCAGGCTTCTGAGAGAGACCGCCAGACCGCTCGGTCAACAAACTACCAGACAAGACCGCAAGGCCGCCTGGTCTAATACTTCAACATCAACCTCAACTGCTGAAGCAGAATATATTGCAGCAGACAGCTGTTGTTCACAGATGCTCTAGATACAAAATCAGCTTCTAGATTATGGGTTCAACTTAAATAATTCAACCCTACTCTGTGATAAAACAAGTGCTATAGCCATAGCCAAGAATCCAGTTCACCATAGTAGGACAAAACATATTGATATAAGACATCATTTCATTAGAGAGTGTGTAGACAAAAATAAATCAAGCTTGTCTATATTCTACATTGATTTACAAAGGGCTGATATATTCACCAAACCTCTGGATGAGAGAAATCATATGTTCTTTGTAAATCAACTTGGAATGATCAATGGAGAAGACTTTATTTAATTTCTGTCTGCACTCGACAAATTTTCCAAAGTTCGTCGAACAGAGTTCGATGAACTGGAGAAAGTTTGAGAGATACTCGTCGAACGGAAATCGACGAACTCTCTGTGAGTGAAACACTTTTTGTCGAATGGAGTTTGATGAACTTGCTTTCAGAAGATATTCGTCGAACGGAGTTCGACGAACTGTCTTCAATTCTTCTGGATAAGATCGATGAATTATTTCATTCAAAATTATTTCGTCAAACTCAGTTCGAAGAATTATGTCTATTTTCGTGGAACGGAGTCTATCGATTCATATTCTTGAAAACCCTATATTTAGGTTTTCTTCGACCTCCGTCCCGCGCTTTCTGTTCCTTTGCACTTGATCGTCGTTCTTGTGTCTCTCTTGTAGGTGATTCCATGGTGATTCAGGCCAGCATTCTCGCAGGCATGAAGTTCGATACAGGCTTTGATGTGGATTTTGATTAGTTCCGACATTATGATCCCATATTCCTTTACATTCTGGAACTTCTTGAAGAACAAGAACTCAAAACCTTTATGACCAGAAGAATCAAACTACACAACACTGAAATCAGAGAATGGGTCTACACCCTATCGCCAACAGAGGAGAATACAATGACAGGCACTATTGCGGGTAACTCCGTCTCCTTAACTCCCATAATTTTAACTGAATTTTTTGGATTAAGGAATGGAGAAGAGCAACTGGAGATTGAAATAGAGGAGTCTGACATGATGCTGAGCCTAATGGGTTATACTGGAGATAACCCTAACAAACTCTTGAAGAAACACCTCTCTGCCCCTTACAAGTTTTTGGCAGATTTAGTTGGAAAAGTTTTGCTTGTGAAACATACTGCCCATGACTATATCACCAGACACCTAGTTTCTGGATTATGTGTGCCATCATAAGCAAGAAACCAGTGGATTGGGCACAGATTCTTTTTGATCTAATACAGAAGAAAAACAATAAAAAGGAAGTATGCTTTGGAAGGATCCTAGGGATCTTTTTACAAGAAAAGGCTGTTGAATCACTGGTCTCCCAGACCATATTCATAAATGCTAGTAAAAGGCTAACATGTGCCTTATTTGGCAGGTAGGAGAGGACAATAACCAATCCAACCAAGGCTTCTACCTCTTCCACCCCAGCTTCTGAAGGCACCAGGGCTATTAAAGCCACTCTCCAACCTACTGAAAAGACTCACCCAACACCACCATCTCTTCCAGCCCCCCTTCCAGCAACACAAATCCCTCCCTCTTCTACTATCTCTTCAACACCACAATCCCAACAACATACTCATGTTCCTACTCCACCTCCATCTCAACATGCTTCACCAGCTCCATCTCCACCAATTGACATCACTGAAATTCCATCTTCCCCTCTTCAAGAAAATCAACCACCAACACCTCCTTATTCCCCCCATGACACCTACATTCCTCCACCACCACTATCTCCTCTTCCCCCACATCTATCTTCCATACCATCTTACCATCTACCAATAGACACCATCATGCAAGATGCCATTCCATCATCTCCACTACCATCTACCATTCCTCCACATGTCTCTACTCAAACCACATCTGAAACATCTACTGCTCTTCCATCATTGGACCACTCCACAATATCTTTTATCATTTCCATAATCACTCCCCTCCTCAAATCACTTATAGCAGAGGCCATTACACCTCTTACTACCACCATCTCCTCTCTCTGACCAAATCTCTGCTCTTACTGCTGCCCCATCTTCAGCCAAGGGCCTGACCTCAGTTCCCACTGAAACTAGGCAGGGGGAGATGCCTGATGATGAAGCAGCAACTACAGCTCCAGAGGCTTCAGCTCCAGCTCCAAGCATCAGATGCTCCAGCTTCAGCAATAGCAGCAGAGTGTACAGAATACATAGATAAAGATTTGATTGACTTTATTAAAATTGATATGGATTTTGATGAATCAGACTCTGAAGATCCTAATACTGTTGGTGATTTCATTCTTAATACCACAGTTAATTTAGAAAATTTGTTGACTATTTTTGATACTGCACATTTGAATTACCTTCCAGCTGAGATTACTAAGCCATCCTTGACTATTATACCATACACTTCACCCATCTCTTCAGAAGTTGCTAAGCAACTTAAGGACAGTTTTGCTATTGCACAGTCAGCAGTCACTCCACCTCCAGAAGTAGTGGCTATTCCCTTTTCTCAAATAATACCTTCAGCACCAACCTTTGTCATGGATGACTCCCCCATGCCAGATCTAGATGAACTGATTTTGGCTGATATTGAAGATGAAAATAAGGCAGTAGCTGAAAGCTCTGTCCAAGTTAGTTCAGATTCTTTTGTATCTTCTCCTCCAACTCTTGTTGAACTCCTACTCCTGCTCCTGCTCTAGAAAAGCCTGCTATTTCTGCTAAAGCTTTGAAAGCTTTGGATGATCTATATGATACCCTCAGGGTTCTGAAAATGATGATGATGAAGATGAGGATGAGGACTCAGATGAGGAGGATACAAAGAAGAGGAAGCAAGTATCAAAGAAAAGGAAAGCTCCTCCTCCTCCTGCTCCTAAGCCTAATCCAAACAATGATACTCCCTATTACATTCTTCAAAAGATAACACCATACAAAGGGATGCCAGCATGGATGTGGCTATCTAAGAATCAGCAGAAGGAAAGGAAGAAGAGTAAAAGGTACTCTCCTCCACCAGTTCAAAGGTACATAAAAGATCCACCACCTCCTCCTCCTCCTGCAGCTGGTGCTTCTGTTTCTAGTTCTCAAAGATCTGCCCCTATTCATACATATCAAAGACATCAAGGGAGATCTTCTCATGAAAGCAGCCAAGCACATGCAATAATCTTTCAGGAAAATAACATCAACAGCAACAAAACATCAGCAACAACAACATCAACAACATCAACATCAACAAGCTGAAAGTCCTAAAAGATCAACCTCTCCTCCTGTCCCTTATGAAGATCCAGAAACAGTCAACACAGCTAAAATGGCTAGGTTCCAGGAACTAGTACGCCTCTCTATGATTAATAAGGCAAAGGCTGAAGGGAAGGATATTTCTGAATACACTACAATGTCAAAATACAGGAGAGAAGAACTAAAAAGGTTTGAAAAGGCTAACAAAATTTTTAATGTTGATGATTATATGAAATTACATCCTAAAGCAGTGGTCCCTAGAGCTACATCTCTGAAGATTATAGGGGCTGCTGACATGACAATGACTATGGAACAAGCTTTAAATCCAAACAGGGAAATAATCTTTACCAAGCCAGGAGACAAAGGCAAGGAGGTAAAGCATCAGGAGAAGAAGCAGAAGAAATGAAACCTGAACTACTTTATCTCTATTTTTTTAAACTATTTTATATTGTCTGAACAAAGCTTTTGTGTAAATATATCTGTTGCATGTGTTAATTATCTCTGTCAGATATATGTTTTTTTCCTGCTTTGTTTACTTTATGTTTTTATTTTGAGTCTATTAGTGACCTCAACCAAATAGGGGGAGATTGTTGGATCCCTAGTTTGATTTGGGCTAGGTTCACTAACTTAGGATGATGTGACCCACATGTATAATCCAGGGTCATAGTTGTGTCCTAGAGTCTAGGTCAAGTCCTCAGTAAAAACATCACATGGACAAGCCATCATCAGACTGCCAGAGACTCAAGACTTAGAGTTTTTCCAGAGATTCAGAGGCTTCTCAAGAAACTAAGTAAAGTGAGTTCGACGAGAGTCATTCTCAGCTCTACGATCTTAGAGAAATATTCTCTGAGCTGAGCTCGACGAACTTCAGTCACAGATCGACGATCCTTGGACTCCACCTTCAGAATTCTAAGTCCAGACTGTTCTCTAGGCTCAGGTCGACGAACCTAGTTCTCAGGTCAACGAACTTCATTCTTTGCTCGACGATTTCTGGACTTCCACTTCAACTCTATTGCCAGAGATTTATCAATTTTTCTCTAAGTCCAGAATCATTTTCATCTCGATGAATTCAAGGTTCTCCAGACTTAGCTCGACGAACACTATTCTTTGGTCGACGAATTTTTGGACCACTACAAGCATTCTGTCGAGACTATGTTCTCTAGTCTCAAGTCGACGAACTCAGTTCTCTGCCCGACGAATTCTGGAACCAGAAGACTTGTGTCGACACACAGGATATCAGTCAACACACAGAATATTTGACAACTCCAGAATAGTTGCTGAACTGCAGTCGACGAACACATTTACCAACTCGACGAACTTCAGACACAAAATAGACAAACGAGTCAGCAGTTCAGTTTCCAGCTCGACGATCATGGAACTCAGCTCGACGAATAGAAGTCGTCTGGTCGACAAATACAACATCTCAGCTCGACGAACTGTGGACTCAGTTCGACGAATTCTGCTATCTGTTCGACGATTCCAGACTTAGTTATTTCTAGCCTTCTGTCCCCACTCTAATGCGATAATTCCTGAGTAATTAATGCTCTAACATTCTCTGATTATAACCGTTAGAAGGAGCATTAATTATGGTCTTCTCCAGGATTATTGCTTGCCGTTTTTCCACGGGACAGTTGGGGAAAATAAATCAATGCCGATTATTCTCAAGGCTGTCAGCATTAATTGCAGATGAATTCAAATTTTTTGAAAGATAGAGAAGAAGAGAATAACGGACATACACATAGAGATACACAGAGAATCAATTAAGCATTATTGAGAAAGCTTTACACAGAGCACAACTTACTGAGAAGCATACATAGATTACTGAAACACAGAGAAAATAATCAGTTTTGAACAATCTGCTCTGTCAACAAAGAAGCATTCTCTGATACACAGATGCTCTTGACTAGAAGCTCATCAACGCCTGAAGAAGAAGAACAACAATACCTATATGTAGAGTCTTCTTTCTTTAAGTACTCCAGGACACTTCAAAAGGACAACTTCAGTTCAATCTGTCAAAGAAGTTTCTGAAGATTATTGCTGGTCAAGGATTCAGTTTGAAGACCTATCACCCTGAAGCTTAGGCTCCTATTTTTCCCTGATTCATTCTACATCTCAGCGGGAGCCATAAGCTACAATCAAATCCACAAGTCTTCTCAGTTGTATATTGAGAAAGAGATGACAAAATCATCTCTCACCCCCACTGTATAAAGGGTCGTCATCTCCCTTCAAAAGTGATTCCTTGGTTGCAAGTCTCCTGATCAAAAGACTTGGGTTGGTTTTTGAGCACCTGATCAAAAGCTCATTGGTGACATGCACCTGATCAAAAATCTGAGTGGATTCCTACCAAGGGTGGTAGAAGAGTGGATGTACCCAGGTTGGGGAACCACTATAAAATTCTTGTGTCGTCTGGTTGCCTCTTTTTCTTGTGTTCTTGCTGTGCTTCTGCTTTAGGTTTATTGTATGCTAGCTATTTTTATTTCTGCACTTTTAATTTACAAGCAAATGTTGTAATAGCTGTTAAGATTTTTTAAAGAATACTCTATTCAACCCCCCCCCCGCTAGAGTATTTCAGATCTAACTCTCACTTTCATAATAAGGTCAGATAAGCTTCTGATAAAGAAAGAGAAGTAGAGCTTTCAAGTGGCAGCAGGTTCAGGTTAGCTGTTTGAAGAACTCAAGACCTAGCAAATCTACAGTCTTTTTCAGCAAGTTCAGAAACAAGTTTCCGAGGTTCTTCCAGCAGAGGCAGTTACTTACTGGCGATCATTCTCTTGCTACAGAGAAGATAGTTAGGGCTGAAATAACTCAGCTCAGGAAGCAAACACAGAGAAATATCTCTATGCTAAATCAACACAAACAAAACTCCTTTCATTTCTATAGGATCCTTTTGGATCTAAGTTGTATGGCGTTTGTGCCTGAGGTAGGGCAGATTTTCCTGAGTGTAGGATCCAATTTTGGATCTGAGTTGTAGGAACTTTGGGTCTGAGGTAGGATCCTTTTGGATCTGAGCTGTAGGGCCTTTATGCCTGAGGTAGGGCAGTTTGCCTGAGCTGTAGGAGAGTCATCCTCTCTGAGTGTAGGACCTTTGGATCTGAGATAGGGCCTTATGCCTGAGCTTTAGGAGAGTCATTCTCTCTGAGGTAGGGCTATCCTCCATAGCCTGAGTTATAGGACTTGGATTCAAGTATGACGTTGGTAATCATTTGATCATTGATTTGTAGGAGTAAATTTTCTCTGAGGTAGGGCTTTGTGCCTGAGTTGTAAGTCTTGGAGGAGATTGAGAGTTCCTGAGAGATCTATCGTGTATACTCTAAGGAGCTGAGTTTTTGGAGAAGTGCCTTGTATAATAAGAAGTTAGAAAGGTAGGAGGAGAGTGGATGTACCCATAATCTAGGGAATCACTATAAATTCTGTGTTTTCTTTATGGATTGTCTTGAAAGCATTTAACTACTAACTAACTACACACTAAGTTAAAAGATAATAATAAAAGACTAAAAACCTATTCACCCACCTCTAGGTGTTTAGCTACCTTGAAACTAAAGACTTTCAGTAATTCCTTAGTATTTAGAGCTCAAGTTTTGTTTTTAATTTTGATGTGGTCTCTTTTGCAGTGTTTCGTTTGTTTTTGTTATTTATTGTTGTGTAGTGCTTGTCCCGTTAGCGATCACCTGAACTATTACCTTTAAACCTAGAAATCGAATGGATGTGTAGACAAAAAAGGAGTGTGGTTCGTTTAGAACATAATAATTCTTTAAACATGAATCTGAATAATCAAAATGGTAATAATGAACATCCTTCAGGAGGGTTTGGAACAAGAGTGTCCGACATAACAGAATGTCCAGCCCACTGAAATTAGGAGAACATGCCGAGAATATAACATGTCGTTTAGGGGAGGACTTCACTATAGCCTCATTAAACCCTCGATTAAAGATAATAACTTCAAAATCGATTTCATGGCTATGAACCTAGTTCAACAAAAATAATTTAGTGTACTTCGTCATGAGGACCCAAATTCCCAGTTACGTACTTTTATAGATGTGTGTGACACATTCAAAATTAATGGCGCATCTGATGAAATGATTAGACTCCACTTATTTCCATTCTCGTTGGAAGGAAGAGCAAAGGAATGTCTTGATTCCCAATATGGCCTCACCCCTTGGTTGCAAGTGGTAGAAAAATTCTTAGCCAAGTATTTCCCACTGGCCAAAACTGCTAAGTTAATGCGAGATATAACAAACTTTACTCAAGGGAATGAGGAAACACTTTATGATGCATGGAAGATATTCAAAGAATTATTGCATAAGTGCCCTCACCACGGCTTAGCCATACACCAACATGTGTGGACCTTTTATAATGGCCTCCAAACATCTACCATGATTCAAGTAGATGGTGCAGCGGGAGGTTCACTCATGGGCAAATACCCTGAAGATGCATATGCCATCTTAGAAGACCTGTCCTCCAATAACTACCAATCATTTGACCGACATGGTCCTTCTTCCTCCGCTGGTGGTCTGTACCAAATTGACCATGTTCGCTGCATAGATGACTGCCCAATTTAACTCCATGAACAAGAGATTAGATGTGCTAACACTTAATCAAAATCAAATGAACCCACAAGTGCATAGCAAAATGACTTCTCTTACAACCATGAATCCTTCATTCATTGTTGAACAACTTGTAAGACACCCTACCATGAGTTATAATGAGGAAGTTAACTACATAGGAGGACAACCTAGGTATAATAATAACAATAATAATGTGTTCTTTAATCATTACAATCCAAAACTACATAATCATCCTAACTTCTCTTGGAAGAATAATACCAGAATTACACACCCTCCCAGATTTAATTCAAATCCACATCTGCCCCATAACAATAACTACAATCAACAAGGGACTGCTAGAAAATTATCTGATGAGATATTGATGGACTCAATGCAAAAAAATTGATGCTCGCATCACTAGCTTAGAAGGTTCATTGCGGGTCATTGAAACACAACTAGGACAAATTGCTAATGCCTTAAACCTTAGACCCCAAGGAACACTCCCAACGATTACCACTCCAAATCCGAAGGGAGATAACCAACATTGTAAAGCAGTCACTTTACATAGTGGAAAGGAGTTAGTGAGTGAGTCTATAAATGGACAAGATAGGATGGATATGGAAGAAAAAGGATTGGAGGATGTTAATCCTTGCAACCCTAGTGAGGAGTTAAAACAAAATTATAACTGTAATGAAGAAGGAGTCGAAGTGTTAGGAGAGAAGAAGAAAGAACAAATCATTGAAAATAAAAAGAAGAAAGACAATGTGATAGTCTATCCGCCCCCACCGTTTCCTCGACGGTTAAAGAAAAGTAAGCTCGATCAACAATTTCAAAAATTTGTAGAGATATTTAAGAAGTTACAAATCAAAATCCCTTTCGCTGAGGCCTTAGAACAAATGTCGAGCTATGTGAAATTCATGAAAAATATCCTATCGAAAAAGAGAAAATTTAGATCAAATGAGATGGTGGCACTCACTCAGGAGTGCAGTGCTATTCTTTAGAAAACAAATCCCACCTAAGTTGAAAGATCTGGGAGCTTTACCTATACCGTGCTCTATAAGATATAAATTTGAGGGTCATTATATGACTTAGGGGCAAGTATCAATCTAATGCCACTATCTATTTATAGGAAGTTGGGTTTGCGAGAGATTTCCAAGATTTCCATTACCTTACAATTGGCCGATAGGACCCTTGCATTTCCTTAAGGGATAGTTGAAGATGTCTTCGTTAAGGTGGATAGGTTTATTTTTCTGGCGGACTTTATTATCTTAGATATGGAGGAGGATAGAGAGTTTCCTATTATTGTAGGGAGACCATTCCTAGCTACTGGTAAGACGCTAAGAGATGTTCAGAAAGGAGAGTTGACTATGAGAGTAAATGATGAGTGTTAATTTTAATCTACTTAAGGCGCTGAAATTTCCCCACCGGGAGGAAGAAGACATGGTGATCGTCAATCATATATCTATATGCGAATATGATCCCAGTGCGTTATCTTAAGAACAAGATGTTCTCTTGAGTCATTTATTGACCAAGGATGATTTATTTAGAGAGGAAGAGGAAGTTCAGGAATGCTTACAAGCATTTGAGAAACAAACTGCGTGGTTTCATAAGTTGGAACCATTAGAGATGCCCGAGAAATCTGTGTCGGTAAAACCTTCCATCGTTGATCCACCATCGCTATAGTTAAAACCTCTACCTGACCATCTCACTTATGTGTATTTAGTAGATAATGACACATTGTCGGTTATCAATAATTCCAACTTACTGCCTAATCAACATCAAAGGTTAATAAAATTACTTAAGTAGTTTAAAACGACCATAGGATGGACAATAGACGACATCCGAGGGATAAGCCCATCTTTGTGCATGCACAAGATTTTTTGGAGGACATTTTTAAGGGATTAATTGAGCCTCAACGTCGTCTGAGCCCACCTATGAAAGAGGTGGTTAAGAAGGAAATTATTAAGTGGCTAGATGCAGGAATCATATACCCCATCTCGGATAGTCCTTGGGTTTCACCTGTGCAATGTGTACCAAAGAAAGGGTGACGACAGTAGTAAGGAATGAGAAGAATGAGTTGGTTTCCACGAGGACGATCACTGGGTGGCGAATTTGTATGGACTATCGGAAGTTAAATAAAGCCATGTGAAAGGATCATTTTCTTGTACCCTTCCTTGACCAAGTATTAGATAAATTAGTGGGGAACGACTTCTTCTATTTTCTGGATGGGTACCCTGAGTACAACCAAATCACTGTCGACCCCGTAGATCAGGAGAAGACCACGTTCACCTATCCCTACGGAACCTCCGCATTTAGGAGAATGCCCTTTGGATTATATAATGCATCTGCTATCTTTCAGCGTTGTATGATTGCTATTTTCTCTGACATTATGGACCAGGGCATTGAGATTTTTATGGATGATTTTTCTATCTTCGGCAAATCATTTGAAGCTTGCTTAGTTTGTTTAGAAAAGGTGCTTGTGCATTGTGTGTAGACTAATCTTGTGTTGAACTGAGAGAATTGCCACTTCATGGTGCGTGAAGGGATAGTGCTGGGCCACCATGTTTCTAGAAATGGGTTAGGAGTGGACAAAGCAAAAATAGATGTAATCAAAAAGTTACCACCACCAAAAAATGTGAAGATGTTGCGAAGCTTCTTAGGACATGCCAGTTTCTATTGTAGATTTATTAAAGACTTTGCAAAAATAGCCAAGCTATTGAGTGGACTACTAGAGAAAGACACAAAGTTTTATTTTAGTGGCGAGTGTCTAAAATCTTTTGAAGAACTAAAGAACTGTCTGACCACTGCACCTATTGTAGTGACTCAGGAGTGGGAAGAACCATTTTTTATTGATGTGTGATGCAAGTGATTATGTCGTGGGAGATGTCTTGGGACAAATGCGGGGGAAGGTGTTCTACACGATAGCTTACGCTAGCAAAACCCTAATAGATGCCCAAGTCAACTACACTACCACTAAGAAGGAATTATTAGCAGTTGTCTTCGCGCTCGAGAAATTTAGGTCATATCTCATGTGTACAAAGGTTATAGTGTACAACGACCACGCTGCGATTCATTATCTGATGGAGAATAAAGATGCAAAACCAGGTTTGATTCATTGGGTACTCCCTTTACAAGAGTTTGATGTAGAAATTAAGGATAAAAAAGGAACGGAGAACCCTGTAGCGGATCATTTGTCTATAATTAAGTGTCCACTTTCACCACTGTATTCTGAGGTTGATGAGAGGTTTCTCGATGAGTGGCTATTAGCTATATCTGAAGGTACCACGCCCTGGTATACAGATTTTATAAATTATCTAGCGAGTAATATTATGCTCGTTGAATTATCTTATCAACAAAGGAAAAAAATTATTACACCAGGTGCGTTCATATCTATTGGACAACCCTTATCTGTTTAAGATTGGAGCTGATGGAGTCGTAAGACGTTGCGTGCCCGAGGAAGAAATGAGAGCAATTTTAGAAAAAAAATGTCATAACTCGCCATATGGAGGTCATTTCATGGGCACTAGGACAGCCATGAAAGTGTTGGAGCCCGTATTATTTTGGCCTAACCTATTCCGGATTCAAATTCCTTTACTAAATAGTGTGATAGATGCCAATGAATAGGGAACATACGAAATAATGATGCAATGCCCATGAATATCATGTTAGAAGTTAAATTGTTTGATGTGTGGGGCATAGATTTTATGGGCCCATTCGTGAACTCAAATGGAAATCTTTATATCCTATTAGCTGTCGATTATGTATCTAAGTGGATAAAAGTCATCATCACAATTAAAAACGATGCTAAAGTAGTCCTGAATTTTCTGAAAAAATATATATTTAATCGAGTCGGGGTACCGAGAGCGATTATTAGCGACGAAGGGAGTCATTTCTGCAATTCTCAATTTGCTTCGCTACTAAGGAAATATGGGGTGACGCACAAGGTCGAATTAGCTTATCACCCACAGTCAAACAGGTTAGCTGAAGTATCAAATCGAGAAATTAAAAATATCTTAGAAAATACGGTAAGCATAACTCGTAAGGATTGGACCCAAAGGTTGAACGATAAATTATGGGCCTACCGCACTGCTTTCAAAACCCCGCTTGGATTGACCCCATATAAGCTTGTTTACGGTAAAACTTGTCATTTACCTCTAGAGCTTGTGCATTAGGCGTATTGGGCAATAAAGAGAATCAATTACGACTTTCAAGGCGCAGGCAAAAATAAATTTTTGCAATTAATCGAATTGGAAGAAATTATGATGCAAGCTTATGAAAATTTTAAGCTCTATAAGGAAAGGACAATGAAGTGGCACGATCAACGTCTGAAGGAAAATCAGTTCGAGTCGGGCCAACTAGTGTTGTTATTTAATTCTCATCTGAGATTATTTCCCGGAAAGCTAAAATCGTGTTGGTTGGGCCCGTTCAAAGTCAAAGTGGTGCATCCTTATGGTGCGGTGACTATTCTAAATGAGAGTGATGGAACCGAGTTTATAGTTAATGGAGAACGACTGAAGTTGTATTTGTTAGGCGATGGCGAACGAGCGTTGTCCTGCGTAATGCTTCTGTAAATTAGTACTGTCCCGCTGAGACGGTAAATTAGGCGCTTGGTGGGAGGCAACCCATCAGTTTTTTTGTTTCTTAAATTTTTTTTCTCTATTTTAACAATGATATTTAAAAACACAAAAAAAATTAAAATTACATAATTTGTTAGTGGGAGAACACGCGTGGAGGGGATTTCTAAGTATAATCTTGGTTGTTGCAACCTAGAAAATCGAGGTTGCAACTTTTCGTTTTCTGGTTGGCTATAGAGGAAAATGCTTAAAAAACCGTTAGGCACGGTTCAATTGAACCGACACAGCTTTTGGGACAGTCTTTGAGTTGTTACAACACCGAAAAATCCAGGTTGTGACTTCTGAGTTGCTGCCTGCTTCCTTAGTAATGCACCACAAAGTGTGATAGGCCGGTTCAACTGAACTGGCACCCTTAATTTCGGCAACCCGCATGAAATAAATTATTAACCCCGATCAACAGACCGCATGCATTATTTTCCTTTTCTCTCAGCAAGGCTCATCGCAGAACCCATCCATTTCTTCGACCTATGGCACAGGAGACGGAGGTTCGCGAGAAAACGGTGCCGGTGGTCTACGTCGATGGGAGGAGTGCAGCTTTCCGACGATTTTCATCAACCCGCCTGTGACATCACTGGAGGCATCGCGAGCGGTGATCGGTGATTGAAGACGGCAGGCGATTTAAACCTCCATGGGGAAGCCTGTGTTCCAGCGATAGCGCGAGGCAAAAGGAGGAGTTTTGCGGCTTTCCTGTGATTTTCATCAAGCCGCTGGTGACATTTGATCAGCGTCGAAAGTTTCTGAAGGTATAGTCCTGAACCCTAAGTTTAGTAAAGGAGTGTCTTGTATGTTTTACTTAGTTTTTTGGGTTTCGGATTGGTAGATTAGGTTATGGAATCAAGGAAAAAGGGAAAGTGGAAGGAGATTGCCCTCAAACAAGTGAGATTTTTGAGTGAGGAAGCCTCCCAAAGGTTCCATTCCCTTTAATCTGTACCCATTTATGAACGAGGGTTCTAAATGGAAAAGAGAGGCTGGAGTGTAATGTACGTTGAGCAAATTAAAGCTATGCATTGGGAGACCATTTTGTCACCTTAGATCGGAGGCAATTTTGCCCTGGGTTTACGAATTTTATGCTAATGCACCAGTCGCAGAGGGGGGGGGGGGGGGTTGTGAGGGGAAAGCACGTGGATTTCTCTGCTGCAATAATCAATGCATTCTTTGATCTAGACAATATAATTGTCCCAAATCATGCCTCCATCCTAACAACCATGCCTAAGGAGGAGTTAACTAAAGTTATGTGTAGTGCGCTTGGGCCATATTGGGTGAACACAAAGGAGCACGCTCTGAAATCGACATTTCTATCAAGAGAAGCGAAGGTTTGGCTTCACTTTGTTAATGCAAGTCTTTTGCCCACGTGTAGCGCCCCTAATTTTTCGATGTTTATCTTAATTCCTTTAGTGACATATTTTTTATGTCAGGGCATTACGCCGATGCATAGTTGATAGGTACCGTTGCTGGAGCGTGGCTTTTGCTCATTTGGTATCTGAGGTTTTGACTTAGAATATTAGCTTGGCAGATTTCTAGTGTGCTTTTTTGGAGTTTTCCCTTGCGAGACGGGTTTGTTTTGGAACTCGGTGGAACCTTTTTGAGATGTTTTGGAGTTTTGGGCATCAGGGATTTTTACCCGAGTTTGGTTTGTCTGATTTTGATTTCGACTTTGTCGTTGGATTCGTAGCGTCGCATTTTCGCTACGGTGCAAATTTTGTAGAAATCCGAGTTGTTTGAAGTTATCAGTAATTTTGGATGTTACTATAATAATATAATATCTTATTAGTATAAATAGCCCTTCGATGTGACGAAAGCCGTATTCATCATCTTCCTCCTAAGCCGTCGCGCTGTTTTGCAGAAGAGAAGGACGACAGATATTTCTAGGCCGGAAGTCGTTAATTGCAGGAGCTTTGGTGCTCAAAATCATCATAGAAGAGTAGGTTCAAACTGCCCTCACCGAGATCTACGTGTGTACGGTGAGTTTTTTCCATTTCTTGAAATTTTGAACGTTAGGGTATGCGGTTTTGACCTTCTTTTCTCCCAAAAAGTTTCAGGAATCATTGCCTATGTGTTTTTGCGGTTAGATCTTATAGGAGGAGCGCTTGCGTGGCCGGATTCGGGCAATTTGAGGCAAGTGGCAATTTCGTGCCCTTGCCAAGTTTCTTTCCCTTTTTGTTCTCTGTTATTTTCCTCCCCCCCCTTGAAATTAGGAGTAGGGTAGGGTTCGACCAAGATTGACCTGCTGCATAGTGTAGGATTCATGGTTAAGTGTGAATTTGTAGTATATGACTGATAGTCTAAGTGCAAGTTCGTCGGATTTTACAGTTAGTCTCAGTAAAATTCGTCAATTATATGACTATTACTTAAGACAAACCCGGCGAGTATAATATAACTAGTCTAAGCCAATTCGTTCAATAAAACAATCAAATTAGGTTAAAATCATCGAATATGGTAAGGTCAGCCTGAGTGAAGTTTGACGGATTTGAGTATGGATTAATATATATTTGTCGAGTATCAGTCTTGGACTAAGTCGATTCATTGAGTATAGTCTCGGCGTTGAGTCTTTCTGCGTTTGTTGAGTGAAATGCGTTGAGTGCCTATAAGGCTAAGGCAAATTTGTCAAGTATTCACGACGAATTCTTTGAGGAACGGGCATGGCGTTGAGTGTTTTGTTTTTGGCGTTGAGAGCGTTGAGTGGTCTCTGAGTCCAAGCAAGATTCATCATGTAATCTCGAAAAATTCGTCGAGTATGGTAAGAATGGCATCGAGTGCGCTGAGTGGACTCAACGCGACATTGAGTGAAGGCATTGAGTGAAGTAAAAACCGTGGAGTTAAGTCCAGGCGTCGAGTGAACTCAGTGAGGCATTGAGTATACTCGATGAATCCCTGTGGACTGAGGTTAATTTCGCCGATTCGTCGAATATACCAGATGAATTATTTCTGGATTTAGAATTTTCTCGCCGAATTGAGCCAATTCGTCGAGTATGGCCTTAGGATGATTTTGGGGTTTCCTTCCTTGTTTTCTATAGAGGAATCCTGTGTTTGGGTTGGGGTTTTATAGGTGTTTATGGATGCTTAGGTGTGGACCATGGTTGTAAGTGGATAAAGGACCACCGACCTAGTGTCGGCTCGTGAATCATTGCACTTGGCGGGTTTTCTTATTGTGTTTTCTCTTGGACTGTCAGGTTGTGTTGGACATTGTGGCCACCACTCCAGTGCCTTTTGTGAGATGTTTGGACTGTCGAGTTGTGTTGGACATTGTGGCCACCACCACAGCACCTTCTGAAGATGTTTGAGTCTGTTAGTTAGTGTTGGACATTGTGGCCACCGACTCAAATCTGT
This sequence comes from Platanthera guangdongensis, assembly GCA_039583875.1. Taxonomy (NCBI): domain Eukaryota; kingdom Viridiplantae; phylum Streptophyta; class Magnoliopsida; order Asparagales; family Orchidaceae; genus Platanthera; species Platanthera guangdongensis. Next base: position 65,100,353 of record CM077151.1, read on the forward strand.
TTTTACCAGTGTTATCGATTCACGTGTTAGAGCTATTTAGTCTCTTTTCTCCCTATTGTATAGATATATGTTGAATGCTTACTCTTGCATATATTCTCGAAGCATGGCTTTATTTCGCACTTTGTGCAATTTCCTTACTCTTGACTTTTTAAGTTAATAACTCATAACTATTTTATTTCTCATTTGTTGTAGTTTCACAGCTTACCTGTGGTTGGGGTTGGTAACCCCTCTTGATTTCCTCTAATTATTATCTATTGTTGCTCTTTTACCTCTTATATATTTTTGCTGAGGTATTCTTTTCTTTGGAATGTCTCAGGTTTGGAGCAGTTGCCGATTAAGTGGCTAGGGTTGGTGGTTGCTAGTTTTCTATTGTTGTTGTAGGATGTCTTTTCCTCACCAGTGTGAGGTAGTGTTATTACTCTGTTGAATAGTTCAGACATACTTTTTTCCTTTTGGTGGGTTCATGTCAGGTTGTTGACGCCCACCAGAGTTTTTAATTTGTTAATTCACTTACTAGTTGCTTAGTCTCTTCTGGATGACTGGTTGGTTTTACTTGCTCTCTGTGAAGGTTTTATGCTAGGTTTGCATGTTAGTTATATTAAAAGTATCATTTGACTACCTCATACATAACATTACTTTAAACCAAAGTCACTATATTTTAACTAACGTAAATGACTTTTTTTATACTTATATTAAATCTAGAGGTATTGTTGGGTTCATTGCCCACAATGTTCCAGATTTGAAGAAGATTTGAAGAAGTCAAACATGTCAATGATATACAGAGTGTTGTATTTGACGTATGTTCAAGTTCATGCATGTAGGTTAGTCCTTGAAACATTGATAGGATAGGTATTCCAAGTGATGTGACAGATGGTCACAAAGTAAAGATGTGGAGAGAAAGAAATCTGTCTAAGTCCACAGGCATTGAGTGATGGCAGTTCACTCAACACCAGATGCCATAAAGAGATGAGTTAGTTGTGGACAGTCAAAGCCATGCAGTCAGCAAAGAAATTCTGCTACCAAGTCCACAGGAGTTGAGTGATGACAGTTCACTCAACGCCATGATCAAGTATACTTGAATCTGTCAAAGCCTAAGTATTGGCGGGCTGAATATTCGATAATGTCCAGAAACGTTGAGTGAACACAGCTCACTCGACGCCAAAGCAGAAGGCGTCGTGTTATGATAAAGCCTAAGAAGACAGAAATCGACTAAGTCTAGAAGTGTTGAGTGAAGACATTTCACTAAACGCCCAATAAAGAAGACAGGCAAAAACAAAAAGCGTTGAGTGAGGTCAGCTCACCAAACACCTTCAGACAGGTGAAGAAATGACTAAGTGTAAAAGCGTTGAGTGAAGCCATTGCACTCAACGCTCTCAACGCCTATATTGCAGAATGATTCAGACAGCTGACTAAGGGTTTTGGCATTGAATGAAGCCAGTTCACTCAACGCCTGGAGTGGATTTGAGAAATTGGCTAAGTCCATAACCATTGATGTCAGCCAAAGTCAACAGAAGTTAGAATCATTCAAAATACTTGCGATAAAGCTACAGAACACGCCAAATAACACCGGAAGGCTACTATACATTGTCTTCCATTAAAGCAAAGTGCAGTTGTCAATTGCGGGTGGTCCCCACTGCTTCTTGGAGCCATTAATCGGTAGAAGATAAAAGGGGTAGCTTCTAGATGTTGAACTTAACTTTTAGGATTTTGTTTCAGAAAGAAAAAGTGCAGTTGAACTTCATCTTCCTCACCATTGCTGTCGGGGAAAAAGCTTGAAGTCGATCAGCTGAACTAAAAATTCAGTTTAGTTAGCTGTAGCATTTTCTTCTGCTACAGCAAGTTCAGAAACACTTCTGATAAAGAAAGAGAGGAGAGCCTTCAGTCTTCTGCAGGTTCAGGTTAGCTGTTTGAAGAACTCAAGACCTAGCAGATCTTCAGTCTTCTACAACAAGTTCAGAAACAGTTTTCTGAGATACTTCCAGCAGAGGCAGCCATTTGTTGAAGAATATTTTTCTGCTGCTGTGCAGATAGTTAGAGCCGAGATAACTCATCTCTAGTAGTAGACACAGAAATTTCTACATGTCAAATTAACTAAAACCATTACACTTCAGTACGATCCTCTTGGATCTGAGCTATAGGGCTTTTAAGCCTGAGGTAGGGTAGTTTTGCCTGAGCTGTAGGAGATTTATACTCTCTGAGAGTAGGATCCAGTTTGGATTTGAGGTAGGGCTCTTGAGCCTGAAGTAGGAGAGTCATTCTCTCTAAGTTTTAGGGAACATGTTCCTGAGTTATAGGATCCTTTAGATCTGAGGTAGGGCCTTTGTGACTGATCTATAGGAGAGTCATTCTCTCTAAGGTAGGGCTATCCTCCTAGCCTGAGTTGTAGGGCCTTTGAGCCTGAGGTAGGTGATCAGTTGATTATTGGGTTGTAGGAGCAATTTTGCTCTGAGGTAGGACTTTGGCCTGAGTTGTAAGTCTTGGAGGAGACTTAGAGATCTTGTGGGATCTGTGGTGTAAGGTCTTGGAGCTGAGTTTTGGAGAAATGTCTTGTCTAACTAGATGTTAGAAAGGTGGGAGGAGAGTGGACATACCCATAATCTGGGGAACCACTATATATTCTATGTGTGCTTCTTGTGTTGTTTATTTCTTGCAGGTTGTGTGTTTCTTGAAAGCAGCAAACTACTAACATAATAAGCACTTAAAGAAGAAATTAAAAGAAAGTCACAAGAGACTAAGAAACCTATTCACCCCACCCTCTAGGTTGTCAGCTACCTTGAAATTAAATACTTTCAAGTGGTATCAGATTGAGGTTGCTCAAGAAGGACCTAACAGTCAGATCAGATCCCAAAGGATAGCTATAGTTCTGCACTTATGGGTTCTGGAGAGAGTCATAAGGAGCTTGGTTTCATGAAAGTCCCCATCTGCAGAAAGGAGAATTTTGGAATCTAGAAAGAGAGGGTAAGGTTATTTATAGAAGCCTATGACCCAAGAATCTTTGTGATAGTCAAGGAGGGACCCTTCATCCCTATGAAGGTCTTAGTTCTGGATGCCAATGTCCAGACACCTAAGACGTACTCAGAGATGACAAATGATGAAGTCATTTTAGCTACATTGGACAAGAGGGCACAAAACATTATTATTAGTGCCAGAGATGATTCAACCTTTCAGAACTTGGTCCACTGCCAGACCTCCTAAGAGATGTGGGACACCCTTGTGGTCTACATGGAGGGTATTGAAGAGGTAAGAGATGATAGAAAGTCCATGCTCAACCAGGAATATGAGGCTTTCAGGCAATCCCTTAAAGAGAACATAGGTACTTGCTATTAAAGATTTTTCTAGATCATAAATGAACTGAGGACCTATGGGAGGGTCTTCAGTCATTATGAAATAAATGACAAGTTCCTAAGGTCTCTCACTAGAGACTGGGATACTAAGATATGTTCCATAAGAGAAGCATCCAAGGTTACTGATACTCCTCCCCAAACATTATTTGGGAAGCTTCTTTCTTATGAGATGCAGCTGGCTGCCAAAAAAGAGGAGGACATCAGCAGATCCCAAGCCAAGGAAAATTCCATGGCATTCAAGGCAGATAGTATCAGGAAGAGTAAGGAGAGGATTCCCTCCCCTCCAAGAAGACCAGCTGATTCAGACAGCTCATAGTCAGATGGATTAGACATCAGCATGTCTCATGAGGACTTTGCTACCTTCTTCAGGCACTTTCAGAAGCTGATGAAGAAGAAACAGTGGAAGAGCAGACCTTCCACCTCTTCTCATCACAGGAGGAATCATTCCAAGGCTGGCATGTATGATTCTAAATCTAGTAAATATAATTCCTCTAAAGTTGGCTGTTATTATTGCAACAAACCATGACATGTGATAGCTGACTGCCCAGTGAAGTGTAAGGAGGCTAGTGAGAAGAAACAACACCAACACAAGGGGAAGAAGGAGAAATCCTTCATTACTAAGAAGGAGAAGAGTTGGACAGACTCATCTTCATCAGAGTCTAAATAGGGAGAATCCTATATTGGGTCGGTTGCTGCTGCTGAAAGAGAAACTGTAGCAGTAGATGAAGATTATCCTACTGTCAGGATAGGTATCAGGGCCCCTCTATCACACTCAGATAATGTTTCAGAGGTGTATGATAAAGATGAAGAAGATGCCTACAGCTGCTATGGGCTGATGGCAATGACTGATGAGGAATCCAGCCAGGATCAGCCTGGTCAAAGCAAGGTAAATTTTCTATCAAGCTCTTCTTCTGAGTCTGGATATGGGACTAGTCCCTGTGCAGAAGCTTTTGTATCTAGTGGTGAAGATGATTCCAAAACAGAAGGAGATGTCAATCAATTGATTGATAGGTATGGAGAACTTCTGGATGCCTTCAAAAAGTGCAAGAAGTTGTCTTAGAAGCAAGTTGTGGAGATTTCCTCTCTGCAGCTAGCTGCTTCCAGCTGACTGAGACAACATCTTTGCTAGATTAGAAGGATAGGGAACTTAGCCAACTTAGGGTCATGAATCTTATCCAGATAGGCTCCATTAAGTTCAAGAATAGTATTATTAGGGATCTTGAAGAGTGGCTAGGGAGGGAGAAAAGAATAGTTGGTAGATATTCTAAGCCAAGTATTGTGTTACCCTTGATAGACTCCTCCTCCTCTCAGAAGGGTAATAAGGGGTTGGGATTCAAAGGAAGCAGAAGAGTTGCTCCTTCCAAAGGGAAGGGCAAAGCTCCAGCTCCAACTCAGCCTCTTGCTTCCAAGCCTCCCATTCCTTTTAGGAAAGTTCAATTGCCATCAAACAGGTATGACCAAGAAAGCATCTATTGTCACTTGATGAATGGCAGATGCACTGTTATGAACAAAAATGTTCACAGCTATGGTGGAAGATATAGTAGGGTGAGTGCCTTTAAGGATGCCCATGAAAAAATTCAAATGGCCCATATTATACCATTTGTCTTTGGTACTCCAGCCCCCACTCTCAAGAATGTGGTTGCAGCTAAGTTTTAGAACCATACTGCTAAGACTCAAACTGAGGGTCAGTCTAACAGTAAGCCAGATTTGGGCATTTCTGATGCTATCAAGAGCATGTTTTCTGCAAAGAAGATTGTTGTTGATGGCACTCAGAACAGGCCAAACAAGCCAGCTGGAAGACATACATTCAGTAAGATCCTTGCTGAAAGGGATTTGAAGAAGGTTGTTGCTCCTCTTCCTACTATTCAGTAAGTAGTTAACCAAACTGCAAGGCCTGCACAGAAGAGAAGATACAACATTCATGAATGTTGATGCTGTGGCAAAGTGGGCCACTTTGCTATAGAATGATGACACAATCCAAGTGTGCTAAGAGCAGATGTTAGTCCACCAGTCAGAAAGGCTGTTGGTAGACAAGTTCATTTTCAGACTAACATGCACTTAGGACCCAATAGATATTAGGGTCCTAAGGTAGAATAAATTATGTGATGTAGGTTAGTCCAAGTGCCCATACCCCTATATGGTACTTGGACAGTGGTTGTTCCAGGCACATGGCTGGGATAGGGAGCAACTTAAAGGAGTACACTGCAGTGAAAGATGGATCCAAGGTTATCTTTGGTGGTTCAGAAAGAGGGGTGACTAGAGGCTATTGTAAGATTACTAATGGCATAGTCACCATCACAAAAGTGGATTATGTTGAAGGGTTGTAACACAACCTCATAAGCATAAGCCAACTCTCTGATCATGGCTATGTTATTGTCTTCCCTAAGGATGAGTGCCAGATTAAGAGGTCAAGTGACCAAGAGGTCATCTTGACAGACACTAGGAGTGGAAATATTTATTGTTTAAACTTTCTTTGTCAAGATACAGACTCTCCTATTTGTCTAGTGGCTAATGAGAAAGTCTCATATTATGTCCAATTGCACAAGAGGCTAACTCATTTGAATTACAAGACTATTGACAAGCTCTTTAGTCAAGAGCTAGTATGAATGGTCCTAATGTGAAGTGCACCAAGGAGGGAATTTGCTCAGCATGCCAAAAGGGCAAGCAGACCAAAGCCTCCTTCAAGGACATTGGGACCAAAGACTCTGTGAGGTGTTTATACCTCTTGCATATGGACTTGTTTGGTCCTATGTCAGTTCATTGTCTTGGTAGGAAAGTCTACACCCTTGTGGTGGTTGATGACTATTCCAGGTATGCTTGCGTGTTCTTTTTTAAGAAAAAGAATGAAACCCTTGATGTCTTCATGAAGTTTGTCAAGCATATTCAGAATGAGTTTGGCAGTACTGTGGTCAAAATCAGAAGTGACCATGGAACTGAATTCCAGTCTGAAAGCATGATAAAGTTCTATGAAGAGCAAGGGATTCATCAAGAATTTTCTTCTCCAAGAACTCCCCAGTAAAATAGGATTGTTGAGAGGAAAAATAGGACTCTCATAGAGGCTGGAAGAACATTGATGAGTGATACATCTCTCCCAGAATATTTCTGGGCTGAGATAGTAAATACTCCATGTCATGTCCTCAACATGGCCTCTATCACCAAGAGTCACAAGAAGACTCCCTATGAGATCTTGAAAGGCAAAAAACCAAACCTGGGCTATCTCAGAATCTTTGATAGTAAATGTTATGTGCTTCACAAGGGGAGTCCTATGTGACTAAGTTTGCTGCCATGTCCTTTGATGGGATCTTTGCTGGGTACAACAATCATAGTAAGGCTTATAGGATCTACAACTTGAAAAGCCAAGTTGTAGAAGAGTCAATACATATAGTCTTTGATAAGTCTACTATGATTAAATGTGAGCGACCAAGCTCCTCTTTTAGTATTGCAGGTACAGAACAGATGATGGACAAGCTGACCATCAAGGAAGCAGCTCTAGTTATCCAAGATAAAGGGGATATTCTATAAGAACTACTAGGCACACTTGAATTGGATGAAGGTCAGCAAGAAGCTGCACCTGAAGTTGTTGATGAAAGAAGATTGCCTCCATCAATCAGGCATCTCAGGGATCATCCAAGACACCAGATCATTGGTGATGCAAACTAAGTTGTAGTGACAATAAGCAAGAGCCTTAATACAGCTATGTATGCTAGTTTTCTGTCACAGCAAGAGCTAAAGAAATTTGTGGAGGCCAACATAGATCAATTCTAGATTATTGCTATATAAAAGGAACTGAATCAGTTCAAGAGATGCAAGGTCTGAAAGTTGGTTCCCAGACCACAAGGACATAATGTCATTGGAGTCAAGTGGATTTACAGGAATAAACTTGATAAAAATGGCATTATAATCAAGAATAAGGCAAAGCTAGTAGCTAAGGGGTACACGCAAGAAGAAGGTATTGATTTTGATCAAACTTTTGCCCCATTAGAAAGATTTTAAGCCATCAGACAGTTCCTTGCATATGTTGCACACAAGGGATTGGTTTACCAGATGGATGCGAAGTCAGCCTTCCTTAATGGTGACTTAAACGAAGAAGTCTATATTGAGCAGGCTCCAGGTTTTGTTGTTCCTAACTAACCTGATTCTGTTTATAGACTTAGGAAAGCTTTATATGGGCTGAAGCAAGAACCTAGAGCATGGTATGAAACTTTGTTTAGCTTCCACATTGAGAACAAGTTCTCAAGGAGGAATATAGACAAGACCTATTCCTAAGAGAATCTAAGGGCAAGATCATCCTAGTCCAGATCTATATAGATGAAATAACCATTGGATCTACTGATGACAACCTTTGCAGAAAGTTTGACAAACTTATGCAAGGGAAGTTTGAGATGAGCAGTATGGGTGAACTTAAGTTCCTATTGGGTCTCCAAGTTAGACAAACTGATGATGGCTGGTCCATATCCCAATCTAAGTTCACTAGAGAGTTATTCAAGAAGTTTGGTATAGAGAATTCCTCCATCATGAAATCTTCTATGGGGTCAAGTATGCATATAGGCAAAGATGAGGCAGGGAAACCTATTGATGAAACTTTGTATAGAGAGATAATTGACTCCCTTCTATATCTTACTACAAGTAGGCCAGACATCATATATGATACATGTGTTTGTGCAAGATATCAGGATAGCTCTAAAAAATCTCACTACTCTGCTGCTAAGAGGATTTTGAGGTATCTTAAGGGCACATCGGATCTTGGCCTATGGTACCCTAGAAATGGGGAGTTTTAGCTAATAGGTTATTCATATGCTGATTTTGCAGGCTGCAAAGAAGACAGGAAGAACACTTCTAGCACCTGTCAGTTCTTGGGACGAAGACTAGTGCCTTGGAGCAGCAAGAAGCAAACAAGTGTTGCAATCTCAACTGTAGAGTCATAGTACATCTCAGCAGGTAGTTGATGTGCTCAATTGTTGTGGATCCAGCATTAGCTCTAGGACTATAACCTCTAGATAAGTAGATGTCCCTTATATTATGATTCTACTTATCAAATGCTAGGAATCCTGTCTCACACAGCAGGACTAAGCATATTGAGATAAGATATCATTTCATTAGGGAGCATGTGGAATGTGAAGATATTAACCTTGAGTTTGTCCCTACAGACAAGCAAGTGACTGACATCTTCACTAAGCCACTAGATGAAGCAAAGTTCAATACCTTCAAGTTTGAGTTAGGTATGTTGAACCTGGTATAGCTTCAGTAGCTCCTCATATTGTTGTAGGTTATACTATTTCTCGCATGTGGAATTGTTCTTCAGTGGAATGAAGACTTTTCAAGTGGTATACCTTTAGTGGTATCATGTTCAAGTACTATCCAGACTGGTATAAACTAGAATGTCTACCAGGAAGTATGTTAGAGGATGCTTTAGTTGAGGGGGAGCAAGTCCAACACTTGCAGAGGTAGATTTAAGTGGTATCCAAAAAGGGGGAAGAAGTAGCACACCTCCAGTACTCTCAAGTGGTTCAACTGCTGCAAGAGTTGCTTATCTGTACTCAAAAAGGGGGAGCAGATAATCAGAGCCTCCCCGACTATTTACAGAAGTCAAAATGGGGAGATAAGGATACAAATGAGAAGGATAGAAGGCTATATGTGGTATCAGATCTATGAGAAGGAAATGATCAAAATGATCAAGGTTAGGTAGCAACAATTCAGGGAGAGCAGGAACGATGATGTTCACCCTGCAAGCAAGGAATGTTTGGTAACTATAACTTGTTCTCTTGTTATAAGTTCTTCGAATTATGTTTTATTGTTGCATATGTTAGTGTATGTCATTTTTTCGGGATCTTGATTGATGGTTTTGACTTCTTCAAATAAGGTGAGATTGTTGGGTCTATTGCCCACAATGTCCCAAATTTGAAGAAGATTTGAAGAAGTGGAGAGACAAAAATCTGCAGGGTGAAATCTGTCTAAGTCCACAGGCATTTAGTGATGACAGCTCACTCAACGCTAGATGCCATAAAGCACTGAGTTAGTTATGGACAGTCAAAGCCATGCAGTCAGCAAAGCAATTCTGCGGCCAAGTCCATATTCGTTGAGTGATGACAGTTCACTCAAATCCATCGTCGAGTATAGCTGAATCTATCAACACCTAAGTATTGGCAGGCTGAATATTTGATAATATCCAGAAGCGTCGAGTGAACACAGCTCACTCGATGGCAAAGCAAAAGGCGTCATGTTATGGTAAATCCTAAGAAGGCAGAAATCAACTAAGTCTAGAAGCATTGAGTAATGCCAGTCCACTCAACGCCAAATAAATAAGACAGACAAAAGCAGAAAGCCTTGAGTGAGGCAAGCTCACTCAACGCCTTCAGACAGGTGAAGAAATGACTAAGTGTAAAAGTGTTGAGTGAAGCCATTGAACTCAACGCTCTCAATGCCTATGATGCAGAATGATTCAGACAGTTGACTAAGGATTTTGGCATTGAGTGAAGCCAGTTCACTCAACACACTCAATGTCTGGAGTGGATTTGAGAAATTGTCTAAGTCTATAACCGATGACGTCAGCCAAAGTCAATAGAAGTAAACATCGTTCAAAATACTTGCGGGAAAGGCCGGAAAGCTACAGAACACGCCAAATAGCGTCGGAGAGCTACTGTATGTCTTCTTCCGTTAAAGCAAGGTGCAGTTATCAACTGCAGGTCATCCCCACTGCTTCTTCGAGCCGTTAATTGGTGGAAGATGAAAGGGGCAGCTTCTGGATGTTGAACTTAACTTTTAGGGTTTTGGTTCAAAAAGAAAAAGAGTGGTAGGACTTCATCTTCCTCACCATTATTATCGGGGAAAAACTTGAAGTCGATCAGCTAAACTAAAAGTTCAGTCCAGTTAGTTGTAGCATTTTGTTCTGCCATAGCAAGTTTAGAAATACTTATAATAAATAAAGAGAGGAGAGCCTTTAGTCTTCAGCAGGTTCAGGTTAGTTGTTTGAAAAACTCAAGACCTAGCAGATCTGTAGTCTTCTACAGAAAGTTTAGAAACAATTTTATGAGATACTTCCAGTAGAGGCAGCCATTTATTGAAGAACATTTTTCTACTATTGTGAAGATAGTTAGAGCTGAGATAACTCAACTCTAGTAGCAGACAGAGAGAAATTTCTATGTGTCAAATTAACTAAAACCATTGTACTTCTATAGGATCCTCTTGGATCTGAGCTGTAGGGCTTTTGAGCCCGAGGTAGGGCAGTTTTGCCTGAGCTGTAGGAGAGTTATACTCTCTGAGAGTAGGATCCAGTTTGGATCTGGGGTAGGGCTCTTGAGCCTGATGTAGGAGAGTCATTCTCTCTGAGTTGTAGGGTACTTGTGCCTGAGTTGTAGGATCCTTTGGATCTGAGGTAGGGCCTTTATGCCTGAGCTATAAGAGAGTCATTCTCTCTGAGGTAGGGTTGTCCTCCAAGCCTTAGTTGTAGGGCATTTGGGCCGGAGGTAGGTGATCAATGTATCACTGAGTTGTAGGAGCAAGTTTGCTAAGAGGCAGGGCTTTGGCCTGACTTGTAAGTCTTGGAGGAGACTGAGAGATCCTGTGGGATCAGTGGTGTAAGATCTTGGAGCTGAGTTTTGGAGAAGTGTCTTGTCTAACTAGAAGTTAGAAAGGTGGGAGGAGAGTGGACGTACCCATTATCTGGGGAACCACTGTATATTTTGTGTGTGCTTCTTGTGTTGTTTCTTTCTTGAAAGCAACAAACTACTGACACACTAAGCACTTAAAGAAGAAATTAAAAGAAAGTCACAAGAGTCTAAGAAATCTATTCACACACCCCCACCCCACCCCCTCTAGGTTATTAGCTACCTTTAAATTAAAGACTTTCAGGTATACATATCATGAGTTGTCCTGTTTGGATGTTTATGCTCATGTAGGATGTTAAACCATATCAACAAAGTATTTTCGCAGCGTATAATCATAGTTTTACTTGTGGACTAGTTGATCCACTGAGCCGAGGGATATGGTTATCAAAACTTAAATTATAGTTTCTTCATAATTAACTTTAGGAATTCTCATAAGGTGTTAGGTTTGGGTTATCGCCTGAGCGTCTGCAGTTATCCCATGCATGGTGTGGCATCATGACACATGTCTTCTCTTACTCTGATATATTATTTAAATGCAGAGAAAATGTGGGTTGTGACAGTTGGTAACAGAGGGATAGGTTGTTTGACAATTGGTTGAACAACTATCTCTAGTAAGTTTTAGATTGTCTTGTTCCATTTCATACGCATACTGATGTGTCATTAGTACATCTTGGTTGAAGCATGGACACTATATCATAAGCATGATAAGATATATACAAGGAATATTATGTAGTATGAGATGCATAATATGTGTTTGTATATGGATTCTCATAAGAGGCAACATGTGACCGTCATGTAGTATGGGATGCATAACAATCATCACATGAATGCACATTAGATTTTTTTCTTTCGTTACATGCAATATTATGTAGTATGGGATGCATAATATTTAATGTGTGCGCCGCACATAACATGCATTAAATCCTTTATTAGATTGCATGGCACAACATGCATGACATAAGATAGCATTAACACACTTGCCAAGCTAAAGATCTATATGATGACATACGTACACACATGGATTTAAAACAAAAGAACAGTAATTCATGCATTCATGGTTTATGCACATGAGTCAATAGGATGATGACATATCATCATAAGTTAAGCATGACATCATTAATGGAATCCCAGAGCAAGTTAGCAGCATGAGCAAGTATCTATAAATGTATGGTCTGAAATAAGTTGTGTAGTTCTAGCGGTTAAGCTAGGTTTTGATTGGTTGATCGTTATATTCTTAGGATGCCGCCTAAGCGAGTTGCAATGAGGTCGACTCCCCAGTTTGAGGGCGATTCATCTAGTGTGTAGAGTGAGGCAGTGATTGAGGGCCTACAATAAAGTAATGAGGCTCTGTCAAGACAGTTGGTGGAGATGCAATTGCAGATCCAGGCACTATTGACTGTCGTTTCTAAACAACATTCGAGAGTGCAGAACCCTGCTGAGGGTCAAGACATTCCTATTCCCCTACCCCTTTAGTGCCCCCAGTTCTACTGCCACTAGAGATGAACTTTATCTCGCATTTTCAGCGACTAGGACATCTTACCTATGATGGTAGAGCCGATTTCATGGCTGTGGATGATTGGATTATTGCAATCGAGGAGATGTTTTCGTAATCAGGGATTTCTACAGACCAGCGGGTTATGGTCGCCACTTATTAGCTTAATGGCCTTGTAAAGAGCTGGTGGTTGAGAGAGAAGGAGAACCTCACAGACGGATGCTCATGGGAATCTTTCAAGGAGCTATTGCTGAAGAAATTTCTATCGTTGGTCGATCAAGACCGCTTGATGAACAATTTTCTGCATCTGAAGCAAAGACAACTCACAGTCAGTGAGTATGAGATTGAGTTCAGCAAGTTGAGCCAGTTTGCCCCGGATTTGGTGGCTTCTGAAGCTTGCAGAGTTAATCGATTTCTTGGTGGTCTTAGGAGTGACATCGAGCAGCTGGCTAGCGCTTATGGATCTGATACCTATGCTGAGGCAGTAGAAGCTGCACTTAAGGTTGAAGTTATTGATAATGCCAAGAATAGAGGCATGCAACTGAGGAAGGACAAGAGGAAGTCTGATGATGGTAAGAATTCTCGAGAGTTTGGATCCGCTTCGAAGAAAATAAGCAGGGAGGTGTGCAGTTTATGTGGTTGGCCGGGCCATCCGTTCGATAAGTGTTTTAAGAGGTTGGGAGCTCAAAAGTAGCAGCAGATGCATGCTATTTAGAGAGCTCCCAAAGGAGATCTAGTTTGTTCTTTGTGTCATCGAAAGGGCACAAAGCTGCCCATTATTGGAGCACGGATAAGATTTGCTTTCATTGTGCACAGATGGGGCATGTGAAGTCAAAGTGCCTGCAGTCTCAGCCCCTGCTGCAGCCAGTTCCACTTCAAGCATTGTCGCCACCACAACATTTTTATAAAGGGAAGGGCAAGTTAAATGTGATGACTATGTAGGAAGCACAGGCGTCCACCCAAGTGATCTCAGGTTAGATTCTAATCTAGTTCCTAACTTCTAGCTGTAGTTTGGATGTCTGTTTGTCTAGTTATGCATGCGATTTTATAGGGAAATTTAAGGTAAAGAACTGTTGGGCACTGGTTCTTTTCGATTTTGGTGCTACCTACTCGTTCGTGGCTAGGACTTTCATAGAGTATCATCGTCTGACTCTCGATCTAGTTGGCGATTTGTTTCGAATTAAGTTTCCTTCCGGTGATTCAGTGGTGTCGGACCAAGTTATTCAGAGTTGTCTGATCCTTTTAGGTGATTTCGTAGCTTTTGCTGATTTGAAGGTGCTAGACCTGGAGGACTTTGATGTTATCTTGAGCATGAACTAGTTGTCCAAATATGATGTGGTTAACCAATGCAAGGTTAAGCGCTTGGACTTCAAGATAGACAACGACCACCCCAGGATGTTTATGGTTTTTCGTGCCGGGATTTCCCGATTATTTCTGCGGTATGTGATCAGAAGCTTCTAAATTCTGGTTGTTTTGCTTGTTTGGTTTCTGTTTTAGAAAATGTTAATAGTTTGCCACGTGTCGAGGATGTTCCTGTGGTACGAGAGTTTCCTAATGTATTTCCTGATAATCTTCCTGGTTTTCTTGCCTGTGAGAAATGTGGAGTTTGTTATAGATTTGGAGTCGGGTGCTCGCCCTATTGCAAAGGCACCGTACCGTATTGCCCCGCGTGAGTTGGAAGAGTTGTGCACCCAGCTGGATAAGTTGTTATAGTGTGGATTTATTAGGCCAAGTTCTTCACCTTGGGGTGCTCCCGTGTTGTTTGCAAAGAAGAAGGACTGATCTATGAGGTTGTGCATTGATTATAGGGAATTGAACAAGGTAACTATCAAGAACAGGTATCCCTTGTAGAGAATTGATGATTTGTTTGACCAGTTGCGTGGTAGTATAGTGTTTTCGAAGATTGATCTTCGTTCAGGCTACCATCAGTTGCAAATTCGTAAGTCGGATGTTCCATGGACTGCTTTCCATTCTCGGCATGGACATTTTGAGATCTTGGTAATGTTCTTCGGATTGATGAATGCACCCTCTGCCTTCATGGATATGATGAACAGAGTGTTCAAGGATTTTATGGACCGTTTTGTGGTCGTGTTTATAAATGATGTTTTGGTATATTCCCGGAGTGCTGAGGAGCATGCCCAGCACTTGCGGTTAGTTCTATCTGCTTTGAGGGAACATAAGCTATATGCCAAGCTGAGTAAGTGTGAGTTTTGGCTACCTCAGGTTTCTTTTTTGGGACATGTTGTGAATAAGGATGGAATTTCTATTGACCCAGAGAAGATAGCTGTCATTATGGATTGGAATAGACCTACCACACCTAAAGAGATAAGAAGCTTCCTAGGGTTGGCAAGATATTATAGAAGGTTTGTGAAAGGATTTTCTATATTGTCTGCGCCGCAGACTAAGCTTACGCAGAAGAACACAGCCTTTGTTTGGAGTGATAAGTGCGAAGAAGATTTTCAGGAATTGAAAAAGAGAATGTGCACTGCTCCAGTGTTGACTTTGCCTACCGAAGGATTGGAGTATGTTGTTTATATGGATGCATCACACGTTGGGCTTGGATGCGTGTTGATGAAAGAGTGCAAGGTAATTACGTATGGGTCAAGACAGTTAAAGATTAACAAAAATAACTACCCTACTCATGATTTAGAATTTGCGGCAATGATTTATGCCCTGAAGTTATTGAGACAACTGTTATATGATGCATTGTGTAAGATTTATACAGACCATAAGAGTTTGAAGTACGTCTTCACGTAGAAGGAATTAAACTTGCGCCAGTGTAGATGGTTAGAGTATGTTGAAGATTACGATGTTGCGATCCAATATCATCCGGGCAAAGCTAGTGTGGTAGACAATGCCCTGAATATAAAGACCGCACAGATCTTTGGACTTTCGGTGGAATTCTTGGTGGAGGAGTTTCTGTTGATGGTCACCTCGATCGGAAGTAGCAACTCGACAAGTAGCTTGGAAGTAGCAGAGCCTTCATGGATTATGCTTACAAGGCTACATCAAAAGGACGATCCTGATTTGCAGCACCTCCGTAGCAGAACAGAGAAACGATAATTACCAGACTTCTCTATTGATGATGCAGGTACTTTGAAGTACCGCGGTAGATATTGTATCCCCGCAGTTGAGGATATTTGAGCTAAGTTGTGCAATGAAGCGCATGGTTCTAGTGTTGCATATCACCCTGGTTCTATTAAGATGTATAGAGATCTGAAGCAGATCCTTTGGTGGTACAAAATGAAAAATGGTATAGACAAGTTTTTGTCTGAGTGCTTCACCTGCAAACGTGTTAAGGCAAATCATAGAAGGCCAGGTGGCAAGCTGACGCCTTTGGAGATTCCAAGTTGGAAATTAGAGAGTATTTTTATGGACTTTATTACCGGGTTGCCCAGATCTCCCCGAGGACATGATTCAGTGTGGGTCATAGTTGACAGACTAACGAAGTGTGCTCACTTCATGCCGTTTAAGATTGATTACTCCATGAAGAAGATAGCAGAGTTATATTTGGATGAGGTCATCAGACTACATGGAGTTCCTGTTAGTATTATGTCAGATCAAAATTCCAGGTTTACATCCCGTTTTTGGAAAAGTTTACAGGAAGGATTGGGTACCGACCTCAGATATTCAACCTCTTATCATTCGTAGACCAATGGTCAGACAGAGGGAGTAAATAAGATTGTGGAAGATATGATAAGGTGTTACATCTTGTACCACGGAGGAGCGTGAGACGAGCGGATGAGATTGATGAAATTTGCCTACAATAACAGTTACCAGGAGAGTTTGCAAATGACCCCATTTGAGGCTTTGTATAGGAGACGTTGCAGGACTCACTTATTTTGGGCCGAATTTGATGAAGGACCTTTGTTGGATCCAGAAGCTTTGGAAGAGATGAATACTTATGGAATGCATATTCGAGAGAAGCTTTGAATAGATCAGGAGCATTATGAGAAGAACACTAATCGGAGAAGGATTGATCTGGAGTTTGCGGTTGGATACATGGTATTTCTCAAGATTTCTCTGATGTCTGGGGTTAAAAGGTTTGGAAAGAACCATAAGTTGGATCCCAGGTATGTGGTACCTTCCAAGTTGTTGAACGCATCAGAGTGTCAACTTATAGGATGGATTTACCCCATAATTTCTCTGGTGTGCATGATGTGTTTCATGTGAACCAGTTGCGGAAGTATGTTCTTAGCGACCAGCATGTTCTCGATTTGATTCCCCTGTTGCAACCTAACCTTTCTTATGTTGAGGTGCCTATTCGCATTCTGGATACTCAAGATCGTGTGTTGCGAAGGAAGACAATACCTATGGTGAAGGTTTTGTGGCGAAACCAAAACGTAGAGAGCGAGACTTGGGAGTTGGAGCCAGCCATGAGGGAGGCTCATCCTCATCTGTTCTCCTAGTATCTTTGGTAAGTGTTCTATCCAATAACCCTTGGTTATCTTTCATTCTTTAGCAGATTCTTTTCTATATCGAGTTTCGGGACGAAACTTCCTTTCACGGCGAGTCGCTATAACGCCCTTGATTTTTCGATGTTTATCTTAATTCTTTTAGTGGCGTATTTTTGACGTCAGGGCGTTACGTCGACGCTTAGTTGATAGGTACCATTGCTGGAGCGTGGCTTTTGCTCATTTGGTATCTGAGGTTTTGACATAGAATATTAGCTTGACTGATTTCTACTGTGTTTTTTGGAGTTTTCCCTTGCGAGCCGGGTTTGTTTTGGAACTCGATAGAGCCATTTGGGTTGTTTTGGAGTTTTGGGCATCGGGGAGTTTTACCCGAGTTTGGTTTGTCATATTTTGATTTTGACTTCGTCGTTGGATTCGTAGCGTCGATGTTTAGCTACGGTGCGAATTTTGTAGAAATCTGAGTTGTTTGGAGTTATCGATATTTTTGGATGTTACTATAATAATAATATAATATCTTATTAGTATAAATATCCCTTGGATGTGACAGAAACCCTATTCATCATCTTCCTCCTAAGTCGTCGTGTTGTTTTGCGGAAGAGAAGGACGACGAACATTTTAGGTCGGAAGTCGTCAATTGCAAGAGCTTTGGTGCTCGAAATCGTCATTGAAGAGTAGGTTCGAACTTCCCTTGCCGAGACCTACATGTGTTGGTGGGTTTTTCCCGTTTCTTGAAATTTTGGACGTTAGGGTGTGCAGTTTTGACCTTAGTTTCTCCCGAAAAGTTTCAGGAATCATTGCCTAGGTGTTATTGCGGCCAGATCCTGTAGGAGGAGCACTTGTGTGGCCGGATTCGAGCAATTTGAGGCAAGTTGCAATTTCTTCCCTTTGCCAAGTTTCTTTTCCTTTTGTTCTCTGTTATTTTCCTTCCCCCCCCCTTACAAATTAGGAGTAGGGTAGGGTTCGACCAAGATTGACCTAAACAACGTCCAGGTAGATATAATTGCACTTATCTATTGCATCATGAAAGGCATGAAGGTAAATGTGGGCAAGATCATCTCCCGTCTCATCTAGAAAAAGTGAACTACAAAAAATAAAGCATCTTTGGTTTCCCACCACAATCACCGAGTTATGTCGCATGACAGGAGTGGAGCAGGGAGATGATAACTTGGTCACTCAAGTGGACCGCCACATTACGGAAATGGTGGTGAACATCAATATCAAAGTGGCTTCCGAGCAACCTCAGAGGCAGAACAGGTTGAAGTCCTTGGGTGCTGACAAATCCACAAAGACCTAGGCAATCGACCCAATTTTCATTGACATTCCGGAGACTGACGCTGGAGCGTATCCCGACGCTATGAGAGAGTAGATAGAGTACATGAAAGCATACCAACGCTGTCAATTCTTCTACTTCAAATCAAGGCTGGACTTCATGTGTGTAAATCAGGCCAAGCTGATGCGGAAGGCACAGATTCTAGTGACGGAGCCCATTTATGAGTTGTATGACCAGTTTGATAAAGAAGGGCACCTCCTAAATTATGATTGGTCGAAGGTTGATACGACAGTGACGACGACTATAGAAATTGAGGATGAGGATGATGAAGAAGACGAGGAGGATGGGGACGATGAGGGGGATGAGTAGTGTTTACTCCTAGCTCACGCCTGCATAGATCTCTCTCTCTCTCTATATATATTGGGTTGTAATTCGAAATAGTTGGTTAATCTTCTCTGAACTTTTATGACATGTCGGTATATTTTGGTGGTGACAGGTTTATTCATTTTGGACATTATATCTTTTTTTGTTATGATATTTTGTTTAGCCACCTACTCCTTGTTATGCTTTGATGATATTTGGGAATTTCATTTTTGTCATGGTTTGTTGGCATTTGATGTGTTGTGTTTGAATTCTGTGTTATGCTAAGCTATTATCTGAACTTTGTTATGCTGCTTAAAGAAGTTTTATGCAGTTATGATTATATATAGTTCATCTGTATCACATTTAAATGTAATACTCATGAATGCTATTAAAGCTGATTTAGGTTAATATATTTATGAGGACTATTTTGAACTAGTATTATAGTTGGTTACTCTTGATGTTACACATGAAGCCCGACATAATTACATCTCAAGCCCTAATCATTGTACACGTCAAAGGTATAATTTATGCAAGATATATTTAAGAGCTAGGATTGCTGAAGGACATTCCATAACAGAGTATAGTGAGTACATCATCAAGACAATAATGAACAACTATGCAGACACTTCAATCTTCAGGGGAGTATTTAAATTTCAAGTCTCGTTTTGTCCTTATTTTTGTCCTTTTCCTTATATGCTGATTAGTAAAAATATTTTAAATAAAATTTCTTGGGTATTGAAGTCTCTTCGCTAGGGACTAGCAAATGGCAAAAGTGTGGAGATGGGGGTAGTATAACCCCCATTAATTGGGCGAGGAGTGAACTTTTATAACAATAATGGTTGATCCTATTTCTTGATATAATTAACGAATAAGTTATTCAATTCTATTTGATGATTAGTGTTTGTAGGATGGTCATTCTTAATTGTTCACATTCTCGATTTGAAGTCAGTAAGATGGGTAAAAGCTCTTTTAAGTATTTCTGTATCCATAATATTCTTAAAAAGAATTTTCTCCCTAAAAATAATTTTTATTGACTTCTAATAATAATGAAGGAAGGGCGAGCAAGGACCAAGTTAGAGATTTAAACCAAAGCATTGAGTGGGTATTTTAATTTGTAAAGATGATTAGGATTTCCTTTTGATCAATTCGTATCTCAATACTCATTTTTGATTTGATCACAAACTATCCTTTGAGCTTGAACCTTTGAGTACCATGCATAATTTCCCCACATCCCTAATAGTAATTTCTTAATAATTTTTAAACTATGGGTGATTATTAAAAGAAAAATTTTTAGTCGTAGTGATATGTGGCCTAAATGTGTGTACACCTACTTGGAATGTTCCCTACTATGACTTTATAAAAAAAGGAAAAAAAAGAATGTGTCACAATGATATGCGGCCTATGTATGTATATTTATACTTGAAATGATTCCAACTATGATTAACAAAAAAGATAAATATAATATAAAAAATATCATAGTGATATTTGGTCTTAGTGTGTATACACCTACTTGGAATGATCCCAACTATGGACTAAAAATTGTGATAACTGAAAAATGAACCTCATAGTTTGGAGAGTTATTAAGTATATTAACAAGGGAAATATCTTACACTATCGCAATTTATGTCTAATCAAGTCAGAGCCATTTCCACCACAAGTTCTCGTATTTTCTTGTCAAATTAAACTACTAACTCTATTGGATGTTAACTCAAAAAAATATCTTATTCTCATTCCTTCTTAGTTATTTAGGAAGTTCGATGAGAAAAATTTAGATGTGTCAATAATTTTAAAGGATAGCACACACCACATTAGAAAATTTAATTGAGTTTTATCTTCCATCAAGCTAATGACTATTTGATTATTTTGAACCATTATTGTTTGACAAGGCTTCAATTGGTTAAATCAAACTTTTGAGTAGGCGTTCTTTAATTATATTTTGACTAAATCCACTCACTCAATTTTGATGATTGGAATTGTCTTTGCTAGGGACTAGCAAAGGTTTAAGTGTGGAGGTGTGTTAACTTCTCAAAAAGAAGCTATCTAGCCCAATTTTTGGGCTTAATATTCGTTATAAATATTTAAACAAGTTTAAATGAAATAGAAATGAAAATAAATTCATATTTATTTGATTTGTGGCTAATCTGGTCTTTTTCCATTGTGTTATTGCGAGAATTGCCAAAGAAATCTGCTTGGACAAAGAAATCTACCCAAATATTATAACAAGGAAAGTAGGTCACAACGCACGGGAAAGTAGGTTGCAACGCGGCCTGGACGAATTTCAGATTTTGAATTTTAAAATTGGCACTGGTTTCAAATTTGGAAGGGTGCTTCTTTCCAAAGGGGTACCTATGCTTTAAAGAGGGAAAATATCTACCAAATCATTAATTGGAAGAGAGAAGAGAGGGGAATCAAGAGAGTTCTTAATCTAGGGTTTCAAAATCCTCCATTGAAGGAGAGTGGCTAGAGTAAGGAAGACGATGGATCTTTGCGCTGATCAAGCGAACGACTTCGAAAGGAGAATCCTACAACGTTTAATTGTCAATTTCATCATGTATTGTAAGATCTCTCCAAATGGTTCGCAGTTTTCCTCCATTACTATGAACTAATTCCTTTTAATATTGTATTGTTATAGTACTATAGCTTGTGTGATGATGATATTGTAATGTTTTCTTTATGATTGTTTGGTGAATGTCTTCATTGAAATTGGGATATATATTTTGAAATTGTTGGCCAAGATTTCATTTTTCTACTGCGCTTCATAAAACTAGAGAGGAGTTGAGCAAATGCGTTATAATTTCGGTATAGTATTTTAAGGGAGAAAGAGATTTTCTCTTAATGTTAGCAACATTGGTTTTTGATCTTTATGCGGTACTTGTTTCACCTAGGGGGAAATAGAGACTAGGGATTTCTGATATCGAGAGATACAGATCTTCTACCCTAAAATCGTTGCAGGACGTTTCACCTCACATAATCATGAAGTCACCTTTTTTAACTTCATCTCACTAGGCATAAGAAATCACAGTACAACATTATCTCTCATAACTGGTAACACAAATATTTTCTCTAGGATCCGTTGTTAATTTCAATTAGTACTTTTCTATACAGTTTTTAATATTTTAAAATCATCATTTCTATTCACTTTGATTTAGAGAAAAGGTGTAACTGGTATTTGCAAGCACTAGATTCGCCACCTCTCCATGAAAATGATCTTTATTCATATCATATTACTTGATCTGACACGTGCACTTGTGTGTAATATGTATACCTGTTTCGGGCGTATCACGAGTCTAGAATAAAATAAATCTCACACCGTCTGTGGGAAGCTGGTGGCACTAGTTGGGAAGAATTCACAATCGATTGTCGATTCGCGGATAGAGCGCTCGTCTGACTAATGTAAAAGCCTAATGAAAACCAAGTCAGCGCGAGCCTAAAAAAATTCCTAATGGCCTATCACGAAGCATGGTCAGGTATTGAAAACCTAACATTAGCAGCACTGAAGTGAGAACATGCCAGGGGGAAGCGACATCCGAATAAAGCACATCCAGGAAAAATACATTTACAAACAATAATGGTCATAACATAGGCGAGTACACCCAAATAAAAGTTAATTACATGAACTGGCAAGCGTACTAAAAAAGGAATGACTATAAAAGAAAATAACAAGAGTCATTCTTCGTCTTCCTCATCAATGCTAGCCCCTGGGAAGCGAGCCAGTGCTGGGAAAATCTCTAGAATCAGCAACTCTAAAGTGAGTGTCGACTGCTTCTCATTCAAGGCATCTTACAGTCGAAGGCGTTTCAGCACGAGCCTAGCAGTGGTCGCGATAAGTTACCAACGAGTTTCCTATGTTTGTACTGCAGCGAGATATAGAGGAGGAGCAACACCAAAAGAGTTCTTCGCTGTTTGACTATGGCACTCTAATAAGTTGGACTGAGCCTTGTCAAGTCGATTAGGTTGGTAGTTGTTATTTGTGCAAGCATCCCTTAATTCTGCCTCCAAATTGGAGAACCTCTTCGCCTACGCGAGCCCGGCCTCTTGCGAAGAAGTCGAGTCTGAGATAGTATTGGATCTCCAAATAAACCGAAAATGACTGGAAATGCAAAATGATGCACTTTGTTCTGGATCGGCGGGGCTGCTTCTGGTGAGGCCTTAAGTTCGTCGTTGGCCTTTGTCAGCTGTTCTCTGGCGGCTCTAAGAGAACCTGAAGTCACCCCCAGCTTGTGGGTCAGATAGAGGGCTTGCCTCGTGGTCTGATGGAAGAGTTAGCAGTACGGAGGGCGGATCTGCTACTGCGGTTATCCAACTCGCGAATAGAAGTACTCGCCATCAGAGTCGCGTCCTCCCAACCATAGAGATCTAACAGAGTTGAAGGCATCGTAATTAGGATCTTCATCCTCCATCCAGGAAGGCATGGGAGAGCTCATACACACTTGATGCATTCCCTCATGCCATCAGATGAGGAGTGTTGAAATTTTTGAAGTGAAAGTGGCAGCCTGGGCAGTTTGTTCGGGCGGACTGTGCGGTCTATTTTGGCGGTCTTGGTGGTCAGACCGTGCAGTCTAAGTGGACAGAGCTGGCGTCTAGCTAGGTCGGCCAGTGTTCTGCAACTTATTCCCCAGGTTATTCCAGGCAGATAGGATGTTATCCGTAGTGTTGATGGGTTGTCCACTGTTGCGGACTTGGCCTGGTTATGCATCTGTCCAAGGTTGGTTTTTCAGGTTGTCGTGCGGCCTGCGTGGTCTGGTGTTGTTGTCTGTCGAGCTCAGCAACAGTCTACTTTGTGCACCTTGGCTGCGAGCTCGGTTATTTGTGGTCTGGAGTTATGTCTGCAACTGGGTGGACATGGGTTGTACTCGCTGAATCCCCCGGTTTGGTGTTCTAGTATGGCTGGGCTTGGCAGACTCGCTCTTGGCTAAGTCGTAGCGGCTTGTTGTGTATCCATAGCTTTTGTAGATACACTTGGTACTCGCTCAGGATAAGGAGGTTTTCCTATTGTCCAGGGTGGTGATCACACTCCTCTCCATGCCTATAAATAGGACCCCCTATCACATCAGATGGTACCAAGTGAACAGTTGTGCGGATAGCACTAGAAAGCCAGAGATTTCCTTCTGACTGCAGGCAGGGTCAATGTTGACTCTGCGAAAAGCATCCAGCGGGTAGCAGCAGGTCACGGATTACAACTAAGCAGTTTCTCTTCTGTAACTTGTTTCCCAATTCAATAATTTGTCCGCCTCTAGGCGGCTTGTTTAGTTCGGTGGAAGTAGTCTGCATGTTCTGGCGGCTAGGCGACCTCGCGGTCAGGAGGCTTACAGTTCAGCGGATAGTGTTCTTTCTTCAGCACTGGAATAACGGGCAGTCCGCACGGATTGTTGTGGTCTTGCGACCAGGCGGATTCAGCGGACTCCTTAGCGGTTTGTAGTAGAACCGACGATAATTCCTTGAGTTTGCGCGGTTTGTTTTTGGTTTGTAATTTTCCTGCTTCCTTCGGATATAATGGAAATCATGTCTCGCCATGTATGCCTCGCTATGTAAAGTTTTTTTGATAAGTACAAATTTCTTGCTCTTCTGTTTGTTATTTGGTTTGCATGGGCTCAATGTGGTTGAGTATTCCTGCGCCTGGTGTCCCGTTTTCCGCTATCACAAATTATTTCATGGTATTATAGGGATCAGAGGCTGAGCAGTGATCAACCGTCAGTTTGCCTTATTTGCTTCTGAGAGTCTAAGCTTACCAAGGTGATTGTAATGGAGGGTGGATTTGCAAGAGGTCCTGGAATTGAGCTCCTTACAACGACTAACTTTAAGAAGTGGAAGTCGTGTATTGAGAGCTATCTTTTGGGCGAGGACCTTTGGGAGGTCATCTGTGGAGACGAAAGGCAGGAGGTTATTGCTGCTGGTGGTGCTGAAGCGATGAGAGCTTGGAGAATGACCAACGCAAAAGCAGAGTTTGTTCTCAAGCAGGCAATCTCATCAGAACTCTTTAACCACATCATTGGATGTCATTCTGTTGCTGAGATTTGGGCTTCCCTTGATGGGTTGTTCAACAGGAAGAATGTAGCATGGCTATAATTTCTAGAGAATGAGTTTGTAAGGGACACTCAAGGTGATCTGTCCATCTCTACATTCTTCTTGAAAATGAAGAACTTGTGCGCTGAGATTTCAGTATTGGACCCTGATGAGCCTATTTCAGAGGCAAAGCTGAAGAGGCACATAATCTGTAGTTTATGGAAGGAGTATGTGGCCTTTGTCACCTCTATTCAAGGATGGGCCACTCAGCCGTCTTTGTTAGAGCTGGAGAACCTGCTGGCTTCGCAGGAGAGCTTGGAAAGGCAAATGGCTGGAGTCACTATCTCTGAAGGAGGCAGTGAGGTGCTATTTTTAGGGAAGAAGAAGAGGTGGCAGAAGAAGAAGACTGATGCTGGTGAAGGTCCTTCAACTTATTATCAGCAAGATGGGAACATTGCTCCTAAGAGAGATTGGAAGGAGTGGATTAAGTGCTATAGATGCAACCAGCCAGGACACTTCAAGAAGAAATGCAAGGTCAAGCTGTAGCTGGGCTTATTGCAGACAAGGAGGGAGCTGATTTCAGTGCTGAGGAAGCCAGATGGGGAGGATCATTCATGACGGACACATGTGTCTGGGCCTTGTCCACCATCGACTACCAAGATGACTAGATCGTGGACTCAGGGTGTGGTCACCACCTCACCGAGGATGAGTCAAAGTTCTCCTCTCTGCAGACATTCTCAGGTAACGAAGCTATCATAACCGCTGATGATATTGTGCATGCATTAGAGAAGGAAAGTGTAGTATCTTTGAGTAGTGATAATGGTCCACTCACGTTGAGGAGTTTCTATTACGTATCAGGCATGAAGAAGAACCTCTTCTCTATGATAAATGCGGTGGATGGAGGCTATCACATTCTGTTTGGTCCAACAAATGTGAAGTTTATTCGCAACATGTCGGCAGTTAAGGCTGACGTTGATCATGTTGGTAGAAGGGTAAGGGACTTATTTGTGTCATAAAAAACTCCTATTTTGATCGGAGGAGGGCAAATAATAGTGCAGCTATCTGGCATGAGCGGTTGGGATATGTTGGGATGGACAAGTTGAAAGCCATGGAAGTGAAGAGCCTTATGAAAAGCTTGCCTAAGTTGTCATCCTTCGGAGACGATCATGTCTGCTTGGGGTGTCAATATGGAAAGGCTCATCGCCTTCCATTTGACAAGTCGCAGACCAGGTGTAAAGCACCATTGGAGTGTATCCATGGTGATCTGATGGGGCCGACCATCACAACCAGCCTTGGAGGCAGTAGGTATATGCTGGTTCTGATTGATGACTACACGAGGTACCCTTGGGTGTACTTTATGAAAGAGAAGTTAGATGCTTTCTGGTTGTTTGTGAAATTCAAGGAGCTAGTGGAGGGTTGGCTTGGCTTGCAGATCAAGAAGTTGAGAACAGACAACGAAGGTGAGTTTGTTTCAACTGAGTTCTCAAACTTATGCAGGAAGCCCGACATTCAAAGAGAGCTCACTTGTGCTCATACTGCACAACAAAATGAAGTAGCAGAGTGGAAGATCTGTCATCTGATGGAAACGTGCAAGTGTTGACTTCATGCTAAAGGCATTTCAAGGTCCTTCTAGGCGGAGGGAATGGTCTGCGCTACATATGTCATCAATCAGATGCCTCTGAGTCCGATCAATATGAAGTCTCCTCATGAGATGATTTTCAAGGAGAAACTTGGAGTTGGACACCTTCGAGTGTTTGGATATACCAGCTACGTGCACATCCTAGATGCTCTAAGGACTAAGCTGGATGCAAAGGCAAGGAAGCTTGTCCTTGTGGACTATAATGAGCGGAAGAAGGGGTGGAAGTGTATGGATCCAGTGATGAAGAATTTCATGGTTTTGCGAGACGTTCTCTATGACGAGCTGACATCATATGGAGGTGGATCCTCTATGGAACTATAGGAGAGTAGGTTGGATGACGAACATGAGGTGGCTGCTAAGGATCTTCTGGTGGAGCTGCCTATGTCACCATGAGCTCCAGATGTTTCTAGCTTTGGGGCAGAGGCTTCTAGTTCAGGAAGCAGGGGGAGCGATGCTCCAAGTTTGCTTGAGAATGGAGCTGATTCAGGAGAAGTAGCAGCCGTAGTTAGCAAGGGTCAGACCCTTTAGAGATCGAAGAGGATCATCAAATCACCAGCTCGTTATAGCGAAGGAAACACGGTGAGCTTGGTCTCTTGTTTCTCCGCAGGCCCTCTAGATGAGCGAGATCCTTCTAGATTTGAAGACGCTACTGGCATCAAAGAGTGGGAAGATGCCATGGATGAGGAGATGGTTGCCCTTAGGAAGAATGAGACTTGAGACCTTGTGCCCAAGGTCTGTGGCATTACTCTTGTGACATGCATCGAGCGGTACAAGGCTGACCTTGTATCTCGAGGATTTTCTCAGCAGTACGGAAAATACTATGAAGAGACGTTCAGTCCCGTGGCAATGATGATTTCATTTCGGGTAGTGATGGTTTTGGCGGCTTGCTAGGGTTGGAAGATTTTGCAGTTAGACGTAAAGAATACTATTCTTTACGGGGAGATCGATAAAGACTTCTTCATGGTTCAGCCTCCTGATACGTGTCTGAAGATCATCTAGGATACATCTGCAAACTCTGAAAGGCCCTTTATGGTTTGAAGCGGGCTCCGAGGGCATGGTATGGGAAGATCGAAGAATACCTCCAATTTTGCAGTTATTTTGCCTCAGACTCATATTCGAGCTGTTCATCAAGAAGAAGGGGGAGCTTCAGGTTTTGGTGTTGTTGTACGTGGACGATATGATCATCACAAGAAACTCTAAGGAAGAGGTGGCTAGGCTCGGGGAAGAGCTAGCCATTCAGTTCGAGATGAAGGACTTGGGTGAGCTCCACCACTTCCTTGGACTCGAGGTGGAGAGGAAAGAGAGTGGCATACTCATTTCCCAGAAGGGCTATGTAGATCGGATCATTCAGCGATTCGACAGGCGGGAAAGAAAGAGTAGTTCTACTCTTGATGTTGGCATCAAGATTCAACAAGATGAGCGGAGGATTCTTCCAGATCCTCTAGTGTTCCGTGCACTGGTGGGGAGCATTATCTATTTGACGATTACAAGGCCGAACATTGCATATGTTGTAGGTCGAGTAAGTCGGTATATGAAGGAACCTCGGAAGCCACATCTGATGGCGGCAAGGATCATTCTGAAGTATGTGAAGTCCACTTTTGATATGGGTCTCCTTTATGGTAGAGACACGAGCTTCAACCTGCACGACTATACAAATGCTGATTATGGGGGAGATTCAGATGACAGGAAGCCAACATCCGGTTATGTCTTCACATGTGGATCAGCGAGGATTTCTTGGTGCAGCAAGAAGCAGGATTCAGTGTCAGTCCCTACTACGGAAGTGGAGTACAAGGCTTCAGCCTTGGAAGATTGAGAAGCCATCTAGCTTATGAGGCTAGTAGAGGACATCCATGAAGAAGTGTGCGGTCCTACTCTGCTACGCTGTGATAATGAGAATGCCTTGAAACTGGTTAAGAATCCATTTTGTCACGCGCGGACCAAGAACATTGAGATTGAGAACCATTTTATTCGGGAGAAGGTGTTAGAGGGGTCTCTTGTTGTTGGACATGTGCGGAGTGAGGACAACATCACGGATATCTTCACGAATCCACTGTCGAAGGGGCCATTTATTCAGTTACGGGGATTGCTAGGGCTGGTCTCCACTTGTCACTTCAAGGGGGAGTGTTGAAATTGTTGAAGTGAAAGTGCAGCCTTGACAGTTTGTTCAGGGGGACTGTGTGGTCTATTTTGGGGTCTCAGTGGTCAAACTGTGCGGTCTGAGCAGACTGAACTGTGACTAGCTAGGTCAACCAGTGTTCTGCAGCTTGTTCCCCAGGTTTTTCGATACGGATAGGATGTTATCCGCAAGTGTTGCCGGGTTTTCCAGTGTTGAGGACATGGCCTGGTTTTGCATTTGTCAAGGGTTGGTAGTCTGGGTTGTCGCGCGGTCTACACGGCCTGTGTTGTTGTCTGTCGAGCATGAAAACAGTCTGATTTGTGCACCTTGGTTGCGACCTCGATTATTTATAGTCTGGAGTTGTGTCTGCAAGTGGGCAAACTTGGGTGGTACTCTTTGAGTCTGTATGTTTGGTGATCTAGTCTGGCTGGGCTTGACAAACTCGCACTTGGCTAAGTTGCAACAGTTTGTTATGTATCCGCAGCTTTTGCGGACACACTTGGTACACACTTAGGATAGGGTGGTTTTCCTATTGTCTAGGGCGGTGATCGCACTCCTCTACGCGCCTATAAATAGGACCCCCTAGAACATTAGATGGTACTGAGTGAACTGTTGTGCGGATAGCACTGGAAAGCCAGAGACTTGGTTCTGACTGCGGTCAGGGGCAGTGCGGACTCTGCGAGTAGTAACCAGCGGGTAGAAGCAGGTCACGACTTGCGACTAGGCGGTTTTTCCTCTACAACTTATTTCCCAGTTCAATAAGATATCTGCCTTTAGACGGCTTGTTCAGTTTGGTGGAAGCAGTCCACGTGTTCTAACGGCAAGGATACCTCGCGGTCAGGCGGCTTGTAGTTCAGTAGACAGAGTTCTTTCTTCAACACTTGAATAACGGGCAGTCCGCGCGGCCTGTTGCGGTCTTGCGACCAGGCAGCTTCAGCGGACTCCTTAGCGATTTGCAACAGAACCGGCGGTTACTCCTTGAGTCCACGCGGTTTGTTTTCGGCTTGTAATTTTCGTACTTCTTTCAGATACATTGGCAATCATGACTCGTCATGTATGCCTCACTGTGTAAAGATTTTTTGATAAGTACAAGTTTCTTGCTCTTTTGTTTGCTATTTGGTTTGCTTGGGCTCAGTGTGGTTGAGTGTTCCTGCGCCTGGTGTCCCGTTTTCCGTTATCACAAATTTTTTCGAGGAGGTCGCCTTCCAAATCTTCGTCGTGCATCCCCAGCCATATAGGGAGTTGCAGCCCCGATTCGAAGTGGGCTAAATGGAAGACGAGTTCATCAGTGAAGAAGGTGTTAATGCTCTCAACGAGTGCAAGTCACCTCGCTGACAAGTCTTTCGGGATGTATCAGATGATCTAATGGTAGAGAACAAAGTGATAAAAGAAGATATAGATCATATAAACAACCAGATCACTAGCTAGTTTGTGAGATCAACAGGTGTAGTACATAATAATTTAAAGGAGATGAAGTGACTAGATGACAATCTGAAGCTGTCCACTGAAGACATCACAAGCATTAGATAATATATCAACACTACTAATGAATTCTTAGAGAGTGGATTTAATCACATACATCAATACATACACAGCTACCATGATGAGTTACTTCTAAACCTAGGAACTAGTAAAAATGAAATCCTCCTAATGCAGGCCCAAGTTTTCTATGGTGGAAACTCTACGCGTTCTTAGGTTCGACAATTAAATTAGGATGCGCAACGAGCAATATTTTACCTAAATAATTCTACCGACTATTCAACTAATTTGGCAACACACAAAATAAAGGGACGCTACCCCTTTTATATATTGAACAAGGGCTATAGGCCAATGTTCGCTCAAGCGAATAGGATCCACACGATCTGGACAATTAGCTACTCAAATTTAATTTATCCGCAAACAAAATCTCAAACCAAATAAGAGAGGAGCCGGACTAAAATAACGATTCAAAATAAAGTCCAAATCAATCCCAGAAATAATTAATATTAGGGTATACTAAATCTCTTGAACTCAAGGGGAAATCAAGGGTGATAAACCCGATTTCTTCTAGTGTTCACGAGATCTACCCGCTCCAAATTATACGAGAATATTTGGGAAATAATGCTTGAAATTTCAGATTTTAATTAGCAAAATTTCAATATAAATCAGGACTAAACACTAGACTTCTAATTCCACCAATACCTCACAAATTTATGGAAGAAAATCACACAAAGATGTTTTAGAAAATCGTTACCCAATCCTAAGAAGTCCGTCCACAAGATGAGTGGTGGAATCGCACACGACGGTGGTTGATCTTCTATTTCCACGCAAACTCCACGGATCCGCACAGGGCGATGGAGACGCTCGTCGTTTTCCTTTTACAAAACCCTAGAAGTAGGAGAATATGGAAAACCAAGATATATAAGGAAGTGGTGAGAGAAAAGGTGGTTGAATATTTTTTTTTACTAAAGATGATGAGGGGTTGGCGGCTTATGATGAGAGAGGGGATGGCCGTTTTGTTTTGCTTGGAATAGGCAGGCTCGGGTTGGAGGGAGGAGGCGGGTAGAGGGTGGTGGAATGGTGGCTGGAATTAAAAGAAGGGGAAAGTGGTGGTTGGCGGCTAGGAGGGAGGGGTTCGGGTTTGGTGATGAAGGTGGTGGCCGGTTTTGTTGAAAAGGGAGAGGAGGGGACGATTAGTTGGAGAACTTGTAGAGGAATGAGGAGGAAGATAGGGAAGAGGAAGTAGAGAGGAGGAGGGAGATGGCCGGCGGCCAAGAGGAAGAAGCTTACGAGGGGGGGGGGGGGCAGAATTTGAGAGGAGAAGGAGAAGGAGAGGGAAAAAAGATCTCAAGGAAGATTTAGGGATTTCAAATTCTTTTCATTCATTCTCTAAACAATATGACAAATATCATGATCTATATATATGCTTACACCACTCCATCTCCAATTCAAAATTCAAAAATTCAAAATTTAAAATGAAACTATGATGGTTATATGCACCCATCTTAATAGATGAAATAAAAATACTATAATGAAGTGATTGTAACTAAAACAATGCTTAAATTAAAATTGCATTAAATAAAAATTGCTAATAATAATTGATAAAATATATAATTATAAATATTTTATTTATAATTATATATTTTATTTAATGGCGGCGGACGTCGAATAAAACATGTAGCGGCGGCGGCGTTGGCGAAGAAAACGTCATGGTAGAATTTCATCTTCGAGCTTGCGGCATCGATCGTCCCAATCAAAGAACTCTTTTTGACAGGGATCAACGGCCGCATCAGCATCGTCGCCATCAATCCTCCCCCACTCAAAATTACACATCACCGATGAGTGGCCTGTGAGGGAAGAACAGTCCAAAGCAGCAGCAACATGGAGCAAATCTGGCCTTGCAATCTGTGTCATAGGAGCATGAACGTCCCATAGCACTAAGAACCTTTCAGGTGTAGAAACAACAAAACTCGAAATGGTGTCAAGCAAAAGAAAATTAACTTGAATCTTATCATCTAGTTCATGAACCAAGGAGTCCACGTGGAAATTTAATACGATAATACTAACAATCCCCAACCCAAGAGAATATTTAGTGGTAGGAAGAAACGACAGAGAAAAGCACTCAGGTGGAAAAGAGACGTACAGTAAAAAGTCCGAAAACTTGAAATAAAGTGAAACACCCTGTGCTATACAAAACTCTGAAATAAAAGCATGAAATATGACGTTCTTCATAATCATGGATGGGTCGGCATTCCTATATATTAATTTATTAACAAAGACAGAAGGCATGCGCTCGGGGACTGACCAGACCAAACCCAAATCACTAAATCTAGCATCAGACGGTCTCAGAAAGGAGTGGAAGTGTGTGCGACATAACTTAAAATGAAACACTAATGTCTTAGATACATGAGGAGAGAATCCATGTGCTACATGACTATGCCCAAAAGCAGAGGATAAGGGGGTTATGTCAGGTGGCACATGAGCCTTATAATCAGAGATGATTTTAATGTGCTCCGAATTAACATTTTAATTTTATATTTTAAATATTCATGCTTGGCATGAAGATATGCCAAGGGGAACCGCTCATCGTAAAAAATAGAGTTGGACGCTCCCGGATATGAAAAGATGCGCAAGCAATACAACTCAAGGGACCCAACTAAAGTCACTAACATGGGGAAATGAGGGTCATCAAAAGGCGGTGGGTAAATGCGTGCGACCGAGTGTGGTATATAAGTATTTCTAGGGGACACCACATCCAGAGGCACAATAGCCAAAGAATCAGAATCAGTCGTAGTAGAGAACAGAACCGTAGATGTACACGCAGAAAAATGAGCTGTCAAAAGTGATGTGTAGTCATATCTATGAGGTGCGGTGAAAAGTCCAAATACTAGTGCGCTCAACATAGTAATATCTAAACGCTGATACAACGCCAATGTAGGAGCTAATAGAATGGGCGTGACACAAAAACTCGGACTAGGTCTACCGGGTGCACATCCTAAGAAGTCAACTAATGTGGGCAAATAAACAGGGGGAAGGGTCAGTAAAATAAAACCCGGGATAAAATCCGAATCAGTAAAAATTTCACCCAACAGTGACAACATCAAAGAACTCTCATCCGGGTGTACACCAACAGAATCATCCAAAATTATCCTTCCCTTAGATGGTAACTCATCTACAATAACACTTGGAATATCCTCACTCTCAGGCTCCTCAGATAACTCAGATATAATCTCAGTGGGTGCGATCGTAGGCTCTAACACGATGTGGATCGTATCATGGAGAGAGCACTCAATACTAGGGTGAGTTGACACAACGCTAGTAGGGCAAGTGATAGGCAATGGAATACTCTCACAGATCAGAATGTAATCATCCCATACATCTTCTTCTAAATCACTAGGGATTCCCTCACTTTCAGAATCATCAGACTCGTTGGGCACTATCGTACGTGAAGGAATACTCTCACCTAGCTGGTCATCTTCAAAATCCAAAGATAGAATATCAACATCAACATCCTCAGGATCAAGAGATACCACATCTACATCAACATCCTCATGGTTATCAGTCACTATATCAGGGGGCTTAGACGTCGAGGCTAAAGGAGCAGACACCCTAGTAGTAACCTCTATCGAGTTCAAATTTTGGGGTCTAAATGGCTTATGTTCGCTAGAGGTAGGAATAAGCACACTTTGGGTATTACTACCCCTATGGGGATAGGATCTATCCTGATGTGTAGGTTCACTCCTATAAGCAGATACAGGACCAGTGATGAAACTATTATTGCTATTGGGTGTGGTGTTATTAGTACATAGGTAGGCGGGATCAAAATGATCCGAGAGTAGGCTACGCATGTACGGCCAAGCAATTTTATAGCTACCAACACGACGTTCTTCGTTTAACCAAAACACGCGGGCTCGACCTATTAGCCGCTCTCGGACGATGTTAATCTTTTGGTGGTCATCCCATTCGTGAAAATCAAAATAGATTTCTACCCACTTGAGCCAGTCTCTAAAAAGTTGGGATCCCCATAACCATCATAGGTGAATATCTCACTCTTAGTGTGAAGATAAGTCTGGGGCAGATTAGAATTCTTAGGGTATGATGGCAAGGCTGGGGTGTGATTACCCACTACTTTAGCATACAAATAGTCATAACCATCATAAGTGGGTGCATGTTTTCTAACATACACGTCATAGGCATTTTCTAGTGGTGACGGGATAAAAAATTCTACTCGAATCTGGTGCACATGTTGTGAATTAAAGACTTTGACCCAAATAATTTTTGGAAAGGTAGATTTATTCCCGCTTAATAACTAAGGTAATAAAAATGTTTTTTTATTTTCTCACTGAAAATAAATAAGAGATTATTAAAAAAAATTGAATTTTTTTTGTTGAAAAATAAAAAATAGGCCGCTATTTGCAGACCAGCAATTAAATTTTATAACGACTTAATAAACATAATGACTTAATGAAAATGTGCGAACAGAAAAAATAGACCGAAAATTTGGAGTAAAAAATTTTTTATTATCCAAAAAAGGTATTTATTACAAAGGTATAGCCTCCCTTTTATAGAATGAAGGAGATTAGAGAGATTACAAATAAGCAATGTGGGAGTAAAAAATTATAAGTATATGCGGCTTTACAAACAGACAAACCGGACAAGTCGTGCGGTTAGACAAGCTGGCTAACCGCCCAACAACCAACAGTAGGAGAGAACAAGCGCCATAGAGAACAAACCACCATAGTAGACCGCTAGACCACCGGGTCTCCAAGTTGCCTGAGACAAGCCGCGAGACCGCTGGGATACCAAATAGAAACAGCCCGGCAGACAAGCCGGCTAGGATAAACCGCCAGACCGCCCGGCCTCCTAACAGCAACAGACCGCACGGCCTCCATACTGCAACACTCCCCCTCAAGCTGGAGCATAGATATCAATCATGCCTAGCTTGTCGCAAATGTGAAAGAAGGAAGCGGATACTGGCTTGGTGAAGACATCTGCCAACTCGTTGTCGGAAGTGATGAACGAAGTATAAATCTGTTTCTTCAAGATCTCTTCCCGAATAAAGTGACAGTCGACTTCTATATGTTTTGTCCTCTCATGGAAGACAAGATTTTTGGAGATGTATATCGAGGCCTTATTGTCACAGAATATAGGAAGATGATAGTTGTAGACCTCTCATAAGTCAAGCATGAGAACTCGTAACCATTTCAACTCACATGTGATCGATGCCATACTGTGATATTCCGTTTCTACACTAGAACTGGAGATCACAGATTGTTTCTTGCTCTTTCAGCTCACAAGATTTCCTCCAACAAATGTGCAGAAATATGATGTTGACTTGTTGTCACATTTGTCATCAACATAGCTCGAATCTGAGTATGCTTCAACCCTTAAGTGACCATTCTTTTTTAAAAGGAGTCCTTTTCCTGGCACTGCTTTAACATACTCCAATATCCTCAGGGCAGATTGTAGATGACACTCCCTAGGAGCTTGCATGAACTGGCTCACCTTGCTCACAACATAAGAGATGTCGGGTCTGGTTATAGTGAGATAAATGAGTTTGCCAACCACACGTCAGTACCTCGTAAGATCGGATAGAAGGGGCGAGTCATTTGTCCAAGTTTTGTCTTCTCCAGCAGCCATGGGACATCGGGCAGGTTTGGCACCAGTCAACCCTGCCTCCTCTAGAAGATCAATAACATACTTTTGTTGGGAAAGGACCATAGAGTTGGGCTTCCTAGAGATTTCAATCCCCAGAAAGTATTTCGGGGAGCCCATATCCTTTGTAACCAGGTGTTGACTGAGGTGTTTCTTTGTCAAACTTATACTATCTTGGTCATCGCCAGTAAGAAGAATGTCATCCACATATACCGCAAGAACTACGAGACCTGAGGCAATTTTCCGAACGAAAAAGAGTGATCGACTGAACTTCTTGTAAAATCAATGGCCACAACAATACCGCTGAACTTGTCAAACCAAGTACGAGGGCTTTGCTTTAGGCCATAGATAGCTTTCTTTAGCCGGCATACTCGTGTCTCCCCCTGAGCAATATACCTAGGAGGTTGCTCCATGTAAACATCTTCCTGAAGATCACCATAGAGAAAAGCATTCTTAACATCCAGTTGTGAAATGAGCCAATCCCTGTTGACAGCGACAGAGAGAAGGACCCGAATGGTGCTGAGATGAGCAACATGAGAGAAGGTGTCAAAGTAATCAACACCATAGGTCTGAGTGAATCCTTTGACAACCAGGCAGGCCTTGTATCAATCCACGTTGTAATCCAGACGGAACTTTACAACAAAGACCCAGCGACAACCAACCACATCAGTGCCCAAAGGGGTGGGGAACTAGGGTCCAGGTACCCCGTTCAGTGAGGGTAGAAATTTCCTCATCGATGACGGCCTTCCAATGAGGAACAACAAGAGCTTCCTGGTAGGTGTGGGGAGTGGCAGTCGCAGAGATAGCCAATGCAAACGCCCAGCGAGAAGGAGTGAGACGATCATATGAAATAATAACAGCCAGCAGATGTTGGGTACACGTCTGCACTCCTTTGCGAAGAGCAATGGAAAGATCCAGGTGTGGGGTACATTGGAAAATGTGTACCAGATTTGAAGAAGCCTCACCCTACTCAATGATATACATCAAGGTGTATTTGATGTGTTTTGAGTTTATATGTGCAGGTTAAGTAATTGCAGGAAATGCAGAAAAATTTATAAGTCCATGTGTCGACACCTAAAGAAGTAGTGTCGACACTTATGAAGCCTTGTGTCGACACTGGAGAAAAGCTGTGTCGACATTTGGAGTTAATTGTGTCGACACTTGGAAAGGCTGAATCGATACCAGAATCAACTGTGTCGACACCAGAAGGAATATGTCGACACACAATGAAGCTCATTCGACACACAAAGAAGCAAAGTCGACATCAACTATGTCGACACCAAAAGGCAGTGTCGACACACAGAAGTATTTGTCAACATCAAATGTGTCGACACATAGAGGCAGTGTCGACACACAGAAGTATTTGTCAATATCAACTGTGTCGACACACAGTACTTGTGTCGACACATAGCAAAGCTTAAACAAAGTTAAAGTAAAGAAGTACTTGTGTCGACACAAAGGAGATGTGTCGACACACAACAAGTTTTAACAAAGTTAAAGAAAAGAAGGCTTGTGTCGAAATACAGAATCAGTGTCGACACATTCTAAAGAAGTAGTGTCGAGAAGCTGTTACAATAACAACAAGAGTTGTGTCGACACCACCAAGGCTAGTGTCGACACTTAGTCCACTTGTGTCGACACTTAGTCCACTTGTGTCGACACTTAGTCTAATTGTGTCGACACATAATGAAGTTCAGTCTCGACATTTTCAGACAGAGATAGTGATTTCAAGAAGTGACTGGATGACTTGACAGCTGCCATTTCCGACCGGTCAACTACTACTGTCAGTGCTGTCAGAAGGTTGTTAGAAACCAGATCAGCCGGTTACCATGGAGGAAGACTATATAAATACTTTATCCTTCAACAGAAAGTAATGATCAATCATTGAAGAATACAGATAGAAGTAATTATACAGAAGATTTTCGACAGAAGATCTAGAAGAAGTTGGAGAGAGAGAGCTCCATCTAAGAAGAGCAGTTGCTGAACCAGGCTGCAAAGAAAGATTCAGATTGAGATCTGACTCTTAAGTCAGAAGCTGATTGAAGATCAACTTCACAAAAGATTCAACCCTACTGAGTTCAGATTCAAGAAGCTTTGAAGAAAGCTAAGAGAGGTTGATCTCTGCCATCAAGTTCTTCCAAGAACTGTTTAAGAAGCCATCCATCCCTTCTCTCTCTTTCAGGGTGGTGGTCATAAACTTTGTTTAATCAAATTTCTGTAAGATCTTTTATAGATCTGAGCTGTAAGCCTATTTTATAAAGGCTGAGTGTAAGAGAGGTAGATCTCTGAGTGTAGCTCTTGTTGAAGACTGAGGTAGGGCTTTGTGCCTGAGTTGTAGGAGACTGTGTTCTCTGAGTATAGGCCTTGGTGAAGGCTGAGGCAGGGCTGTTTTCCTGAGTTGTAGGAGTGGGGACACTCTGAGTTATAGGAACCTGGTTTGGGTTCTGAGCTACTGTAAGATCTGAGGATCTGGGAAGAAGTGCAGAAGTTAGGCTGAATCTAGTACACTGCTAGATAGGCGAAGGGGGAAAGTGGATGTACCCAGACCTTGGGGAATCACTATAAAAATCTGTGTGCACTCTGTGTTGAATTTTTTATGTGATTGTTGTGTTGTGTAGTAGTAGAATTTGTAATTTCTGCTTAAATTACAGAACAGATTGTCTGCCTTACAAGTAAAAGAAAAAGTACACCTATTCACCTCCCCCCCCCCTCTAGGTGGTTAGACACTAATTCTTTCAAGTGGTATCAGAGCGAGGTTACCCAAAGAAGGACTTAACAGTCAGAGTGAGATCCTTAAGGCAGATTTAAGAATCAAGAAAGAATCAAGAAAATGGGTTGAGGTGAAAATCACAAGGAACTAGGTTCAATGAAACTACCCATATGCAGAAAGGAAATATTTGGTATCTGGAAAGAAAGGGTCAGGCTGTTTATGGAGGCTTCTGATCCAAGGATCTATATTACAGTCAAAGAAGGTCCTTATGTTCCAATGAAGATATCAATTCTGGATGCAAACCAAAGAATACCCAAAGATTATTCAGAGATGACCAAGGATGAGTTCATCTTGGCCACTATGGATAAGAGAGCCCAGAATATCATAGTGAGTGCCATTGATAATGCAACCTTTCAGAATTTGATTCATTGCAAGACTTCAAAGGAAATGTGAGATACTTTGATAGTCTATATGGAAGGGTCTGAAGAAGTAAGACAAGACAGAAAATCTTTGCTAAACCAGGAGTATGAGAGTTTCGGACAAGGAAAGTCTGACAGTATCACTGAATGCTACAAAACGTTCTATAGAATTGTTAATGAGCTGATTTCCTATGGAAGAATCTTCAGTACCTATGAACTGAATGATAAATTCCTAAGATCCTTGACAAATGATTGGGACACAAAGATTTGTGTCATTAGAGAAGTGGCCAAACTTGCAGATATTTCTCCTCCAACCTTGTTTGGAAAGTTGCTGTCATATGAGATGCAACTTATGGCTAGGAAAGAGGAAGAGAAGAGTACAAAAGGTGAGCATAGAGAAAAGTCTGTGGCCTTTAAGGTTGAAGCCACTAAGAAGAATAGGAGGATGTCTCCATCACCTTCTAAGATTGTTGCTGAAACTGCTTCAGAAAATTCAGACAATCAGAATTCAGACAGCAGTGACTCTGATGAATATTTTGCTGCCTTCACAAGGAAGTTTTAGAGATTTCTGAAGAAAAAGCAGTGGAAGTCTAAGCCTTCCATATCTAAGCCTAAGGATGATTACTATCAAAAGAGGAAGTCATCCAGGAAAGACAAGAGCAAGTCAAAACCAAACAAGTCTACAACATCAAAGATTGTTTGCTACTGTTGTAATAGGCTTGGACATGTAGTAGTTGGATGTCCAGATAAAAGAAAAGAGACTGCAGATAAGAAGAAGAGTCAACATCAGAGCAAGAAGGAGATATCCTTTGTCGCTAAGAATGAGAAGACCTTGTCAGA
Source organism: Platanthera guangdongensis (assembly GCA_039583875.1). Lineage (NCBI taxonomy): Eukaryota > Viridiplantae > Streptophyta > Magnoliopsida > Asparagales > Orchidaceae > Platanthera > Platanthera guangdongensis. Next base: position 65,139,702 of record CM077151.1, read on the forward strand.
TCAGTCATCTTCAGAGTCAGAATCTGAAGCTGAGGCTTACATTGGTCTGTTTGCTGCAGATGAAGAAGAAGAGTTTCTCCAGGTGCTGAACTCTATATATGAACAAGAAGACCATCGGTGCAAGGGACTGATGGCTGTATCAGAAGAGAACAAGTGTCAGGATCAGCCTGGTCCCAGCAAGGTACAATGTCTTTTAGATTGTAGTACTGAGCCAGAGTCAGCAACATCTGCATTAAGTGATGTAGATGGGTCTGAGTCTGAAGGTGATATTCATCAGTTGATAGATGAATATAAGATTTATTACAGACACTTAAGAAGAGCAAAAATCTGTTCAAATCACTGACTAAGGAAATTGCTGGTCTTAAGATGGCTGCATCTGATTCAAAAAAATTACTGGATCAAAAACTGAATGAGATTGCCAGATTGAAAAACATAACTGTTATTCAAATGGGAACAATCACATTCAAGAATGATCAGATTAGAAATCTGGAGGTTAGACTTCAGAAAGAGAAAGAGATAGTGGCTAGCTTTTCTAAACCTAAATCTGTATTACCATTGATTGATGAGTTTGTACCTCAAAAGGGTAAGCTGGATTAGGGTTTAAAAAATCTGCCTGGACTGCTAGGTCCAAATCTAAAGGCAAAGCCCCAGCACAAAACAAGAAGTCTGTTGTAGATAATTCAGCTAGGGTTGTACCTAAACAAAGGTACAACAAGTTTGAGTGTTGGTGTTGTGGTAAGGTAGACCACTTTGCCATAGATTGTTGGCACAATTCTAGTGTCAAGGAGAATAACAGTCTGCCTATGAGAAGACCTACAGGCAGATTTGTTTGATTTCAGGCTAACATGAACCAAGGACCCAAAACTCATTTGGGTTCTAAGGTTAAGTAGTCTTTATTGCAGGTGAGTCCAAGTGGCCATGCCCCAATATGGTACTTGGACAGTGGATGTTCCAGGCACATAACTGGAATAAGGGGGTTGCTGAAGGACTACACACCTATCATGGATGGCCCTAAAGTTACCTTTGGTGGTTCAGAAAAAGGAATCATCAAAGGCTTTGGTAACATTTCTAGTAACTAGATTACTATCACTCAAGTGGCCTATGTGAAGGGTTTGAAACATAACCTCATTAGCATAAGTCAGCTGAGTGATTTAGGATATGACATCTCATTTGTTAAGAATGGTTGTCATATCAAAAGGTCAAGTGATCAAAGATCATTTTGACAGGATATAGGAAGAGAAATGTTTGTTGTCTTAACTTTGAGTGTGAGAACAATGTTTCTCCTATTTGTCTTGTAGCTGATGAGAGAGCCTCTCATTGTGTTAAATGGCACAAGAGGCTGGCTCATCTTAACTATAAGACTATTGGCCAACTCTTTAGCAAAGAGTTAGTGAGGAATGGTCCTCAAGTTAAGTGTATAAAGGATGGGATATGCTCAACTTGTCAAAAAGGCGAGCAGACCAAATCCACCTTTCATAGCCTTTAAAACAAGAATTCAGTGAGGTGTCTTTACCTCTTGCATATGGATCTTTTTGGTCATATGTCAGTTCACAGTCTAGGTAGGAAGGTCTACATATTTGTGGTGGTAGATGACTATTCTAGATATTCCTGGGTGTTCTTTCTAAGACAAAAATCTGAAACCTCAACTGTCTTATATAGTTTTGTTAAACAAATTCAGAATGAGTTGAACAGTACAGTGGTCAAAATCAGAAGTGACCATGGTACTGAATTTCAGTCTGAAAGTATGACAAAACTATGTGAAGAATTTGGGATTTTTCAGGAATTTTCCTCACCTAGAACACCACAGCAAAATGGAATTGCTGAAAGGAAGAATAGAACATTGATAGAGGCTGGTAGAACTCTATTGAGTGACACTTCTCTCCCAGAATATTTCTGGGCTGAGGCAGTAAACACTGCATGTCATGTAATCAATAGGGCTACTATCACCAAGTGCCACAAAAAGACTCCCTATGAGATTGTGAAGGGCAGAAAACCAAACTTATCCTATTTTATGATCTTTGGTTGCAAGTGCTATATACTTAACAATGACAAGTCTTATCTAACCAAGTTTGTGCCAAATACAAGCGGGGATATTTGTTGTTTACATCAATAATAGTAAGGCTTATAGAGTCTACAACTTGATTACTCAAGTTATAGAAGAGTCTGTATATATAGTCTTTGATGAAACAAGACTGATAAACTATGAGTTGCCAAGTAGTACTTGCAGTTCTACAGGTTTAAATGAGAGAATGGACAAGCTTACCATTACAGAGGATTCTACTGCAAATCAGGAAGGGAAAATGGTGGTGCTGTCCAGGGGGAGTACAAGACACTCCTGATGCTGAAGAAAACCAAGAGGTGCAACTTAATGAAGAGGCTGGAGGTGTTCAACCTGAAGATAGACTACCTCCAGCTAATAAACATTAAAGGATCATCCAGAAAATCAGATAATTGGTGATCCAAGACAAGGAGTGTAAACAAAGAAGCAGGAATCTGAGTACAGTTCTTTACTCCAGTTTCCTATCACAAGTGGAACAACAAGAAATTTGAAGAAGCAGTTCTAGACCACATTGGATTTATGCCATGCAAGAGGAGCTGAATCAGTTCAAAAGATGCAAGGTCTGAAAGCTAGTTCTAAACCAAAAGACCACAACATTATTAGAACAAAGTGGATCTTTAGGAACAAATTGGATGAGAATGGAATCATTGTGAAGAATAAAGCAAGACTTGTTGTAAAAGGATATAGGCAGGAAGAAGGTATTGACTTTGATCAAATC